>OY821521.1:157291197-157891197 GCA_963682025.1 Cordilura impudica | reverse complement strand
GAGAAGAATGCTTAATTCCGCGTATTCCCCTGACTTCAACCAATTTGACGTTACAGTTCAACCGTGTTCAGTTCCCTGTGAAACTTGCATTTGCGATGACAAAGGACAGTCCATGGAAGTGTGCGGCATAAATCTGGAAATGTCATGCCTTTTACACGGCCAGCTATATTTTGCGTGTTTCCGAGTTAGAAAACCATCCTCAATATTCATTTACGATCCGGAGCAGAAAATGTTGTGTATCGTGCAGCATTAAATTGATTACAATCATTGTTCTATTCTTTTTTTAATTACTTGATTTTATTCTATTGTTGCCACATGTTGGACGGGACGAATGCCGTCAGGTCAGCTATCCGCATAATTATAAGATATTGAATTCTACTGAATTCGAAAAGTGTTTCATTCAAATTATATTATTGCGTCATCTGTTAGCGGTCGATAATTTTCGATTAAAAAAAATCGAATAACAGCTAGTTTTATATACAATTTTTGTAATCAAAAAATATATTTATTGATTTGCAAACAATTTTACAATTTCGAAGCGGGTAACATGAAATGATGATTTGGGTCACTCCGTGATTTGCCGGGTGCTGGTCTAGACCGACTATAAGATACCCTATACCATGAAAAAGTTCATATCGGACGCTATATTTATATGGGGACTAGGTCGAAAAATGGACTGATCCTGACCATAGTTGGTAAGGTCACTTATTTTTTGCAAAATCATACACAAATCAAATTTGAGAAAAATCTGTGCAATATTTTTGATTTTGGGTAGATTTAAGTGAAGATCGGGAATCAGCTTCATATGGGAGCTAAGAATTGTCCTATAGGTTTTATTTTTGGACTACTGATTAATGGATGTAATAAACATATACAAATCCAATTTGAACGAGATCTAAATGATAATTTGGATATTATGGACGCTTAACTCATAGGGATCATTTGTATGGGGACTACGTCTGAACATTCACTGATTTTCGCAAATTTCAATAGCGTTCATTCCATGGCCGATAGGAATTTATATAACAAATTTAATCAAAATATACTCATAATTGCGACCTGTAGTTTGATTATTAGGTTTACATGGACACACAGACAGACGGACGGACGGGCATCGTTTAATCGATTCAGAAAGTGACTCTGAGTCTATCGGTATAATAAAAAATATATCTGGTTTTTGTTAGTTACAAACATTAGCACAAAGTCATTATATCCTAACCACATAGTGGTATAGGGTATAAAAACAATTAATTTATTTTCATATTTCTGTCCGTTACCCTTAAAGTACTAATATCATTTGAAAAAAATATTATTACCTATACATTGGTATCTTTAGTAATTCTATTGACTGTTGCTAACTCGAAATATAGTCTCAATTATCTTATATTTACATTAACATAGTCTTCAAAAAAAAAAAAATAAAACTTGTTCATAAAACATAAAAAATAATATATTAGTCATTACAAACATTGTTTAAATATACAATTTTAAAAAACTAAAGTGATTTAATAATAATTAACAAAAGAGAAAGAATATTGTTTTACAATATCAACTGGATTAATGTCAATATATCAAAGTCAAGGTTAGGTAAGAGATTGTTTACTGTTTTAAAGATTATTTAATAAAAAAAAGTATAAAAATAACTAAAGAAAACCAAACCAAATCACGTATTGGTTAAGGCTGTTCGAAATCGATATCATATTCTCTAAAGGTGTTAATTTACGTACATTTGTACTTGTATCTAGATAAAATAAGACAAAGGATTTACATTGTTTATAAGATTGTTAAAATTAGTAATTTATTTATTTTTATTCGCCTTGTCTATTTTATGTCTGTGATTAAATAATATCTGACAGCTGCCGCACATGCTCTCATTTTAGGTTGATGTATATAGTTTTTTTTTTTTCCAATATTATTTAACCGAGTTAGTAATCTTAAAATAATATCGCAAACACTGCGCAATTTCTTGTTTGTGTTTGAAAACTGCGCATATTATAAAGAAGAAAAAAAAAGAAACAACAACAGCATTACATTAAGAAACAAAGGCGTTAAATTGATGTTATTAAAGTACATAAACTGTAATAACCACTTGTTATTCTTAGCAGAAAAATTATTATTAAAAACTATTATAAGTATAAAGTACTAAAATAATTAAAAATTTAATAAAAAAAAAATTAAAAAAGAACACCTTGGCAGCGGTGGGATTCGAACCCACGCCTCCGAAGAGACTGGTGCCTTAAACCAGCGCCTTAGACCGCTCGGCCACGCTACCTATGTACCACATGCTAACAGTTGTTTAATATCATAGTAATGAGTTGTTTCTGTTATGCTGTATTATTGTATTCACACACTACTACATTTTTAGAATTTCACCACTAGAGTTGTTTAATCATTTAAATCACCTCGCATTATTATTACCCAACAAGCATATACGATGATTATGCATGAAGATTGCTGCAAAAAGAAGTTAATAATATATATGTATATATTATTAAAGTACATGATTTTTTTTAAGAAAACACTGCATAAAGCTTTTTCCTCTAAAAAAATAAGTTACTGTAAAAACTACTTTCATTTTTAAAAACTACTTCAATACTTAGTCGATTTAATGTTTTTATTTACTTAACAATTTTTTTTGATTGCACATACAGTGGCGATATTTTAAATAGCTCGTTTACTAACGAACATTAAGTTATGCAAAAATTTGTTATTTTGCTTATATCATGTAATTCATTTTATTGTTATTTTTCTTTTAAGTGTTATTTTTATATATTTATTTAAAAAAAGTGTTAAAGCAAGTGCGCTAATAAAGCGGACATTTAAAATAGCACATGTGGAAATTCTTTACATAAAAATAAAATAACGATTTTGTTGGCATATTTTTTTATTTAAAAAGGTAAGAAAATTAATTAAGATTTGTCCTTGAATATCTCAAAGACAAGTTATCCACAAGCATAATTAAAAACAGACCCCGGTAAAAATAATATGTTTGGTTGAATTGCCACAAAAAAACCATTGGCGTCTAAAAAACAGAACGAAACGTTTAAAATTTACTGAGGATCATTTAAAAACCAGAAAATTTTGTGGAATAATATTCTTTTTGGGGATGAATCAAAGTTCAATCCTCACGGATCAGATGAAAAATGTATGTGAGACGTAATCCAAACATAGAATTTGATCCTATACCCATATTAAAAACGGTGAAACATGGAGGAGGATGTGTGTTAGTCTCGGGAAGCTTCTCGTGGTATGGAGTGGATCCAATTACACGTATAGAGGACACTATGAATCAAATAGTATATAAAAATATTTTAGCAGATGTTAAGATGTCTTGTGTAGTGGCAGAAATGTCGCTTAAATGGAAATTGGTACCACTATAGCCGAAATGTTTTGGGAAACATCATATAATATATAAATACAGTGGCACAGAAAAGTATACATACCCCATATCAAAATTGCTTTAGAGTAGGTCGAAGCTATTTTACCAACAACTATGTTAACATATTCTCGTACAAATTAGAGAACCTAAATATTACGTGTTTTTTGTTCTAATTTGATGTTGTTTTATAAAAATTAAAGAATAGTATACACACTCCTATTGTTTATTAACGATATTTTACCCAACAAAATAGAGCACATATTTGCTTCGATATTGTTACAAACATCTGTAATCCTCAGTTAGAAAAAATATAGTCTTGAAAACTGCCCGGCTTGGATTTGTTAAAAATCAGTTTAAATATAAGAAAACTTATTGTTCAGCATCAGAAAAATGGAAAATCTCTACGCGAAATCTCTGCAATGGTTAGCTGTCCCAAGGCTAGTGTCCAAACGGTATTAAGGAATTATAAAAATTATAAAAACCATAATAATAAAACAAGAAGTGATCGTTCACCAAAAATTAATCAACGAGTTAAGCGACAGCTGTTGAAATTGCCAAAGATATGGAAAATGCTTCGATTGTCATTATCCAACCAGAAACTGTACGTAAAGTACTAAGAAGCAGTGGAGTATATAGCAGAATTCTCTCAAAAAAATAATTTATTAATGATATAAATAAATCAAAAAGGCTCGAATTTGCTAAAAAAACACATAACTTGTGATCAAGACTTTTGGAAGAATATAGTCTTAAGTGATGAAAGCAAGTTTAAATTGTTCGGCTGTGATGGAAAACAAAAGGTTTGGCGAAAATAGAACGAAGAGCTTCAACCTAAAAAACATGGATGCGGCTCTGTTATGGTATGGGGTTGCATGTCGGCGGCTGGGGTGGGCACTTTAGTTTTTATTGAGACAACGATGGATCGCTTTACATATTTGAAAAACTAAGCGTTATCCTGCTGTTATGAAATTCTTATATAATGAATCCTTGTGATGGTGCTATTGTATGCAATTTATTTGCTGACTTCTTCTCTACTACTTATTCCAATGCAACTTTGATGATGATTCTAATATCTGCTCATATACACTGACTGCTACTCAAATTGTATCCATTCCTTCTCTTGCTATGATTGTGGTTTCTAATGAATTGAAAAAACTTAAATTTTCCAGCAGATAAAATTAAGTTTTGTATTTTAATAAAATGTGCTGATGTTTTAGTTGTACCATTAACACTCATGTTTAATACCTCAATTAAATACGGTTATTTTCCCAATACGTGGAAGGATTCATTTATTATTCCACTATTAAAATCTGGTAACAAGGCTGATATTACTAATTATCGTGGAATTGCTAAATTACCTAAATTTTTTGAAAAAAAATATAACGTATTATCTATGCTATCAATTAAATACGTTAATTTCTCCCTTCCAACATGGTTTCCAAAAAAGATGTTCAACATCTACAAATCTATTACAATTTACTACAATTGTCAATCGCGGTTTTCTTGAACAAAGAGACTGATGCAATTTATACTGACTTCAGCAAGGCTTTTGATAAAGTTAATCATAAACTTCTTCTAAAAAATTACATATGATGGGATTTACAAATCTTAGCGCAAAGTGGATATATTCTTATTTAACCAATAGAACACAAAAAGCATGTTTTAAAAATGTTACTTCAAAGCCGATAGATATAATGTCGGGAGTATCTCAAGGCAGCCATCTTGGACCACTTCTTTTTTATTTGTTTATAAACGATCTTCCGAATGTTATTCGTTTTTCAAACATCTTGGATGTATGCGGATGATGTCAAAATTTTCTTTTGTTATAATCAACACTCTGATCATGTTTTTCTCCAAAATGATTTGAATTCATTTTATTCTTGGTGTAATTTAAATTTAATGGAGCTGAACGTTAAAAAGTGTAAATATATGCGTTTCGTCAGAAAGAGGCCGATATCTGTTAACTATGTGGTGGCTGATTATTGTCTTGATAAAGTAGATAACTTTATAGATCTTGGTGTTTATTGGATCATAAAGTGATTTTTATTCCTCATAGTTATAACAATTACTGTCAACAAAGCCAGAGGTGTACTTGGTTTCATAAAACGTTGGGCTAAAGAGTTCAATGATCCCTATGTCACCTAAACTTTATATACGTCACTTGTGAGACGACCTATCCTGGAATATGCTTCTATAATTTGGGACCCAATCTACCAAATTCATACCGACAGTCTGGAATCTGTGCAAAAACAATTCCAATAACAATGTTCAATAAGTCGCTGATGAAGGCTGAAATGCCAGAAACCGGTTCGATTAAGAATACAATGCAGTTATGAATTTTTGAAATATATGCTTTCTTCTTCTTCTTTACCACGCACCATTGAAACCGTCTGCGGAAAATGTCCGAAAACAATTTCCCAAATACAATTGCCCGAAAAAACAATTCCCCGAAAAAACAATTCCCCGAAAACAATTTCCCGAAATTACAATTTCCCGAAAACAATTTCCCGAAATTACAATTTCCCGAAAACAATTTCCCGAAATTACGATTTACCGAAATTACAATTTCCCTATTTTTAGTTTACAACTTCCCATATATTCTTGATTTCCCCCATAAAAAAAACTTGCTGCATACGATTTCTTGAAAAAACAATTTCCCGAGTATACGACTTCCCGAAAAAAAAATTCCCCCACCCCGCACCGCGCCCTTCCTCTTCCACCCTCCCTCGTCATCCGGACCTATTTATTGGAGTGTCATACGCTTATTTTTCCATTGTGACTTTGAACACTTCGGTATTCAGACTTCCCGACGGATAACGCTCACTCCATCACATCCTGCCCATGCAGTAGCTGCTACGGAAACGTTACCATCTTGCATAGCGAAGTTTTCTAGTTATTTGGGTTGTAATACTCAGTTACTATGCCACTCGAATTCCTGGATAGAGAAAAAGGTAAACCGAGGTTGCTTTTGAATGGTTTCTTGTATCATGACGACGGTCAGTCCGTTGATAGCGTTTATTGGCGTTGTATCCTTTATCGAGGAAAACATTGTACCGGTAGGGTCATAACGATACTATAAAAAAGAGGCTCTTCACAATCACAGTGCCGAAGCGGCTTTCGTTGCTAAAGAAAAAATCGTTAATGAGCTGAAAGATCTTGCCCGGACCACTACATCAAGTGGTCATGAGCTGATTGCTCGCGTTTCGGCCGGAATTTCTGATGGTATTGTTTCGGAAATGCCATCAACAAGCTCTTTGAAGAAATAGTAATTTCGGGAAATTGTAGTTTCGGGAAATTGTGTTCGGGAAATTGTATTTCGGGAAATTGTAATTTAGGGAAATTGTAATTTCGGGAAATTGTGTTCGGTAAATTGTAATTTCGGGAAATTGTTTTTTGAAATTGTAATTTCGGGAAATTTTCCGCAAATCCACTGAAACAATTCCTTTTGTTTTGCCGTTGGAGTTTAAACTTCAATCCAAGTAATCTTGCATCCTATACCAGCAGACTTGCCCTTATTAAGCCACCAACTTTAAAAAGCCGGAGAACTATGCTAAATGTTTCATTTCTTCTTAATATAATTAATGGTGATGTTTGTTCTGGTTTCCTGCTTAACAATATAACATTCCTCAACGACCAACATGTTACTTCTGACCTTTATCTGTACAGTTCTATAGAGCTAATATGCAAATGCAGACCCTCTAAGGAGAATGTGTATTTAATTTAATGAACTTTATAGATTTATTGATTTCACATTAAATACTAATCTAATTAGAAGTAAAATAATATGTTTTCTAAATTCATGAGTTTTCTAAATTCATATAAGGATCAATTCCATAGACCAATATACAAATAAATAAATAAAAATAAATAAATAAACATCGTTTCAAGAACAGGGCTGAATATTAATAACTTATTATTCTATTATTTTAATAAACTTTAAAAATGAAGTTGTATACTTTTCTGCGTTTAAAATATTGAATATCTTTAATTTATTTTTATAAGTAAATGTTTTTTGTTATATATAAAAGGTGTTAATTGTGTTATATTTTTCAAATAACTATGAAAAGTAATTTTTGTAAATAAAATACACACAATTTTATATAAAACGAATTTTTCTATGGGTATGTACACTTTTCTGTGCCATTGTATGTACACTAGGGCGGGTCGATTTGTAGGGAGTGAAAAAATTCACCAATTTCCCTATGATTTCCGTATTCTATGGGTTATTCCATGAAAATTTTCCGAAGGAACCATACCTCTATCGTTAAAATCGAGTCCCCTACTTTTTGTTCACATCCATAACTCAAAAACGATCGGGTTTAATCGTAGGCGCGTTGGAAAGGTGAGCTCATTTTGATCAATTTACAAAAAAAAAACTCCAACAATGGTCCAACGGTTCAAAAGTTACGGGCATTTTTGTCCAAATTTTGGAGCATTTTTCCATTTTTTTCATGATTTTGTCCAAGAATATTACTTTCATGGCCATTTTTTTGGCTCAATCCATTATTTAATTCAATTTACAATTCAAAACGAAGAGTTTAAGCCCAAATTTATCGAATTCGGTTGATTAATTCATGCGATATTGCTAAAACCAAATAACACATACAACCAAATTTTTGATTTTTTTCCCTTTTTATTTTTTTTTGTACAAAAATTCAAATTAAGAGATAATAAAGTATCTATCAACCTATTATCAAAAAAAAATATTTAATTTGAGTGTAGTAAAAGACAAAATGTGAAAAAAACATTATTTTTTCTGAAAGTCTTGTTTGCTTTCAAGTCTGGGTGTTTTCGTACGGCTCTCTAATGTCGTCGCCATAGCGCCTTCTACATTCTTTCCTGCAACTCGTTTAGCAGTGGCAGCCAGCAATTGGACATGTCTTTCCGTTCCTTGAATGTGTAAAGGAATTTGTGGATCATCGAACGGTGGCACTTCGTAATTTAAATATCCCTCCAAATGTTCATACGAATAACTTTGCGTAAACGGTGGTTCGAATAAAATGGTATCGTCATTTAAATCAATCATATTTATATATTCCGTACAATTAAAGTTTATAAGAGATTTTTTATAAACTCTAAGTTCCGTTGGGTCGACAATATTTATTTATTTATTTATTTATTGGTTCTTTATATCTCTTCGGTAATGTAAAATCTTCTTTATAGCAATGTTTCGTTTTTCCATTCTATCATCAAACAACATAGATAGTAAGATATTTTCTGAGTGTGCAAAATATGGATTATCTTGAATTACTGTATTTACAACTCCAAGTAAATTCGGTGGTAAAAATCGTGTCCAAGTAATAAATTTAAAAAGTAATGTACTACCGTATGCGGCAGAGCTATAATACTTAACATTGAAATACATTGGCGTGTATACTTTTATTATATAGTTAGCCAGAATTTTTAAATTACGTGCCGTAAATAAAAATAAAATAAATAAAATAAATAAAATAAATAAAATAATAATAAATGAATAAATAAGTAAATAAAATAAATAAAAAGTGTAAATCAAAATATGAATTCAAGTATGGATGAACATTTTTTATATTTTTTTTTAAATTTTTTTTTGATTTTTTTGAATTTGAATTTTTGAATTTTTTTTTGAATTTTTATTTTTAATAAAAAGTAAATTCATGTATGAATGATTAAACATCGTCTAAATGAAATGAAGGCACTCAGCTTCATTAAATATATTTAATGAAAATAAAAATTTTTTTTCCCACTCTACTTTCCACATTTCAAATTATTAATAAAAAATTTTTACACACCAACAAAATTATTCGCAGGGTACTAAAAATGCTGAAAAAGAGAATCATAAAACCACTCGGTTGGGCTATTTTTTTATTTCCAATTTCAAGCGTGTGTTTTGTTTTTGTTTTTTAACAAATATAGCGGCCGCAACCTGCTTGTTGAAAATTCGGCATACAGCTGAATGAAATTATTATTTCTTATGCTCTTGCAGTTCGTTTTGTTAACATTCGTATCGTGTATGTGAAAATTACGAAAAGCAGTCGGCCCCTCGGGGCATTGTGTGAGCATCTATGATTTAGAGAAATAAAGTATGAGTGATGCCAACATTTTTTTTTTAAAACCTTAAAAATGTCTCGATATAAAATTTTTAAGTTAAGAAACTAAAAAAAATTAAATGCTAAAATATCGATTGACAAATCGCATAAATAGACACCTGATTATAATCAGGATAATAATATATGAAGCTTTGGTTTTGAAAACTGTAACCGCTAATCTTTTTAATACCAATTTATATACTAGTTTATAAAGAATAATTAGGGAATTCATAAGGTGTACTAAAGTTGTATGTTGTAAAGATATACAAGACGTCATGTGAAGAACCTGTTGTATATTCATATAATACAATCTGAAAAAATGATCGAATAAAACAAAATAATTGTTTTTTTGCACAAAAACTTACCTGAATATTATTATTTCCTTGCATTTTTTATTTATTTCTACCATTTTTGTCACAATAGTTTCAAGAGAGGTAAAAAAGTATTTGGAATAAACAACAAAAAATGATTCAAATGTAAAAAAAAAGAACGGCTGATCACATGGTACACCGCAAATCATACATGCTAACGTTATATTGTCGTATAATTTTTTTGTGTGGAAAATATTAACAAGTATTATTATACCACTGTTGTAAAATTTTACAGTTAGGACACTATTGTGAATACCCTAAATATAAATATATAGAAAATAAAGTATAAAGTATATAAATACAATATACTGATATCAAAAACACAATTTTTTTATTAAAATAAAAACTTGTGTAAAAAATTGCATAATAATCTAACCCAAAAAAACAAAGTTTTTATTAAAACTCTTTCTTACCTTACGCATATGAGCTTTTAATTTCTCCCTGACTGTGTGTGACTATTTTAAAATTAATTTTTGGTCACAACAAGTCTATGGACCAAGTTTCAGATTGATTAGATGAGGGGAAATGGGGTTTAAATCACTCCGTAACTGGGCGTGACTGTGTGTGACTATCTAAAAATTAATCTTTGGCCACAACAAGTCTATGGACAAAGTTTCAGATCGATCGGATGAGGGGAAGTGAGGTTTTAATCTCTCCGTGATTGTGGGTGACTATGTCAAAGTTAATCTATAGTCACAAGAAGACTATGGGCCAAGTTTCAGATCAATTGGATGAGGGGGAATGGGATAGCCCCATGGCAGACAGACAGACAGACAGGGAGTATTAGTTAAAAGAAAGAGTTTAATAAAAAGCTAACAATCTTGTCGAAAGAAATAATAAAATACATATAAATTTATCAAATTTTAAATTTTGTTAATTTAAGGGGTTATTATATGTATTAACAAAACGTAATGAAACGTATAAAATCTATATATATGTGACCTTCTCCGAGAAAAGGGACCTAGTGTATCAAAAAATGGGTAGTGTCAAAAACGGTGGATTCTGTTACCTAAAAGGGTGTAGAAACTTTAAATGCGTTTTTTTTTCTCAAAACTTAATTTTCACACACTAGGTCCCTTTTCTCGGAGAAGCTCACATATATATGTAAAAATTTTGCATAATATAAATGGGCTCCTTAACTGCTAAGTTTTTTCAGATTCAATGTAACAGCAATAAAAAATTCAAAAATTTACATAAACTATTTATTAAAATAGAATATTAACTTATTTCGTGTGTCTGAGGAACTTTTGTCCGCTTTTATTAGGAAAATATTTTATATCTGATATTTTTTTATTCTATATTTACCATTACTTTTTATATAAAAGTTAGACACTAAAATTTGTATCATCAAGAGGTAATTACATATTTAAAGAAATCGAAAACATTTTAAGTTAGATAAGAAAAAAGGGAAACGTGTTTTATATAAAGATGATCGGAATTTAAATTTATACGTAGATATGGGATGAAACCGTTGATTTTGCCTTGCACAGTTGCATAGTGTAATTTACATTATGCAACAAATTGAAATTTTCGAACTCAGTCGAACTCTAAAATTCTATGATAATTTTTTTTCGGATTTTTTTTCTTCTAAAATTTGGATTTTATCATAGCTTGAGGACAACTTGACCAATTTTGTTATTAAAAACACCAAAAAATTTTAATTTAAATTACCTCTACGTAACGCAAATACTATTATTTTTATATACTTAACAGTTTCAGAATTATTCAGAATTTAATTATCTTTTAGCAAATATTTCTTTCCAGCAAATTTTGAAATATTTTTATTTTTTTAAATTCATAAAAAATCGAATATGGCAAACCATTACATTTTTACTACTAAATCATAAAGCTATATACAGTGCAAATAAAATGAGCCATATTCAATGAAAATCTATGTAAATGTTGAAGAGACTATAGCTGGTTTTGTCAAAAATTTCAAATTTTAAATTAGGTTTCGTTGTAATGGGTACTAAATGTATTTTTGTTTACTGAATGAGTGTCATAAAATTATCTTTGACGGTTTGTTCATTGGAAGCCCTTTCATCATCCCCTGTAACTTCTTCAAGCATGTTAGCACTTCAAACGCATCGAATCCAAAACTTTTGAGGCAGCATGAACTAAATGATCTCAAGAATGATCTCGATCTTAGGAAAGAAAAATTGGAGCTCCATCACTGGCATAAGCCATATGCAAACCAAAACAATATATCGAGGGCTTATGTTCAAAAAGTGCTATCTACATTTGACAGCAATATTAATTTTTGATTTCAAACTGTTCTCTGATATATCTGTCAAATATAATATTAATTTTGATATCATACAAGATTTGTACGACTTTTTCTTAATAGATATTGTAGCAAATCGATCGACAAATACTTTCAGATCTTATTAATAAATTGGTTTTACACGCTCTCTTTAAAATAATTATTGATGCAGATAGCGCTTTCTGAATATATGCTTTTGTTACGACATAAGTGGACTTCTTGAAAAGCTTGGCGAAATATATGATGGAAGTGAATGGAGATTATTTGTCGACTGTAGTAAAGAAAGTCTTAAAGCACTTTGATTACACAATGGAAATAAGAAGCCATTAAAACCCATCACACAAGCCGTAAATATGAAGGAATCATTTGCAACTGTGATCAATTTATTAAAAAAATATAAACATTGAAAATAACGATTGGAAAGTGTGTTGTGACTTCAAATTTGTTGCCACAAAGAATTGCTGTTTTCTCTGTGTTTGGGACAACCGTATTATGTAAAGACAATAATCAACAGTACAGTATGCGTTCACAATGTAAAACATATTGACCTTATGAATAAGGAAAATGTAATTATGTCACCATTCATATCTAGCTTGGATTACTAAAAACAATGTTCCCAAATCTTTCTAAGGGAAAAATTTTTGAAGGCGCTTTCACAGGTCCAACTACTCCGAAGCCCTACATTTGAGACACTATTATCACACGATGGGAAAGCTGCTGTCATTTCGATTGATTGTTTCGAAATTTGTAGGAAATAAGCAGAGTCCAGATTATGAAGAAATCACTCGTGATTTACTTAAACAAATATTCAAAAGTCGGTAAGTACATATAAATGTAATAATTTTTTTTTTTTATATGGACAAGCTAATTTCATGCGTAAAAATGTATAATTTCAAGAGCTAATATGTCTATAAAAATACATTTTCTACATACACATTTGGACTATTTCCCGTCAAACCTTGGTGAAGTCAGCGCAGAGGATGGTGGATGGATGGATGGATTTTTAAAAGAAAATCAAAACCCAAAGTTCACAGTCGAACTCATTTTTATATCATTAATATAACCTTGTAAAATTGTTATTTTTTATAAAAACAACTTAGTTATATAATAATCATTTTATTCTGAATAACTCCGAAACTGTTAGGTATATAAAAAAAATTATATTCGCGTAAATTAGAAGTATTTTAAATATGAATGTTTGATGGTTTTTATGACAAAATTGGCCCAGTTGTTCTCAAGTTATGATAAAATAGGTAAAGCATCCTCTTTAAAAATACCAAATTTTAGAAAAAAAAATGTAAAAAAAAATTTTATCCACAGAATTTTAAAACAGTCTAAGTTTTTGTTGTTAGAGGAGCATAACACATCAAAAAACAAGTAAGAAAATTATAATCGGTCTAGACCGACTGTACGATACCTATATCATGGGTTTAGAGACCCCATCTCTTAGGCCCCACTAATTGGACATAGAAAATAAGCATAAACCAAATTTGAGGGGCATTGTTATTAATTTTGAAAAAGTACATATCGGATGCTATATTTATATGATGACTAGGTCGAAAATGGACCGATCCCGATCATATTTGGTAAGGTCACTTATTTTTGGAAAAAAATATATACAAACCAAATTTGAGAAAGATCTATGCAATATTTTTGTTTTTTGATAGATTTAAGTGAAGATCGGAAAGCAATTTTATATGGGGGCTACGACTAAGAATTGTCCTATAGGGCTTATTGTTGGACTACTGGTGAATGGATGTAATAACTTTACATAAACCCAATTTGACCGCAATCTATATATTAATTTGGATATAATAGCAATTTAAGTCGATGTCAAAGGATTCATTTGTATGGGGACTAGGTGTGAACATGAACCGATTTTCACCAATTTTAATAGCGTTCATCCTATGGCTGATTACATACTAAATTTCACCAAAATATAATCACATTTGCGACCTTTAGTTTGATTACAAGGTTTACATGGACACACAGACGGACGGACGGACAGACGGACATCGCTAAAGCGACTCAGAAAGCGATTCTGAGTAGATCGGTATAATAAAAGTTGGGTCTGGGTCAAATATTTTTGTTAGTTACAAACATCAGCGCAAAGTCATTCTACCCTAACCACATAGTGGTATGGTGGTATAAATATAGTGCTTATCTTTATTTTTTTATTTAACTAAACCCTGAAATTTGTTGCAATAAGATTACACTCAAACCTCATTTTATGCGATTAGTTCGTTCCGCAAAAATCCGCATAAACCGAATTCACATAAAATGATACACTAGCTCCATATAAAAACGAATGATTCGTTCCGGAATTTAAAAAATTCGCATAAATTCAAATCAAAACATTAAAATTCAAACAAAATCGCATAAAAAAGTCGACAAAAAAAATTATTTAATTTATTTTTGTCCATTTTATTATCTGAAAAAGCAAATATTTTTAGCGCAACAACTTTTAAATGGTAAATATTCTATTCATATGTACTTTGTTCACTTTTACGATAATAAACACTAAATGAACTTTTAAAATTGTATGTATGTATGTATGTACATATGTATGTATATATTTAACTACGTAGAAACTAGCAATGCAATAACATTGCACGTGTAAACAATTCTGAGAATTGTTTTTCTCCGACGAAGAAATGCATCAGTGTTGCCAACTGCTTTAAATTAAAATGTGTAATAATGACGCAAAAAACAAATAATATAAATTAAAAACTGCATAAATTCGAATTCGCATAAAAAGAGGTTTGAGTGTATATCAAATGGACCAGTTCTATTTTATATTATAATAAAAACAGCACCCTAGCTCACAACCTTTATAAACTAATAGAAATGCATGCCACTGTTATTTAACCTAACAACATGGCAATGCTGTTGAAAAACAAATGGTGAATAATTTACTATGGTGAAGTTAAAATTATATGTACGACACCATCAAGCGTGGTGGTTTAGTGAAAAATTTGTTTGAGCCATCATCGCTGTGTTGTCAGTGCTCACTAAACATATAATCACATTCAACCATACACATGGAAATTAAAAATATTTCATTTTAAAATCTCTCTCGTTTTAAATAAACTACAATAAAAATTAAAATTTCCTTAACTAAAGTACATTTCACATAAAACTAATACAGATTTTCCCACAAAGATTTTTTAGCGTTTAATGAAGGTGTTCAGAGTTGTTTGGAAATTGTATGCAAATTATCCAACACAAAAAAATTTTAATATAAACCAGACGAGGGGAAAATTTTATCAAATGTTACCTTGACAACAGTTGATAATGAAAATTGTTTTTTTTCTTTTTGTTGTTTTGTAAAAAAAAACTTAATAATTAAACTAGAAAAAAAAGTTACCAAATAGACAGATAACCACCACGTGCATTTATTATCGTTACCAAATATTGACCAAACAAATTTTGTTTTAACCTTAACTACTACTGCTTTCAAGCGTTAAACTCTTTGAATCAATTAAGCGGCATTATTTTCATAAGAATCCCCCTGGTGTTAATGAGGCCCTTTTACGTTGTATGTGCAAGTCGGAGACGAACATATTGCGTAGATAAAAATTTCCCATCTATTTTAAACTAATTTGAGAATAATAAATTATTTATAAAGTCAAATACACAAAAACCGCTGCTACTGCTTGCTGCCTTTTCATTTAGTGTCATTTCAACTTTTAGCTCTAACAGCGCAACATGCGTTCATTTCTTTTACAAAGTAAAAGTAAACTTTTAATGGTTTGCTTTAAGAAAAAAAAAGAAAATTTTCTATCAAAAAAGAATATCTTTAAAAATAACTTTACAATATTTTTAGCACTTTATTCTATTTTGGATATACAATAAAAAATATGTAATAATAAATTGAATGTATTTTTCAAAATCACAACCGAGAAAAAGTACAACACAGACACGGATCATGTGGTATTGGGAACCCTACACTAGTTGTTATCAGACAGTTTAAAATAATATTATTTTTCATTTCTTCTAATAAATTCAAATTGCAACATTTCAAACCAATATGCCTGGTTTTCACTAGACCATTTTCAATGACAATGGTTCTCAGTTGTAAAAAAAAGGAAAATGGTGTCACATGCATTTGACATTTGACATCTATAATGAAATTGGCAACATGTTGAATCTATACATGTTTCGAAAACATTTCGACTACAGCGATACCTGTCCCGAGTACTCCGTTTAAAAAAGCCACCAGAACTCGTACACTTGGCAGAAAAACTATACGTACGCACAGTCAAAATTTTTAAAGTTGAAAAAATATATGTTTTAGTCTATCTAGTGATCCAGATTTTTTTTCAATAATACTACTATTATGTTTATTAAATTTGAAGCATTTTTCCATATTTAGAAAATTTTTGAAAACATTAATACAAATTTGTAACTACAACTCTACTTGAAATTTTACGAGAAAAAGTATGCGTAGAAAAGTAAAAAAGGCGTATTTACACAATTTTTTTTTTTTGAAGATATGAATAATGTTGGATTATTTATTTCATATACTCGTTATAGCATAACATTTGAAGTATATTTGAAAAAAATGTCAATTAAAAATTTTATTAAATAAGTCCGTGACAGCGAAATATAGTTGTTATGCGGTGAACATCATGTGAAATAAAAAAATCGAAATGCGTTTAAAAGGTGAGAGTTTTTTTTTTAAATTATATTTTTATTTTTGGCAGCATTTGAAGTGAAAAACATGATTTTTGCTATAAAATTTCGGTGAATTTGTTGTTAAAAAATGGGGAAAAAATGGTAAGAAAAATGGTAAGAAAAATCTTCGTGATTACCTGCTGATTTATGTGTAGAAATAGTATATAAAATTTTGATTGGTCAAGTAGATTTTAAGTTATGATGTTCACGGACTTCAAAATTGTTGTTTGCGAGAAAATTGATTTACAGTTTTTTATAAATTGATTTATATACGATATACCGTATGAGGGCCGTTAGTTTTGCTGCGATTTACTTTAAATTTTGACACAACACTTTAAACCTTAACCACCCCCTTTAAGAATTCTTCGATTTGGCATGAAATAATTTAAAACTTACGGATTCCCTATTCCCTATTTTCGAATAGATATTTAAGAGTACACAGCTTCTTAACGTGTGAGTCAAAATCGTTAGACTTACCGGCTGAGTACACTGTATTGTTAGATATACAATTGCTAGAAAGAGAATCCATACACCTAAAATGAAAACTGTCATACTACGAAAAAATAGGAAAAAAAATTAACTAACATGAAAGACCGACCTTGCCTTACATGTAAAACAAACAAAAAAAATCATGTAGAAGAAAATGTCGGAGAATAGATATACATAATTATACAATTTTGATCCCAACTAATCTTTCAGAAAACGTTTTGTTTATTATAATTTTTATTTTTATATAACAGTTATTTTTTGATTTTTATATTTTGAGCACATAGAAAAGTTATTTTTTTATCGTTATTTTTTCAAACAAATATAAAAATCAACCACTGCAAAAAATATGTGAGAAATTTTAGAAAAAATTAATTGAAACATTTGTATGGAATCTTATATTAATGCCAATTAAAAATTCCAACGAAGCTCATTTTTTTGACGGAATATTTGCTAAAAAAAACTTAAAAAATCAAAAAAAAAACCTGCTCGAAAAAATTAAAAATTACAAATAAAAAAAATAACTTTTATGCTCTTACGGTTCCTGGTTAATATAAAGCGACATGGAACGTCTAAATAAACACAAATTTATCAAACAAATATTAGTTTTCCTAAGAAATACCACAAAATTCTTAACTTATAATAAATTCTAGAAATACTAATCATTTTTTTTTGGATTAATTTTTTAAATCGAGTGGATCATATAAAAAAAAAAAAATATATTACAAATATTATAAATAATTTACAGAAATATCCAGACTGTTATGTAATAAGAAAATTATTTACGGTCTGGACCGACTATTCAATCCATTTTATCAGGATTTTCTGGAATACACCTTCAGTCCAATTTTGCTTGGGCTATAATTGGATACAGTATATAAGCATTAGGGCGGGTCGATTTGTAGGGAGGCAAAAAAAAAATCGCTCAAGTGACAAGGAAAATCATATTCTAAGGATCAAAATAAGAAACTTTGCCAAGGCACCATACCTCTAAAACGTATTCTGATGTCCCGACTTTTGACCTGTCTGTCTGTCTGTCTGCCATGGGACAACCTCATTCCCCCTCATGCAATTGATCTGAAACTTGGCCCATAGTCTTGTTGTGACTGCAGGTTAATTTTGGGGTAGTCACGCAGAGTCAAGCATAGTCAGCCCAATTCTAAACAAAAATTCCGCATCAAATTTCTCACTTCTCCCTTTTCCCCTATTATGAATAAAAATTCATTCGGAAAAAAATTCGATGGGAAAAAGTAGTTATTCTTAATGCACTTGAATTTGGCTTTTTCCCTAAAAAAATTTCCCTTGCAAAACAGACGGGAGTTTACTTAAAAATGTAAGAAGAATTTTGATAAAACAAAATTTAAATAAAAAAAAAAATAATATTTTATTAATCTTGTAGGCTGAAGACCACAAATAAAGCCAAACTTCAACTTTTTTAACTTTAATGAGAGCCAATTCAGGCATTGATTGCGTTTTCCATAGATTCAGCCCGCAATTGACTTCTATCAATCCTTTTTAGCTATTTCGTTGTTGTTGTTCTACAACATCAATTTCCTCCAAGATTGCTCGCATCGTAGCTATGCTATTCTTTTTTATTTAATTTTTCTTTCAAATAAATTTATTTTCGTTTGCACACACAAAAAAAAACAGAAAATTAATTGCCAATAAGCAAAACAACTGGCTTCGAAGTTCGGTGATGCCACTTATTAATTTTTTTGTGCACGCAGAATTTATAATTGGAGGATTTTTTTCTCGAGAAAAGTATTTTCCGTGAGAAAGAAATTCCTTGAGAATATTCGTAATTGGGCTAAGTCAAGGATCCGATCGATCTTTTTGAATAACATAACATAGTCAAGGCGTATGATTATTATTTATTAGCAGAGTAGAAGATACGTATACGTATGAGTGTTAATTTTAATATTAAATAAAACATAGTTAGCCCAATTCTAAACAAAAAATGGTGATTTTTTTAAACTGTTTGTATGGGGAACCCCCCAGGGGTTCCAGGGAGTTTGCCACTGGCATGGGTGGGTCGACCCTCCAAAGTTAGCGGGGGTCAATCATACATTTGGGCACTCTAAATGGGTCAAAGTGAGATAGACAGACAGGTCAAAAGTTGGGACATCAGAATTGGTTTTAGAGGAATGGTTCCTTGGCAAAGTTTCTTATTTTGATCCCTAGAATACGATTTTCCTTGTCACTTGGGCGATTTTTAAATCGACCCGCCCTAATAATTATGACCCGCCCTAATAAATGAATTTGTGGCCTGCGAATTCGAAAAAGTAAATATCGTATGGTATTTTTATATGGGGACTAAGTCGAAAAATGGACCGATCATGATCAGCAACAATTTCGATATTAGGGCAATGTAAGTCGATCTCAAGGGGATATTTGTATGGGGACTAGGTCTGAAAATACACCAATTTTAATCAATTTCAAAACCGTTGCACAGTGTGCGATTTTGAGAATCTAGCGGGACAATATTAAAACAAAAATTATCTTAAATTTAACTTATAATGCTCTAAAATCGAAGATAATATACAAAACAAAACATTAACGTAATATAATAAAAATTGGTGCCAGGTTTCTTCAGCTAGACACTTTACAATTACAAGTTACGATATATTCTGTTTAGATAGTGCCAGCAGTATCTCGTTGAAAAATACGTCATTGTGAAAATAAACATTTGAAAACAGTTTTTGTTCAATGGATATTTCTCAACAAGGTATGTAATTCCTTTATTAATACAATATATGAAGTTTAAGTTCATTATTATATAATAATCTATAATATTAATAGGCTAGGCGATTCCTTGTGACCGATGTTTTGTTCCACCGTTTTATCCCGATTTTGACAAAACGTATATCTTTTAAAAGGTATTTCTTTTAGCTGTTCACCAGACTTACAGATTTTACAATTTTTGCCTTTATTTTGAGTAAATTGCATTTAAAGTTGCTACTAACATACATAAAACTATACAATGCTATGTGTGTGTTTATTAAATTTGTTAATGTGTTTGTAAGTTTGTTTTCTTCATTCACAATAATAAGAAACCAAAAAATTGTTGGTTTGTGAATTGGCTAAGTTGAAAACAAAATGTTGCCTAGAATTTGCACTCGAATTTCGAGCGCTGGAATCTGCTAGTATTTAATTAACTTTCTTAAGGAAATAGAAAGTTTTATTTTCAAAATATTGTTTTTCGTTGAGAGCCAAAAATTTTGTATGTCTTTGTATGTACTCATTTTGAACTTATTTCATTAAAATTACTTTCGCATTTTTAGCTACACAGCTAACTCTGACAAAAAGAGAATTATATGAAAAATTTAAAAATGATGATGATAACTCTCAAACGTCTGGAGCAAAACCTGAAAATATAATTCTGGATTATGTTAGAGCACTGTTCTCAGCCAACGCTTCAAGAACTGAATCGAGTCATTCACTCATTTATGATCACTTTCAATGAAAAGTTGAAATCGAGTCATCGCAGTAAGAAATTCTTTTTAAACGAACACCGCGAATGGTCAAATACCAGTATATACAAAATGTTGACATACCGACTAAGTAGATCCAGTATACGAAAACCTGGTCGACAAAAAAAAAACTTAGATTTTTGTGGGTTAAAACAGAGTTGACTCAAGCTACCTACCTAAAATTAAGGCAGTCAGGTAAAAGGGATGCCGCTTATACTCTTGGGAAATTGGTTTCGAGTCCTAAAAGGGCGACTAAGATCAAAAAGCCCTTCAAAAAGCAGATACAGAAATACCCAAGTATTCAAAGCAAAAGCCAGCAAAGCAGCATATGAACAAATAAAAAATTCTATGGCATTATATTATCCGCCCAATGAAGATTGTGTAATCACAGAATCAATGGCTGAAGTGAAGTTACAGTCAACTGTTGACTTGACCATGAAAAGAGTAAGTTTAGTTCAATATGAAGTTTTGAGTGTTATTATTGTTGATGGCGTATTAAAAATAAGAAACGTAACAATGATTTTTAAATGGGGGTGAAACAAAGTCGTTATAAACAAAAAGTCTACACGGAGAATTTTGAAAACGTAAATGTTTGACAACGTCATTAACGCCTTTACAAATGTTCGGGAACAATGACCGTCATCGACCTCATAATGCAGGCCTATTAAATTATTATTTGCAAGGGAGACTGAGGGGTTAGTATTAGATGAATTAAAAAGTGTCCGCGTTCAAATTTAAATAATTGTACCGACACTTGTTGAGTTTAAAGGAACCGTGATCGAAGTTGTTCACATACATATTTGAAGAAACCATGGTCGATGGTAATGTTTTCAATATTTTGACTTCCAACAAAGTCACTCAAAACTGTTATATTTGTCAAGCGACTTCTAAAGTTATGAACAACTTAGAAATGATAAGAAAACGAAAAAGCGATGCTGATAAATTTTCTGCATGCCTAGATAAGATTACACATTGCCTATAGGCTAGATGTGCAGAAATGGGAATGCCGCAAGGCAGAAGAAAAAGAAAGTGTTGCGACCATAAAAAAAAACAATTTATGTCGAAAACAGACTTATATTTTATTTTTTTGTAATTTATTTTTATTTACAAACTAGATGTAACCCGGTGTGCTTCGCTACACCCTCGCCCTCCCCCCCTTCCGAATCGTTATGAAAGGGCTCACGCAAAGTCCCAAGGCTCTCACTAAGACAGTAATTCAGATATATCACATTTAATATTAAGTTTGTGTGGGGGTACCACGCGCATTTGTCTAATCCCGCCCATTTTTTTGTCTGACTTCTCACGTTAATAGTTGATGATCTGAGACAAATTTGTAAAGCTTTCTCTGCCATAGTACTTAATATATATGATTAAAAATTTACTTTGTATGGAAGGTGACACGACCACTAAAAATATTTAAAAAAATTAAAGCCTGTAACACTCCCATATCCGCAGTAAGACTATGTGAAAATTTCAGGAAGATCAGATGACTAGTTACGGAGATTACCTCCTACAAACAAACAAACAAATATTAACTCTTTATTATGTTAGTATAAATTATTAGTATAGATTTTTTTATTTTAATGCTTGCTGATGCTGATATACAATATTTTTTGTTTTTTCATTCGGTACAACAATTATCAGATTTTTCGGCGTTCCTACCCTGGAGCAAGGTACATGTAGCTGCCCATGAGAAGAAGATGGATTATCCATATTAGATCTGGCAACACTTAACTATTGGCATTGAACTTAGGATATCATTTGGCAATGTTTCTTTTTAGCGATTTTTGATTTTGTCCATTTTTGATTTTGAAGATTTTTGTTTTTTGTGCGATTTTTATTTTCCGCGATTTTTGGGTTTAGCGATTTTCCACGACAAATCACATTGATAACTAATGAATTTGTCAAAAGACTGTCGCTTTCGTAGTGCTTCATATTTTTTACATAGGAGGTGCCACGCCCAATAATCCCATCCCGCCCAATTTTTATTGAACTACTCACATTACTTGGACTCATGCAAAATGTCGAGTCTTTCCCTTTTGTAGTACACCAGTTATATGATATTAGATATCTACTTTGCATGGGCGGTGCTACGCCCACTGCTCCGATCACGCCCATCTTTTTGTTCGACTAATCACACAAAGAACCTATGGGCTCATGCAAAGCCACGAAGCTCTCTCTTTTACAATACTCCAGAAATATGACATTACATTTTTACTTTGCATGTGGAGTGCCACGCCCATTGGTGCGAACCCGCCAGTTTTTTGTTCGACTACTCATACTAAGATCTGATACGCTCGTGCAAAGTGTCAAAGCTTCCCTTTTTAGCACACCAGTTATATGATATCATATATTTACTTTGTATGGATGGTGCCACGCCCACTGCTCCGATCACGCCCATTTTTTGTCTAACTAATAAAATGAATAACTTATGGGCTCACATGAAGTCCCAAGACTCTCACTATTACAGTACTCCAGATATATGGCATTTTATATTCACTTTGTATGGCAGGTGCCACGCCTATTGGTCCGATGATGCCCATTTTGCATCCGATTACTCACATTAATAATAGGTGACATCAGAAAAATTTTAAAAGCTCTCTCTATCACATTACTCGAGAAATATAATATTGAACTATTACTTGTATGGGAGCTACCACGCCCACTTATCCGCTCCCGCCTATTTCCGGCGTAGCTACTAACATTAACAATAGGTGACTTCACACAAATTTGCAAAGCTCTCCCTATCATAGTACTCAATATATGTATATGATATTAAAAATTTACTTTGTGTGGGAGGTGCCACGCCCACCAAAAATATTTAAAAAATTATAGCCTATAGCACTTCCCATATCCGTAGTAAGACTCTGTGAAAATTTCAGGAAGATCAGATGGGTAGTTACGGAGATTACCTCCTACAAACAAACAAACAAACAAACACACATTACCTCTTTATAATATTAGTATATATATATTCAGTACTATTAAATTGATTTGTTTGCTTTAATAATTTTGTTCCGCTAGATTCTCAAAGGCTCATATACAAAATTTCATCAAAATAATATTATTATATTATTATTAGCGACCTATAGTTGGATAACAAGGTTTACATGGACACACAGACAGACGGACAGACGGACGCACATCGCTCAGAAAATTATTATATGTCGATCGCTATAATAAAGGGTGGTTCTATGTCAGATATTTTTGATAGTCACAAACATCAGCACAAATTCATTATACCCTTACCATAGAGTGGTGTAGGGTATAAAAATGTTTTCCTTTTTGACCAACCAAAAATTCCCAAATTTCGTTAAATTTGACATTTGTAAGAAATATTAGATACATTTTTGTATGTGATCCCTTATATTTATATTAAGCATGTTTTGAAGCATAAATTATACATATTCGTATCAAGCTTATACAATTTTCGTTATCATTTGTTTTTCATCAAGAAATGAAAGAAGTAGAGCATTTAAAAGGCCAACATTACCCTAATTAATTCAATTTGAGGATTGTTCTATCTCTAACTTTGTGGTTCAACATTTTCATTATTACGTATTTGTTAATTTGTTGTTAGTTTTTTTTATACACTTAACATTTAAATTTGAACTCTCACTCTGTGAAAAAAAAAATGGTGTTGAAAATGTTTAAATTTAGATCTAAAAAAAGTAAAATCATTTCAACTACATATTAATAGAAATTGTTGTTGATGTACATTTCAAACAGGTGCTTGACTTGGATGTTGTTTCTACAATGATTAAATAAAAAAACGAAATCAAAGTTTTTCTTTCATTTAAATAAATATTTTAATTCTATAAAATTAGGCACACAAATTTATAGGAAAGTAAAGTAAAATTTTGCAATCTTTGCAAAATGCTTTCATATAAATTTCCTAACGTTTCCTTAAATTTTATAATAAGAGTATATCAATCTAAATAAAGGCAATTTCAGGGTTACAATTTTAAAAATATTTCCAGAAGATTTTGAAAAAAAAAAATTTAGAAGAATATGTTGGAATTTATAGTAAACTAAAAAATGGTCATTGTTGACTAATCTGAATTTTTGAATTGATTTTTATCAGTACTTTAATAGATTGTATTCTAACACTTGAGTACTAACTTGGAAATAACAAGGCCGGATTAAGTAACATGTTAGCGTTGAAATTTTCAGTAAATACTCGTATGTACATACAATAGGTTGGAGTGATGTTATATGAAATTTTATTTCTTTAAAACTTACCTTCAATTCTAAGTAGTATGTATATGTTTAAATAGGTGTATAACTAATTAATATACACCATTTGCAATCGAAATTGAGATTTTCCATTTGAAATTGGGAAAATTCCAAACGAAATTGAGATTTTTCAATTGAAATTTAGAAAATTTCGAATGAAATTGAGAATTTTTCATTTGAAATTGAGAAAATTTCGAATGATATTGAGAATTTTTCATTTGAATTTGAGAAAATTACAAATAAAATGGAGATTTTTTAAAAGGAAATTTGTTTTATTACATACATACCTCATTTTTTTTTTAATATATACATCATTTCCAATTGAAATTGAGAACTTTTCAAATTAAATTGAGAAAATTCGAATTTAAATTGCGATTTTCCATTTGAAATTAGGAAAATTGCAAATAAAATTTAGATTTTCCATTTGCAATTGAGGAAATTTCAATTGAAATTGAAATTAAAATTTTCCATTTCAATTTGGGAAAATTCCAAATGAAATTGAGATTTTTCAATTGAAATTGAGATTTTCCATTTGAAATTGGGAAAATTCCAAATGAAATTGAGATTTTTCATTTGAAATTGGGAAAATTTCGAATGAAATTGGAAAATTTTGAATGAAATTGGAAAATTTCGAATGAAATTGGAAATTTTCCATCTGAAATTGGGAAAATTCCAAACTAAATTGAGATTTTTCATTTGAAATTGAAAAAATTTTCAATGAAATAGAGAATTCCTCGAAAAAAATTTGTTTTGCGATGAACATCATAACTCGTTACCAGACCATGTGAAATAAAAACATATAAATTCGTTTAAAAGGTGATATGCTTTCCGAGGTAAACAGGAAGAAAAAAAAAATGTTTTTTTTGCAGCATTTTGAAATGAAAAACACGATTTTTACTATAAAATTTCGGTCAATTTGTCGTTAAGAAATGGGGAAAAAATGGTAAAAACAAAACTCCTGATTAACTGGTGTTTATTTGCAGAAATAGTGTATAAAAACGAACAGTCGAGTAGATTTTGAGTTATGATGTTCACGGACTTCAAAAATTTTATTTGCGAGAAAATAGATTTAAAGTTTTTTATAAATTGATTTATATACGATATACCATATGATGGCCGGTGGTTAGAAACGCAGTATCTTCGTTAGTTTTCCTCCGATTTACTTGAAATTTTGACAAAAAAAAAATAATAAAAATCTCTTCGTTTTCAACCAATTAACCGGAACACTGTTAACCGGAATTTTAATTTTACGAATATTGTTTTGTTTTTTCTTTTTTTCTCTTTCACAAGGGAAATCATTTTTTATTACTCGGGAATTCACAGAAAATAAAATTCAATGAACTGATATTATTGTTTTCCGGTACAAAATTTAAAATAAATTAACGTGAATTCCAAAAAAATGAAATGAAGCGAAATTTGCGTAAAATTTCCAGTTTTAATAGGGTAACAAGTTTAAATTTACTTTTTGTTTTCGTAGTAATTTATTTTTTTATATAACTTTCATAAGCATCAAAAACATATGTTTTCTATTTACATAATTGGTGTTCACCACAGTAGTTTTGTAAAAAAATATGGCAACATTAGAGAGTTGAAAAATGAGGAAATAAAATAAATTTTTTTATAGGACGATGATGCTCAGTGGTTTTTATGTCAAAATTAAAAAAAAAAAACGCAACAAATGAGTATACAATTAAAAACCGGACTATTACATTTTCAGTTGAATTCAAAGCATTAAATTTTAAACAACGAAAAACAACTTACAAAACAGTAAAAATATTTAACAAATCGTTTTTATTTACTGACATAATTTTAACCACAAATTATTAAAAAAAACGATTGTCTTTTGTTTTTTTAGATTATTTTCTTTGCATATATTAAAACCTAAACTGCGACAATGTTTATAAACATCTGTTGCAGCAACATGTTACGTCATCATTCAAATTTATATACATACATAGTTTGGATTGAAATAAAATTGTATTTAAATAAAATAAAATTGTATTTACGTAAAATAAAAAAATTGAAAGAAATTTTTTTGATAATTAAAAAACAAAGAAAAATATTATTTAAAAACCTAACATGACTAGAATAACTATTGAAAAAGTTAAATTTCTTCATTTGTCCTGAAAACTATTTGATGAAACAACAAATTGTTAATGTTAATATTGTATGATTGTATCCAATTATGATCTCAGCAAAGTTGGATCTGAAACCTTAGCGTAAAACTTTTGGCATAGGGTATCGACTATAATCTAGACCGACTATAATTTTCTTACTTGTTTATAAAAAAACCCATTTTTATTTTAGACAACACTCGATGTGCCTTTTAAAGGTTAAATACTAAACTTTATATAATATAAATAATACATTTAAAACTCAGCCTAAAGGTGCGTTCAGACTACGCAAATATTTGACCAAATAAACGTAACCCCTAATTTTATGAAAGTTTTATTCAATCTTACATGATATATAAAAGACAAAATTAAGTTATGTTTTTTTACATTAGTAATATTTAATATATTTAACTATATTCTATATCATATATTGTATAACTTAATGAAAATTATGCAAGGAAAATTATACATTATTTAGGGGTTACGTTTATTTGGTCAAATATTTGCGTAGTCTGAACGCACCTTTAGTCTCAGATTTCAAAACAATATTTTAAGAATAATCCAAATAGTAGCTTACAAAGTTTTTAATAGAATCTGAGGATTCTAAATCTTAAGCTTTTCAGAATAGAAAGTTAAGACAAAAATATTCTGCTTAAAAATGTTTCTATTTAATTTTAGTTGCCACACACAGCAACTTGGTTAACATTGGCAATTATATGAGTTTCGAAAATTTACTTTAACCACTACATATTACGAAAACATTAGTGTTGTATTTAATTTGTTTATTAACGTATTGTTATTAATTAATTTTCAATTACATAAATGAAATAAACATTTCCTCATTGTCTGACCATAAAATATATTTTTCAATTTGTTTTTCAAGTTATTAAGTAATTGTGTAATGCATGCTAAGAAAATCAATTTATCTCAATGATGCTTCAATATGAGCACAATACAGTTTAAATTAAAACAAAAACAAAAATAAAAAAAATAAATAAATAAAAAAATGAGATGAGCAAATTATAGTCGGTCAAAATGGTTTATTTAAGGCCTAAAATTAACAACATAACGATTTATTTTTTAATTTCTTCTATTTCGAATTTTTATAAACTGAAATATTTTGT
The DNA here is from genome assembly GCA_963682025.1 of Cordilura impudica. Lineage (NCBI taxonomy): Eukaryota > Metazoa > Arthropoda > Insecta > Diptera > Scathophagidae > Cordilura > Cordilura impudica. Next base: position 157,863,015 of record OY821521.1, on the reverse strand, counting down.
AGAATTTATAAATCTTTATTCTATTCTATGTGCAATAACTATGATTATAAAAAAGAAGGTTGTCTGAAACGTAATCTCAGATAATCATGAAATAATGTAGGGGGTAAAGGTTTTAAAACGAAGAGACGCTTTTTTATATTAGGGTGGTTTAACGATATAAGTATAAGCGGACATCCATAAGTTTTGTGTTATGCTTAGTAAAACATACAAATTTAAAGTTTATATATTCTTCGTACCATCTATGAAAATAGAATGACAACTCTGAATCAAAAACATGAACTATATTGGGGTCAGAATAATTTTTTTTAGTTATTCAAACTATTTTCAAGAGTAATTAATGATATGTTAATAAAAAATTGAATTGTGAGAATTAACTACAAAATATTTAATCCGAAAATAAAGAAATGTGGGGAAAAGGTTTGAAATTTTCATCTAAACGACTCGGTATATTTTGGCACACAATATATCAGAGCTTCACATAACTTGAAAAATTCAGTACTCTAGATACTTGAGCTGGTCTAGTAGCTCGTTTACTAAAAAAAAAATTCTACAAACACATGGTAAAAATGTATATATTTTCGAGTCATATAAAGTTTCTAAAAAATTAAAACATTTCTAATAAAAACTGTGGAGTAGGCAAACTGCTACTCGAAAAAGATTAGCTACTTTCCGCTCAAATATATGAAAACACTAGCTGACCCGGCAAATCCCCAGTTCTGTTTCGATATGTATTTTAATTACGGAAGAAATTTTTAATGTGTAAACATCTATACGCGCAGGGGGTAAATTTCTATTTCACAATACAATCACAAAAACAGCGTAACATTTGAGCTCACACGTTATGATATGAGCCATAAGACAAATCGGTGTGACTTATGATTGTATTGGTGAAAAAATTATGATATAAAATTGTTTCAGCTAATTCAACAACCCTTTGCTGTAAAACGACAAAAATGTCACAATGCAGTTGTTTGCTATAAGTGATACATAGATGACGCTTTCTGTTTGATTTTAAAAAAGTGACATAAAAAATCTTTAATTACTAGATGTTTACACATCTCCCCTGTGATCGGACTCACATGATTTTTATACCCTATACCACTATGTGGTTTGGGTATAATGACTTTGTGCTGCTGTTTGTAACAACCAAAAATATTTGACCTATACCCATCTTTAGTTATACCGATCGAATCAGAATCACTTTCTGAGTTGATTTAACAATGTCCGTCCGTCCGTCCGTCCGTCCGTCCGTCTGTGTGTCCATGTAAAGCTTGTAATCAAACTGCAGGTCGCAAATATGGATGTATTTTGATGAAATTTAGTACATAAGCTTTTATCGGCCATGGGATGAACGCTATTGAAATTGGTGAGAATCGGTCCATGTTCAGACCTAGCTCCCATACAAATTACCCATATGAAATCGACATAAATTGCCATAAGATCCAAATTGTCATATAGATCTTACTCAAATTGGGTTTGTATGCGTTCATTACATCCATTAATGAGTAGTCCAAAAATGATCCCTTTGACCCCATATAGAGCTGCTTCCCGATCTTCACTTAAATCTATCAAAAATCAAAAATATTGCACTGATTCTTCTCAAATTTTGTTTGTATATATTTTTGAAAAATACAAGAGACTTTACCAAACATGATCAGGATCGGTCCATTTTTGGACCAAGTCCCTATATAGATATAGCATCCGATATGAACTTTTTCATATCTGCAGCCAAAAAAATTAATAAAAATCCCACTCAAATTTGGTTTTTGCTTATTTTCTATGTCCAGTTAGTTGGGCCTAAGAGATAGGGTCTCTAAACGCATGGGTATCGTATAGTCGGTCTAGACCGACTATCATTTTCTTACTTGTTTTTAATAAGAATGAAAGGAAATTCAATATGTTATTTAAAATGCAGATTTTATTTTCGATTCAATAAATTTAATTTTGTTTCACATAATACTATCTTTGTCTGATTTTAATTTTTTTTGTGTCTACATTTTCGACGTATGTATACCATGACCGAAGCATGAGTTTTCCAAATCCAAGGCGAAGCTTTGCGTTGGCTGGCATTGAGATTTGTTGATTGGTATTGCATATGCCAGGCGAATTGGGAATTGTAAGACTTTAAATGCAATTGGAGAATCTGTTGGTATTATTGTGATTCTTGGCAACATGATATGCTCTCCTTTGAATCTGCCATTGATTCAATATTGTTACCCAATACTTTCTTGAGAACGAAGCGAGTTTCCCTTCGAACTGAACTTAAAAAGTCAGTTCGAAAATTCGCTCCTTCATCTTCTTCTAAATTACAGTAACACAAATTTTTCAATGATTAAATCGTAGGAAGACATAACATCAAATCTTGTGTGTCTGATTGGCATAATAAAAAACGTTTAAATTATAATTAAAATAATAGTTTCAAAATTATTATTACATATTATTGTGTGTTCTTAACTATCGAATTCAGAAATAATTAATTTTCTATATTTTAAACAATTTGATATGAATTTGTATAAGAGCATGTAATACTCAACGTTCAATACATTCAAAACTTCTTCATTATTAAGAAATCTTTTTCTAAAAAAGGAGAAACGGTACCCCGAAAAAATTGGACATCTGCCTATTAAATGATTTGAGTTTTCCACTTCATTATAATTACACAAGGTACATAAATTTGAAGCACTTCTACAAAAAGTACTTGACTTTAAATTTAATAGGCCACCCCTAACTTTTATAATTAAGCTCACGAGGTAAGCCGAGTTTCCGTTTCGAAACTACAGTGGGATATCATATTTTAATAAGGGATACATATCATGAAGACCAAAACAAGGGTTTCTTGCACTAGCTACAAATATATCGTATTAAGATAATTTTAATTTATCAACTATAAGATCTTGATAATACCTTATATTGTTACCCCAAATCTTCATGTCTAATGTAATCCCAATATCGATACATAGGGCACGCCAATGACTGAACCAGTAAGTGTTCCCCAGAATGGTTTCCCTAGCCAACAAACGGGGCAGTCTATTCGTGGAAAGATTCAAAACTTTCTCAATATAATTAAAATGTAAATTTAAAGTTTCCCAATATAATGCAGACAAACCAGTTTCAATATGTAGCATATAATTGGGAGTATTCATGGGAAGGTATAGCATTTTCTTTAGGAAATATCTTAATTTTTCAACCTCATCAAATCTAAAGTTGCGTTCACACTACGTGTTTTGCTCGTGTTTTTCTTATTTTTTTAGCATGTGTAATTTGTACACATAGTGTGAACCCTTTCAAACATTGTTTATGTACAACACATTTTGCAAGACATATGTAAAATTTTCAATTAGAGCAGGTTCTATTTTGGCAAGATAAACATATGAAAATACAACACTGCTTGTGGCGAAAGAAAAACAGAGTAAATTATATAGATTAATATTGAGAGAAAAATAAATAGTTTAATATTAATTAACAATTAAAAAATATATAAAATATATATCTTTCTTTTTAACAATAATTTTTTGTAAATTCACAAATTAAATCAGCTGTTGTTTACATTTAGAGGTTATGTCATACGGAAATACATATGTACGTTTGAACGCAAAAATTATGAATTGTATGTAAAACGGCAATTTTGACACACACACGGAATGACGTATGGATCGTAAAACTGAATTTACACATGGAAAATACACATAGTGTAAACACACCTTAAGAAATCCGCATATCTGAGCTCCATAAAACATTATGGACTTTGTAGGCGCTTGGAAAATTTTAAGTTTATTCGAAAGATTGATTTTCGGATGTGGGTATAGCTTAACCAAGTGCTTTTTGAGAGACAGGTTGTATGTTAAGAATAAACCAAGATACTTGTATTCGTTCACTACCTCTATCAATTTTCAGCACGGCTACTCACACTAATAACTTGTGAAATGACACAAAATATCGTTACTCTCCTATTTATATTGCTCAAGATATAAGTTATTGAAAAATCACTTTGTATGGGAGGTGACGCACCCACTTATTATTTCAGATATTTTAATAATTATTTAATCAAAAACGATTAAAATCGGTCCAACCGTTCTTGAGTTATAAATGGTGTAATTAACTTTGTTGATGGCTATTTTCCAAAAAAAAAAAAAAATTCAAGAATATTTGGAAAAAGCTATTAGTTTTTCAAGTTGGATATATATGAAGATATTTTTCAAAATTTCAAAGCATTCAGACAAAAATATTGGCGTGTGGTAACAACTACTCGAAAAAGTTAACAAAGTTTACAAATCTGTAAAACAATCTAACCCATAAAAACAAAGTTTTTATTAAAACTCATTCTTTCCTTATGCATATGAGTTTTTAATATCTCCGTGACTGTTCGTGATGTGTGTGACTATCTTAAAATTAATCTTTAGCCACAACAAGTCTATAAACAAAGTTTCAGATCCATCGGATGAGGGGAAGTGGGGGTTTTAATCTATCTGTGACTGTGCGTGACTATATCAAAGTTAATCTTTTTTCACAGCAAGTCTATCGACCAAGTTTCAGATCAATCGGATAACGGGAAATGGGTTTTAAATCACTCTGTGACTGTGCGTGACTATGCGTGACTGCGCGTGACTATGTCGAAGTTGATCTTTCTTTACAGCAAGTATATCGACCAAGTTTCAGGTCGGTCGGATGAGGGTAAATGACATTTAGATCACTCCGTGACTGTGCGTGACCATGCGTCAGTTATTCTTTGTTTCACAGCAAGTGTATGGACCAAGTTTCAGATCGATCGGATGAGGGGAAATGACATTTAGATTACTCCGTGACTGTGCGTGACCATGCGTGACTGCGCGTGACTAAGTCAAAGTTAATCTTTTTTTCACTGCAAGTGTATGGACCAAGTTTCAGATCGATCGGATGAGGGAAAATGACATTTAGATCACTCCGTAACTGTACGTGACCACGCGTGACTGTGACTATCCCAAAATTAATCTGTAGTCACAACAAAACTATGGGCCAAGTTTCAGATCAACTGGATAAGGGGCAATGAGGTTGACCCACGACAGACAGACAGACAGACAGACAGACAGAGAGATTGAGTTAAAAGAAAGAGTTTAAAAATATTTTTTTTTCATTCTGTAATCGACTCTAATCATAGATTACTCATTAAAAATTGTAAACCGTTCCACTAAAATTACGGCGTCGATATGGTACTACTCGACTGATATTTAATGATATTTACCATAAAATTTTTCACAAAGACCTAATAAAAATATTTATTCCTTAAAGTTTTATACATGAATATTTATTATCTTTATCACTCCGGGTTTCAAAGTATGCCGCCAAAAACTGATGATTGAAGGAAGTACTACTCCACAAAAAATAGAGATTAGAAAAAATAAATTTTTTTCACTACCCGTAATAACTCATTTAAAAAATTAAGCCTTTCCGATTAAAACTGTGATATGGGCGAACAACTACTCGAAAAAGATCAGTAATTTTTTATACGAATGTGCGAAAATTTTCTATTTTTCCAGTTTGATGTAATTTTACAAAAAAAAAAAAAATAACGAACGGCTTGGTAAAAATGTTTACTGCTTGCAGTTGCAAATATATGCACATACATATATGGACATCGTAAGAAAATAATACCAATACTTCCAATACGTCTACAAATTGTAGAACATGGATCCACACATTCTTTTCATGCTGATTGTGAAAACATTCCTGATTTTCTCATAAAAGTAACACTTAAATTTTCGTTTGAAGTTTCTTATCTCTCTTTTCTAGGATATTCAGTCTATTAATCGTTAATTGGTCAACCGATTAATTTTGGTTATATATATATTTAATCCTTTAATTCCTATGAGGAACATATGGCCGTGATAAATAATCTCCATCTAGCTCTATCTAACGCTAACTGTTTTATTTCACTCCAACTTTTTCCGGCGTTTCTGATTTCCATTTCGATTTGACTCTTCCAGGTATTGCGCGGGCGTTCCAGTCTTCTACTCCCTTGAGGGTTGAAATCAAGGACGCTTCTTGCGACATCATCTGCAGGTTTTCTTAACGTGTGTCCGAGCCATCTATATTTACGCATCTTAATGTCCTCTGTTATAAGTGATTGATTTGTTCTAAACCACAGCTCATTGTTGGTAATAACTTCAGGCCAAAAAATGTGCAAGATCCGACGAAGACAGCGATTCGCGAATGCTTGAAGCCGTTGTGCATCGCCAGCCGATATGTTCAAACTGTCGCACCCATATAACAACGTTGATTTTACTTTAGAGTTGAATAGGCGAATTTTCGCCCTTAATGAGATGTTTGATGATCTCCATATTTTGTTCAGGGTGCCAAATTTTGGTTGATTTTCAAATAACATATAAATTGTTAATTCGTTTATACAAAATTTTCTTTTTTATGTTCTTTTACATATTTTTTTTTTCACAACTGATCAAATACTGACAATATATACAGCATTAGAAAGCAAATAAAAATAGCTTTCACGTGAAAAAATTTTGTTCACAACTGATCACAAAATATCATTAATTATTAATCTGTTATATATTTTATATACTAAGTGTTTTAATAGTAGTCGATAACGGTTGCTTTAACCTTTGACTAATGAAAGTAACCACAAAAATTTTTAAATAATACACGGGCGGTCCTATAATGGCTACATGTGTGTTTTTTATTATAATTTATGAATTTTTTGTTAAATTTTAACGTTTTGTTTGTTTTGATACCAACGTTTTTTTTTATTCGTGATTAATAAAATATTAAATAAAGTGACTAAGGAATGTTACTGTTACGGTCAATGTAGATTGTTAAATAAAGATGTTGAGTTTTTCCATCCAGAAATATACCGAAAGAGAATCCCTTTTAAATCTGTGTGGTTTCAACAAGATGGTGGACCAAAACACATAGCCTTAACTAAAACAAAAATTGCCGGTTAGTCCCCCAGGTCTCCTGACCTTGCTGCATCTGAATTTCCTTGTAAGGTTATTATAAACAGGAAGTTTTCAAAGCAAAATCAACATATTTGGATGATTTAAAGCAATGCATTCGAACAAAATTGAAGCAAATCTTGCTGCAACCCTCCAGGCAGTTGTGAATAACTTTTTGATAAAAAATCGCACATGCGTCACCGAGCGTGGAGATAAATTAATTTCAATTATTTTTTTTAAAGCCTTTTAAAGACTTACAAATATTCATTATTTGTCAAATGAATAAAAAAAAAATAATTTATGTGAATTATAAAAAAATGTTATTTGAGTTTCTTGATGTAGCAACATTAATGAGCCGGTCTGTTTATAAAATTCTTTTGTTAATCAATCAATTTATAAAAATGGTATAATTCGGTTAATCGAATAATTTAAAATTAGTAGATCATAAACCAATTAAATCCCTACCCAGATTAATTTCAGATTATTAGAAAACCCTGTTTAACTGATAACCCTAGTATAATATTCATCCTCTTCTCGAAACAAACTGAGAAATGTTAAATGGCAGTCAGCGGTTTTTAATTTTGTATTTTTGGGGAAAGTTGATTAGAAATTTAAAGCGGAACAAATGTGAGATAGTTGGCCAGGTTAATCATGTTAGATGTTGGTGAAATGGACATATATACGTTTTATTATATTTTTGTTAAATTAAAAATAAAAATTAATTTTAAATTTTAATCCGTTAGTCGACATAGTTATGCCATTTTTAAGTAACTCGAAATTTTTTTAAAGGGCAAATTTTTTAAAAAGTTCTTTTTTTAAAAAATTACTTAAAAAATACTGTTTTTAAAAAGGTGCTTTATTATTTTTGTTATTTGGCCATAACGTTTAAATTTCGTTGTAATTTTTAAAATAGGTACTTATTTTTAAAATGAATTTTTTTAATAAAATATAGTTTTGTAAACAAGAACTTTTTTGTAAAAAGTAACTTTTTAAAAAATTTATTTCTTTGAGTAAAGGTACTTTTTTAAGAAAAGGTAGTTTTTTAACAAAAGGTAGTTCCTTTTATAAAAGCAAAAAATACTCTTTAAAGAAAATGAACTTTTTTAAGAAAAGTTTCCTTTTTACGAAAGGGAACATTAAAAGAAAATGCATTTTTGTAAGAAAATATACTTCTTAGGAAAAGGTTATTTTCAAAGCGTATGTGCTTTTTTAAGAAGAGCTCTTTTTTAAAAGAACTTTTTATAAAAGATATTTTTTATTAAAAGGTACATTTTAAAAACGGTGCGTTTTTTCCTTTTTTTACAAAGGTACTTTTTTTAAATTATACTTTTCTTAAAGAGGTGATTTTTTAAAAAGATATTTTTTTTAAAAGGATATTTTTTTCTAAAGGATCTTTTTTAAATAGGAGCTTCAAAAAGGTACTTATTTTACTGTTTTTAAACAGGTGCTGTTACTAAAAAGGTACAGTTTTAAAAAGGGACTTATATTAAAAAATTACTTATTTTAAAAAGGTACTTCTTTAAAAAGGTACTTATTTTAAAAAGGTACTTTCTTAACAAAATATAGTTTTTATAAACAAGAAGTTTTTAAGAAAAGAAACGGTATTTTTTATAATGAAAGGTACTTTTTTTAAATGGTAATAAAAAAAGTACTTTTATAAAAACGGTACTTGTATAAAAAATGTACTTTAAAAAAAAATATACTTTTATAAAAAATGTACTTTAAAAACAAGGTACTTTTATAAAATTGATATTTTTTAAGAAAAGGCACTTTTATATGAAAGGTACTTTTATGAAAAAGGTACTCTTATAAAAGGCACTTTTATAAAAAGGGTAATTTTTGAAAAGAGGTACTTTTATGAAAAAGGTACTTTTATAAAATTTATATTTTTTAAGAAAAGGCACTTTTATATGAAAGGTACTTTTATGAAAAAGGTACTCTTATAAAAAGGGTACTTTTTGAAAAGAGGTACTTTTATGAAAAAGGTACTTTTATAAAAAAGATACTTTTATAAAAAAGGTACTTTTATAAAAAAGGTACTTTTATTAAAAAGGTACTTTTATAAAAAAGGTACTTTTATAAAAAAGGTACTTTTATAAAAAAAAGTATTTTTATAAAAAAGGTACTTTTATAAAAAAAAGTACTTTTATAAAAAAGGTACTTTTATGAAAAAGGTACTTTTATAAAAAAGGTACTTTTATAAAAAATTTACTTTTTAACCCTGCTGTTAGGTTCGGACCAATTTGGTAATTTTTTTAATATTTTTTATTATAAATTTGCAATGGCTAATCCTATCAAATTAAAACTTCAGCTCATGTATTTTTTTTTCTATTTAAATGCTTTTAGTTCGTTTTTAGGTATCTTTCCTAAAATCGAACGGAAAAAAATTAAAAGTTACAAATCTTAGGTTATGGACCATTTTGGTCTATGCGATTTAATCTTGTACATGAGTAAAAGTAAGAAGAAACAGGCTATAGCTTATTGTTATTTTCGCAGAAAGATGTACAAATTGTGTTTCGATTCAATTTGCATACAAATCTATTGCATAAAATGCATTTGACATCACATTTGGACTTACAGTAATTACAAATTCCCCGTTTTCTAGGACCAGAAGTTTTTACACCATCGATGGTCCACTATTTGACGAAGAAGCTTGCTGTCAATAGCTCTGCTGCAAATGGATTTTTAGGTTTTGCTGTCCTTTTCAACATGTATTCTTCTGATAGGCTCATAGCTAGCTGACGTAAAAACTCAGGTCTTCTGCGATTTGAATCATTTGGAGCCCACGACGGATCGATTTCTGTATATTAAATAAATGCATTCAATGCCGATATGTCAATTATATTCGAAAACACAACATTTGGCCATCGTTTGGTTTTTCTTTTAGTGCTGTAGTAGCTTATCAAAGCAAAGGATTATTGCAGAAACAGTATATAATGACAAAAAATAACAGACCTTTTGTAGAATTATAATATGAAACGATTGTAGGTTTCTTCTTGTGATTATTGAAATCGATTTCATCTTTTTTGTGCATGGTGCTCATCAATACAGCACCTTTGTTTTTATGACCAATATACGAAACAAGTGTTGCGATTTCACTGAAAGCAAATGCGGATGTATATAAGGGAACATTTTTGAACAGTAGCAACTTCGGTGGGATAAAAGTTTTGTTTTTGCGAACTGTCCAAAAGATGAAAAGAATTTATCAGCCGTAATATTTTGCCCTTTCAGTCCTACTGTCAACTCCAACACAATTCGTTCTCCTTGATGTTTTTCAGGCTTTTCATTTTTCGCTTCTCCAAGATATACGTATCCTGATTTGGAGTCTACAACTAACCAAAATGTAGGCCCATATTTGGCAGGTTTTGAAGGCATATACTGCCTAAAAGAACATCGTCCTCTAAAACCAACTAGCTACTCATCAATAGTGACATTTTCATGACAGGTATAAAAGAAGAGCTTCCCAATAGTCCCCTAACTCACGAATAGGAGCAAATTTGTCACTACTGTTTTCTTGTCTTCTATTGATAACGCCATCAAAGTGAAGAGCGCTAGTTACCATTTGAAAATTAACCTCGCTCATAATAGACCGGAATATTGGACGACCAATACGGGCATCAAACAAACCATGCAAATCTTCGTTTTTGCCTCTACAATACAAAATTATCATGATAAGCACTTTTCATATACATCAGATAAAAACATTGTATATACCGATAAACCTCAGAAAGAAGTAGAACACCAATATATGCTCGAAAAAGTGGATTCCTCTAAGTCTTTTCATAAAATAAATGTGAAATTGCTATCCACATATTTCCACATATTTCCATAGAAAGGTACTTATATAAAAAAGGTACTTTTATGAGAAAGGACCTTTTATAAAAAAGGTGCTTTTATATATAAAATGTACTTTTATAAAAAGGTACTTTTGTAAAAAAAAATAAAAGTAAGTAAAAAAGTAAAAAAAAAAAAAAATTAAAAAAAGTACTTTTATAAAAAAATTTGCTTTTTAAGAGCAAGTTTTTAAATGAAGGATAGTTCCATTTATAAATTAATTTTTTTTCATAAAAAGGTACTTTTTTAAGAAAAGTTGCTTTTTTAAAAAAGGGTACTTTATAGCGAAAATGTATTTTTTTTTTTTAGAAAATATATTTTTAAAGAAAGGTACTTTTATAATATAATGTGATTTTTTAAGAACAGATACTTTTCTAAGATAGTGTGCTTTTTAAAGAAAAGATAATTTCATTTTAAAAACGTATGTTTTAAGAAAATTTACCCTTTCAAGAAAAGGTAATTTTTGAGAAAATATAATTTTTTTAAGAAAATATTTCTTTTTTTTAAAAAAGGTAGTTTTTAGAAAAAGTTTTTAAGCAATGGTACTTTTTAAGGAAAGGTATTTTTTTTTAAGTAAATGTACTTAAAAAAACAATTACTTTTCTTTTTAAAAAAGGTATTTATTAAAGAAAAGGCCCTTTTTTTAAAATAGTACTTTTGTGAAATATTTTTTTTTTAAGAAAAAGTACAGTCTGGGAACCTAAATTCCAAGTTTCAAATTCTAGCTCCAAGATATTAATACGTACACGCAGTGATGCCAAGTGTAGGGATTTTCCCCTTTTTGTAAGGATTTTTTTCAAAAATTTGACATGTAGAGAAAAAGGGAGAGATTTCTTACTTTTATCGAATTGTAGGGATTTTTTGCAGATTTTTTTTTAACAATTTAAAATAATATATTTTTCTGTTTTAAAATTAAAAATATATACCTTTTTTAAGTCTGGTCATAACTCTATAATATGAAGAAAGTAAATATGTGGCTTCTTTAATAACAACTAGCAGATTCCAGCCCTCGAAATTCGAGCGCAAATTCTAGAAAATTTTATTTTTTCATTAAATAAAGACCCTAAAAGTCTGATAATCAATTATAGCTAATTCACAAATTAACACAAAAAACAATCTCATTTTATTACAACCACATTAACAAATTTACTAAACACACACATAGCATTGTATAATTTTATGATGTGCTAGGTAGCAATTTACTCAAAATAAAGGAAAAAATTTAAAAATCTGTAAATCTAAAAGGAAATACCTTTCAAATGATATAAGTTTGATCAAAATTGGGATAAAATGGTAGAACAAAACATCAGTCACAAGAAATCGCCTAGCCTGTTAATATAGATGACAAGTAAAAAGCACTTGTTTGTGTAGTTTTTTTGTCTTGTGCATCTTTTTTATACATACGTACGCCATCTTTGTAGGTTTCTTCGATTTTTATAAGTAAATTTGTAAATAAAAAGAACATTACAATATTATAAATTGCAACATAATTAATTTTAGAAACATATCTGATTCATTTTTCAATGATCACACATATCAAAGAAATACAGAAAACAAAGATTTTGTGCAAGTTGGTTGAGAGACGAGAAGCTAATGAGATGGCTGGAACAGGTCAAAGATGATGACTTTAAATGCAGATGCAAGGCTTGTGAAAAAATATTAACTTGCTATAAATCAGATCTAGGTAAACATGCTAATAACCACTGCCATAAAAACATTTTTTAAAACCAAGAACCAAAATTCTGTTTGCGTTATAAGATCGATTTTAATTAATTTTGTAAATTTTAAATGCCCATCTAGCCATATCAAAAAGATGAATTATACAAAATTGTAAAAATAATTTTTTTTATAATATCTGTTAGTTTTTACGTTGTTTTTATGGTATTCTTATGTAATTATTATGATATTCTTATCTTATTTTTTATGTTATTTTTCTTTGTTTTTATGTTATTTTTGCGTTATTGAAATTGAAAAATTGAAAAAAGTAGTGTAGGGAAAAATGTAGGAAGATAAAAAGTGAGTGTGGGGAAAAAGGGATTTTTTTTCATAAGCGTAGGGATTTCTGAAAAAATTTCCTGGCATCACTGCGTACAAGTATGAGTGATAATTTTATGAAATTAAATTTTAATCAAAAACTTTATATGTCAGTGAGTCAGTAATGAACGTAACTAAATATTAGGGCGGGTCGATTTAAAAATCGCCCAATTGACATGGAAATTCGTATTCTAGGGATCAAAATAAGAAACTTTGCCCGAGGATCATACCTCTTAAACGAATTCTGATGTCCCGACTTTTGACCTGTCTGTCTGTCTGTCTCACTTTGATCCATTTAGAGTGCCCCAATCGAGTCCAAATGTATGATCGACCCCCATTAACTTTGGAGGGCCGACGCATGCCAGTGGCAACATTTCAAGCACCATTTTTTGTTTAGAATTGGGCTGACTATGTTTGATTTAATATTAAAATTAACACTCATACGTATACGTATCTTCTACTCTGCTAATAAATAATAATCATACGCCTTGACTATGTTATGTTATTCAAAAAGATCGATCGGATGAGGGTAAATAACTTTTAGATCACTCCGTGAACCTCCAAAATTAATCTGTAGTCACAACAAAACTAAGGGCCCAGTTTCAGATCAATTGCATGAGGAGGAATGGGGTTGCCCCATGGCAGACAGACAGACAGACAGGTCAAAAGTCGGGACATCAGAATTCGTTTTAGAGGTTTGGTTCCTTGGGCAAAGTTTCTTATTTTGATCCCGAGAATATGATTTTCCTTGCCACTTGAGCGATTTTTTTGCCTCCCTACAATCGACTCGCTTTACTAAATATATGTAAAGATTCTGACCAAAAGAGGGAGTAGTGTTTAATTGAGATATTTCAAAAGATCGGCTAATAAATCAAAATATTTAAGTGTAGGGCATTCAAACATTTGCTAAATTTCAAATAATAAGTATACATTGCTGCGAAAAAATGCTAAAAATACAAACACTCGAAATCGTTTTGAAAGTAATAATAATTTTTTATTGTAATTTTGGTGTTGTTTATTTTTGTTGTCTTTCAAAAGGCATGTCTACTCGTAATAACTAAGTAAGCAATTCCCTTTTTTGTCTTAACAGGAAATCTTAAATGACTTTATTTAAAGTTGATCTTTTCCTTAAAGATTTTTGTTTTGTGTAGAAACAACTAAATGAGATAGACATTTCACTTTCTTTGAAGAAATACTGCATCACTTGAAATCAAGATCTTTTTGAAGCAAAAAAAAAAAAAAATACTCAATACTCCATCTGTGTAAAACTGCTTGTCAGCAGTTTGTCTTTTTGTTATTGAATTGAAAATCTCATGGTTTGTGTGTGTGTGGTGTGTTTGTGTACTTATGAAACATGTTGCCATAGAAGGTTATTGATGCTAAATAAATAAAATTAAGAGTGAAACTGGTCTGATTGTTTTTGTAGGAGTCAATATAGAAGAAAAATCGATATGAAAAAAATCTTTTTTTTTTTTTTGCAATAAAAATATCTTTTGAGATTTACATCTAAGTATTGTTCAATAAATCTAATTATCTTAACTGTGTAACATAATTTCGTTCAGTTTTTTTTCTCTCTAGCTGTTCAATGTTGACGGCAGCTTATCATATCTTCGGTGAGGTGTGTATGTGTGTGTCATCACCGGTTGCAATATGAGTTCTTTTGTGGCAATGTCATATATTGTTTTTCTTGTTTCTTGTTTCTCGTTTATTTTTTCCTTTTTACTGTCCGCCTACACGTTAGTCAATTTTTTACAGTTCATTATTTTTTCCCTGAAGTTTTAAAACATTTCTCTTATATGAGGGGGAAATACAACGCTATATGATAATTAAAGTGTTCGGCAATAGTATTGAAGCACTAAAGAAAAATCGTTACCAATAAGTATTTGCATCGAAGCCTCTAGATTGTTCGAAAATTCTTAGATTTTGTTGACTTTAGACACTGATGATTTTTGATTGATTATACCAAAATTTTTTACTTGAGTTCTTTTGGAAACCCAAAAGAGAAGAATATTCTAAGCAACTAGATGATGATTTCGGATTTTCTGACAACAAATCCCAATTTGGTACATTAAGAAAACAATTCGTCATCAGAATTATAATATTCTTTGATTTTTGATGTGTAAACATCTATACGCGCAGGGGGGTAAATTTCTATTTCACAATACAATCACAAAAACAGTGTAACACGTAATAGGTGAGAGCTGACACATAACGCTGTGTGACTTATGATTGTATTGGTGAAAAAATTATGATATAACATTGTTTTTTTATGCAACTTTTTTAAAAGCGTCATCTATGTATCACTTGGGATATTTTTAACGTTTTACAGCCAAGCTGAAATAGTTTTTGCTATAAGTGATACATAGAGGGCGCTTTCTGTTTGATTTTAAAAAATGGCATAAAAAAATCTTTAATTACTAGATGTTTACACATCTTCCCTGTGATCGGACTCAAATGATTTTTTTTATCTTAGGAACTCCACCAGTTTTCAGAATAATCCTCGGGTGTCTTTTAAATACGCCCGATTTTTCGTACAGTTTTCCGACTCTATAAACCTTAAAAACTCACAAGATTACTGTACAATTTCGTGGATTTTTAAGCCTCAGTATCATCCTTCAACCTGTGTACCTTTTAAATGCAAAGACTATATTGGAATACAATTCTCAGACTTTGGCACCTTAAGAATTCTTCGAGTTTTTAATAAAATTCTCCGAATTTAACATCTTCGAAATATTTTGAGTTTTCAAAATAATTCATAGATTTTGTTGCCTTTAGAAATGCTTTAGTTTTAAGAATAATTCGCAAAATTTAGAACCATTAGATTTCCTTGGACGTTTTTAACACAAACCCATTATAATTTCAAACTCAAATGATTTTTCAGTAGAAGTGTCTGACTTTGATAACCATAAAAACTCACGAACCTTAAGAACAAATCTCCGTTTGTGGAATCTTAAAATATGCATGAATTTAGAAACCCACGATTTTTTAGTGCAATACTTAGACTTTCAAAACAATTCCCTTGCATTTTAGAAGCTAACGAGTTTTCGGTATAATTTTCAGAAAATGGTAACTTTGCCTACGAGTTTTAGTACAATTTTTAGGAAATAGTAACTTAGAGAAACTTACGAGTTTTCAGTATTTTAGTACCCTTGGAGTCCTACAAGTTTTGAGGACAAATCTCATACCTTGATATTTATAGAAGTCAATGAGTTATCATAAAAATTCTCGAATTTTAGGTACAAGTCTAAGGTTTTGATAATTGTAGAAACCCACGTGCTCTTAAAACAAATCTCTGATGGACTCTTAAGATATCCATAAGTTTTAAGTACAAGTCTCAGATTTTGCTACTACTTCGGTCTCTTTGGAAACCCACGAGTTTGATGTACAGTTCCCAGACATTTGTACATTTTAAAAACATGGAGTTTTTAGAAAAACTTTCCGACATTGGAACATTTCCACAAGTTTTTTGGACAATTTTTCGGCATTGGAATCTATAAAAAAGAAAAATTATCAGACTTGATACCTTTGGTGCCCTTCAGTCCTCAGTACAATTATTTTTTGTATTTTTAGAAACTTTGGAGTTATCAGTATACTTTTAAAACGTTGGTACCTTTAGATGATTAAATTACGAGTTCTCAAATTTTGGTGCCTCAAGATTAAATAAATTAGATACTCAGGCTTTGTTAAGTTTAGAAATCCCGAAATTTGTCATTAGTATCAGACTTAGGTGCATCTCTTTTAATCTTAATATATATTTTCACTGACTCGCTGAATCGATGAAAGTGTGACGCAGCACATATTTTTGTAATTTAAGCACAGTTTTTTTTATAGATAGCTTCATAAAAGGGTGATGTTTTAATTTTTAGATGTACGCGTTGAAGAACATGTTCTGTTTTTTTAGCAGTACACGTGCAAAAAAACGAACTTAAAATAAACATACACTCGAATCTGTTTATGTGTGTTCGAAACAAAAAATACGTGATAGAAAAATGTTCGTGTAGATAACGAAATATTAAAACGAAACACAATCATGATTGTGTTGGGCACCGTACAAAATTTAGAAACACACATAATTAATATGAAAATAAAAATATGTGTTGGCTGCTTTAGAACAGAACATTGTGTATTTCGTGTGTGTATTTTCTCAATCTTGGTCTTGAATTACAAAACATTTTTTTTAATAGATATCTCACTTGCATCCCACTAAGCGACCAAAAAGCTCTTAAATGAAAAAACCTAAACTTTCTTTTGAGCGAAAAAGTGCGTTTTTTGAAAAAAAAGTTAAAAAAAAATTTTGGTTTTGCAAAAAAAAGTCTAAAAAGTGATTCTGAGACGATAGGTATAATAAAACATTGGTCTAGGTAGTTACAAATATCAGCACAAAATCATTATACTCTGACCATATAGTGGTATAAGGTATAACCAGTTTAGGGGCTTAAACTATCTATTTTATATAGTTCAATTTTTAACTTTGTTTTTCGATGTGATAAGATTTTTTTTAAATGACTTTAAAGTTCAGCGCATTTTCATTCACTTTTTTCTATTGCATGTCAATTTATTGATAATTTACCTTTAAAAAGAGGCTTTAACGAACCACGTAGATTAAACACTTTTGTCAGAAAAAATAGCATTTCAATTCCGTCTTGACCAGTTCATATCTTCTTCTTATATATTAAAAAAAATTTACGAAAACTAGAGTCAGTCCGTCTGGCCGTTCTATCCAGCCGATTTCCTTCATTTTTTTTTAACTCAAGTTATACTCAAACGCGATTCTTCCCTGTACATTTCTTATGGGAAACATTCACTCAAGCAATTCGAATTCTCATAGCTCCTCTTCTATTGAATGTATCTTAATCGTTTCACTCTCAGAAGACTCAGTGGATAAAGGTCTTTCTTTTGAGCTCTTAACTGCTTAAATTCGTTGAGCTTGAGGAAAGTTATGCGTGCAAAATCAACTTTACATTCAATTTTTTCTAGGTTTTTCAATATTTTTTATTCACTCAAACCTCTATAACTAGAGTTTTAATTAACGTAGGCTGTTGACACAAGTCTAAGAACACTCAGTGGATCAAGCTCTTTCTTTTGAGTTATTAACTGTTCGTTGAGTTTGAGGAAAGGTATGCATGCACAATCATCTTTACATTATGCAACACGAAAGTTAACGTACAGATTTCATTACAATAATTGCATAACACATACCCTGTGTTGAATTATGAATTGCCAAAAATTTGAAAATCTTTAGGTGGCATACAAGGTGGCCTTTATTTCTGTGTGTTCAACAAATATTTATAATGAAATAAACTTAATGAATTAAATAGATTAAAAAACATTGAAAGAAATAAATTGAATGATAAAACAAAATTTCCTAGAGTTTGCACTCGAATTTCGAGGGCTGGGTTCTGCTAATATTCTTTAACAAAATGTATGCGAGCAAACGATTTTTCTCTGATATCAGAGGTTTCTTCTCAAGACTATAAAAACCAAGATCAGCTTCAATTGTTCGTCGACTAGCCTAAATGTTGAGTAGTCACCGTATTTCTTTCACGGCATTTCTTGATAATTTTAAAAATTATGGATTTATTCATAGAAAATATTTCTCAACAATTTGCTTTTGCTTAAGACCAGCAGTAAAATCATCTATTATTCTGATTTTTAACTCGTCACAAAACTTTATTCTTGCCATTACTTTATAATAATTAATTTTAAGATTAAAACATTGAAAAATAAAAAAAAAGTTGAAAGAAAAGGTCAGATACTATAAATATTAAAAAAAAACGGTTAAGATTTTATTTCACACGATCCTCGATTTTTATTGTTTCAATCAACTCTGGTATAGATATTTAAAAGTTTCCATTGTTTTGGCATAACTAAATAACTGAAAAAAAAAATACTTTTGATTGTATTTTCTGTAACAAATATGTTATATTTCGATAGAGAATACACCAGAGTCATTTCGAAAAAAAAAAAACATAATTTTAGGACGCGAAATTAAAAAAAATTGGCAAATTCAGAATTTTGTAAAAGTTTTCAATATATTGTGACCCACTTTTTTGATTTTTCAAAATTTCAAGGCGTTAAATTTCGAGAATCAGAGTTAAAATTTTGTGTCAATGTAAGTTTGGTCAGAGACAACTTTTGTACTAAATTTCATTAAATTCGAAAGGGGTAAGGTCCAAAATGTTAATTTTTCTCATTGGTTATAAATGAAGTAGGCCTTGTACTAAATAAAACGTGTTTGTAATTTCTCAACAGATGCCTTAGGTACGTCACATTTTTATTCATAATTTTCATAGATTTATGTGGGTTGAAGAATGACCAAAATTTAAACATGAATTTCAAAAGTTTTACAGCATAACTTATATTGTATCTGTAATTCTAGAAGCTTAATAATTCATTCTGAATCAAACAAAATATGGCCCTTAAAAAATATTAATAAGTGAAAATTGCTGACCCCATTTTTAAGTTTTCATATTTTTCAATTAAATTTTTCTTCACTAATGACAGCTTTAATATTATGCATTATTAACTTATTGAATGAATAAATTCTGAATTAATTAAGATACACGGCCCTATCAATACAAACAACACCAACGAAATCTAACAATATACCTACGACGGAATACTTAAAGAATATGCGAGAAACAACAAAATTAAAATTCAAAACAAAGTAATTATTAAAAAAAAAAAAACAAAGAGATAATTCAATTAATGTTTTCTTTTCTGGTTGTGGAGTCAATCAAACTAAATGAGAGAGACGTCTGTGTGTGTAGTGAAGATGAATGGGCTCCAAGTGCAATTTAGCTTTAGTTCAAACTGAATGTAGCTACATGCATACATACATATGTATGGGAATGAGAATTTTGAGTAAATTGGAGCTGTTTTTTAAAGTAGCTGTAAACAACATGGAAATGGAGAACATTTTGCTAGCGGCTACTGTGCACAAGATTGTAAGATTTTGTTTAGTTTTAACGGAGTCGTCGTGGTATTTAGTCGTGGAAGTCTTTAACAAAAAAAGCTCTAGATAAAAAAATTTTTATAAAAAAAAAATAATAAATAAATAACGAAATAAAAATTGAAAACTGATCTTTTTCCGTCATTCAAAATCAAACTTAATTGATAGAAAAAAAAAAAATTATGAAGTTTTTCAAAGTCCAGAAAAATTACCAAAAATTTTACTAAAACCATAATAATCAGTTTAATGAATCCACTTAATTTTGTGCAGCTGTCAATATTAAATAAATAATTTGAAGGTTTTAATGCTGTAATAAAAAAATTTATAAGCAAAGATTTCTTAAAAATGAAACACAAATTTAAAAAAATTAAATTTTTGTACATCAAATATTAAAATGTTGTATTGGGGAAAAAGTAATTTCATGTTTGTTACAGTTTAAAATAGTTAAAATTTCAATGAAATTTATTTAAATAGATTAAAATTTTAATAAAATTTACTTCGAGTTGGATTCTAACAACCGTATTCATAAAGAAAATTTAGACACTGCATATCTATTGAATAACCATTTCTTATCCATAACACCGTTTAACAAACTATGTTTAACTTATGCGCATACTAATTCACTCTTGAATAACAGCTGTAATTTTGACATATTCTATGAAACAATAAATATATATATTTTTTTTAAATAATAAACACAAAGGGTAAACTTGACAAATTGGAAACTTTAAATTTCCAGTTTAATTTTTTCACCAATACAATCATAAGTCACACCGATTCGTCTTACGACCACAGCGTAACATGTGAGCTCACATGTGACGCTGTCTTTGTGATTGTATCGTGAAATAGAAATTTACCCCCCTGCGCGTATAGATGTTTACACATAAAAAAACAAGTAAGAAATTTATAGTCGGTCTAGACCGACTATACGATACCCTATACCATGCGTTTAGAAACCCTATCTCTTAGGCCCAACTAACTGGACATAGAAAATAAGCAAAAACCAAATTTGAGTGGGATTTTTATTAATTTTTTTGGCTGCAGATATGAAAAAGTTCATATCGGATGCTATATCTATATGGGGACTAGGTCCAAAAATGGACCGATCCTGATCATGTTTGGTAAAGTCTCTTGTATTATGCACAAACAAAATTTGAGAAGAATCAGTGCAATATTTTTGTTTTTTAATAGATTTAAGTGAAAATCGGGAAGCAGCTCTATATGGGGCCACAGGGATAATTTTTGGACTACTCATTAATGGATGTAATGAACGCATATAAACCCAATTTGAGTAAGATCTGTATGACAATTTGGATCTTATGACAATTTATGTCGATTTCATAGGGGTAATTTGTATGGGGGCTAGGTCTGAACATGGACCGATTCTCACCAATTTCAATAGCGTTCATTCCATGGCCGATAAAAGCTTATATACCAAATTTCATCAAAATATATTCATATTTGCGACCTGCAGTTTGATTACAAGGTTTACATGGACACACAGACGGACGGACGGACGGACGGACATTGTTAAATCAACTCAGAAAGTGATTCTGATTCGATCGGTATAATTAAAGATGGGTCTAGGTCAAATATTTTTGGTTGTTACAAACAGCAGCACAAAATCATTATACCCAAACCACATAGTGGTATAGGGTATAAAAACTACTGATAACAAAAAATCAGAGGTAATCAGAGGTAATCAGAGTTGATTAGAACTAGAATAGTGATGTTAAATTTTTTGTTTGAAGATAAAAAGTCTTATAATAGACTCAGAACATCCAGTGAATAAGGCTAAAAAAAACATTGTAGTTGTGAACTCCTTTTGCGTAGCGTACATGGAATTCTTAAATTATTAAATTATAAATTCACTTTTAACAAAAATAAACATAACAAAAATTCACATAACAAAAAATAAATACACTCTGCCACTATGAGCCGGATTATCAGGAAAACAATATTTCGCTGAAAGAAATTCTTAAGCAAACCGACTTAAGCAAATTTCTGAGCAAAGCGACAATTTCTCAATATTAAACCTATGCATTATTCCCTTAACTTTTCAAAATATCTTTCTTAAGAAACCCACAATATTTTAATATTTTAAGACGATCAAAATAAACTAGCAGATTCCAGCGCTCGAAATTCGAGTGCAAATTCTAGGAAATTTTATTTTTTCATCTAATAAAGACCCTAAAGGTATGCTTCACAATTCAACTCATTTTAAATGAAGAAAACAAACTCAATTCATTAACACAAACTTATTAACAAATTTAATAAACACACACATAGCATTGTATAATTTTATGTATGTGTTAGTAACAACTTTAAACGATCATAACTCCAAAAAAATGTTCTAGACGATGAAAGTTTGTAAGTCTGGAAAATAGCTAAAATGAAATACCTTTCAAATTAAAATTTTTTGTCAAAATCTAGGTAAAACTGTGAAACTTACATCGGTCACACGAAATCGTCTTGCCTATTAATATTATAGATTACACCCATGATTGGTCAACTTAATTTTAAAAACTATGAAACCTAAACGTTTTAATATAGTTGGAATGTTCAGAAAATCGAACTTTTAAAAATTATTATTTATATATTAACAAACTCTATGTCCGATGTCCGTACCCTATTTTAACAGTGACTATCACTATTAAAATTTTTGAAAATCGATGCATTTTTAAACGCTCCTATAAGATTTTCACAGCTGCTCCATCGTCTTAGAGCGAACAAATTCCTCTGCTATAGCACGAACAGTTATATTTTCATTTAAGTACTTCTAAACAATACCTTTAGGGAAATCTGGAGTACTTTTGGCGTCGCATTGCTATTATTTGTTTTATCAGTTATTAATTCGAATGTGCTTATTTATCAAAAATCTAACTAAACTTACCAGAAATAACCTTGTTGGAAATTTTGTCCCAAACTATATGAACAACCACAAAACAAAACTTGAACTGAAACAAGCTAAAGCACATGGTGAAATGTCTTAGTCTGTAAGAATTTCCTGTTATAATTTACAGTGCTTCCAAAAATATGTTTAAATAGTTAAACTATTTATCATAAGTTTACATGTTCTGTGATATGGATTCTTGTCCCTAAATATATGGCCACCAATTTACATTTAGACTAACAATATCTTATATGATTTTTGAGAATAATTATCATTCTTTAGGACCGTTATTCAGTTAAGTTCTCATTTTTATTCTCCTTTAGCAACTTAAGTTTTTCTAGTACCTTTCAACAGACATGATTATTAACGATAATGCTAGTCGGTTCTTAATAAAATTGTAAAATTTTTGAATCGTTTCGAACTCTAGAATTCGCAGAATTTTATACTTCCAAAACTGTATTAATTTTCAAAACAATTATTACAATTTGTCTGATCTCAAGAAAAATTATATCCAATTTCTAAATATGAATATGAATCAATATTTTTGATGTGTAGACATCTATACGCACAGGGGGGTAAATTTCTATTTCACAATACAATCACAAAAACAGCATAACATGTAAGCTCACATGTTACGCTGTGAGCCGTAAGACAAATCGGTGTGACTTATGATTGTATTGGTGAAAAAATTATGATATAAAATTCTTTCAGCTAATTCAACAACCCTTTGCTGTAAAACTACAAAAATTTCACAATATAAACGTATAACATATAGATAATTCAACAACCCCACAAGTATAACCAGAGTCCCTGCAGTTGTTTGCTATAAGTGATACATAGATGACGCTTTCTGTTTGATTTTAAAAAAGTGACATAAAAAAACCTTTAATTACTAGATGTTTACACATCTCCTCTGTGATCGGACTCACATGATTTTTTTAAATACAATATCATTCTCGATCTGTAAGAAGCTCCGGTTCTATAGAAGAGTTTACAAAATTTCAACCTATAAGTAAAAATTACCTAACCTAACCTATTAAAATATCTTCTCGTAATTTAATAACTGAATCTCCAGTTCACCCTTCCAGTATATCGAATTAAATAGATAGAGAGGAGAATGATTTTTTAATCACTCTGAAACAATAATTTTCTAAATAATAATTTTCAGTAATCAGATAACTCGCATGAGGTTTTCAAAGTTTATAATCAGAGAAAAATGTATCTTTAGTAAGTTCAATACCAAGTCTAAAACTTAACAGGGTTGATTTGAAAATTCGCAATGATCGCTGTAGCTAGAAACGTCCCATTTTTACCTAGACATTTGTTAAGGTATAGTGGGTGCACTATGTATAACTGTATGTACTTCAAAATAAATATATGTATTCCAAAATAAATGATTTGGAAACTAATATGCTAATAACCCCTTTACAGATAATATTTTTCAATATAATCATTTCGAAAATTTTTGGAAAAGAAATCAAAAAAATTTTTTTTTTTAATATAAACAAATTAGATTTTCAAAAATATTTAACTTAATGATAATTCAGAAATTTTTTGTGGAAAAAAATTTAGATTAGATTTGAGTTTCTAAAGTGGATTATTCATTATTATTATTTTTTAATTAAAATAGTTAGATTTTTCAAAGTATCATGCGTCATGTCAAAATTGGAACTTAAACCGTTAATATATTCCATATAGAGAGATAGAGAGAGGGAGAGAGCTATACTAATTTAACTTTGAGTAAACTTTGTGTTTTGTATTTCCTGGCAATAAAACGAAATTACATTTTCCCTTATGCAACATTTTCGTTGAAAATTAATAATGTATTTTTGTTTTAATAAAAAATATATTTTAGAATTTAAAACCAAAATAAAAATATGTTTTAATATTTAATTTAAATAAAAAAAAATATATAAACTTTAATAAAATTATTATTTTCAATTCAATAAAAATCTTACAGTGGTTTGTGGCAAAAATTATTAAAGATTTTGCTTTAATTTTTAAGTAAATGAGTAAAATCCAATCCAAATGTCTGCTGTTCAAAATACTTCAAAGTTGTTAGCTTGGATAACTAAAGCCAAAGCAAAATAACTCTTAATAAAAGCCAATTAAAAATCAAAAAAAAAAAAAAAAAATATGTTAAAATTATAAATAAATACAAATTAAAACTTTTGATCGAGAATTGTTAACAGTAAAAAAAACCAAAATGAGTAAAAAAATGTGGAATAAAATTTTCAAAAGTAAATCCAATAAAAATTCGAAAACATTACAGGCTGCCAATAAACGTTGTAGTATCTACGACGAGTATCAGCAATTAAATGCAGCCTTAGATTTAACGGGTGGCAATGAAAAATTTCATGAAATTTCGGATAATCCAGATCTTAGAACAGCGCTTACAAGTGCACAAACACCACCGTCGCCATTGCCAACAACAAAAATACCACAAACTACAACAACATTTACTAAGGTAGTAAATACATTTAGTTTGCGACGTTCTCAAAATACAAACGGCAGTAAGGATGTAAAAGGCGGAAACGGAAATGAGACAAACGAGACAAACTCTAAGAAGAGTGAGTTAAAAACAAATTCAACATCATCATCATCATCAACAACAACAGCTTTATCAGCTGTATCAGCAATTAATCAAACCATCAACGCCGTCCACAATAACAGTAGTTTTAACACACCTTACGATGCATCATTAAATCAGCAACAACTAACTGCAACTGCCACCGCTACCACTACAGCTACTACTGTATCCAATTTAAATTTAAATAATAATGAATATTTAGCATGCAACCAAAATTTAGCTAACCCAAACTGTAAACAGCAACAAAAACGTTTTTCGCAAATTGTTATTGTTGTTAAGAAAATAAATGCATTAACAACATCATCTTCCGATCTTACAACAAATTTCAATAATACAACTTGCACCACTAACAATCTAAATCTTAATCAGTCTATTAATGATAATAATAACAATAGTACTGCTTTGGCAACTCCATCACTAACGACAACAACTGTAGTGTATGATGAAAATCAATTGAGCGTAAATACTAACAATGATGTTGTTGACGATAGTGTGCGTTACAATTCACATTATGATGATCGGACGTTGTGTTTTGGAACTTTGGGTAAAAATTTATAAATAAAATATTTTGTACTGTATTTTGTTTGTTTTCGTTTCATTACACTGTGCAACATTGATTTTGTACATGTCCTCAAATTTTTAAGTTATTGTCAAAAAACTTCGTCAATTTTCAATTGATTTTTAATTTTTGTACTAGTTGGTGTTTTATAACATATAAGTATGAGGGCGGGTCAATTATTCCGTGAAAAATAGAGAAATAATTTTTATTTCACAACAACAAAAAAAAAATAAATAATAATCATAAGAGGATTCCTTCCGAATAATTGAATTTTTCAAAGTCCTCAAATTAATGATTTCATACTTGAATTTAAGTCTCTTTCTGCCTCGACATTTCTTTAACTTTGGGACCAATGTATAATAAGTTTTACTCGAAGTATTGTCTATCGTTTGATACTACTTTCTTGCATCTTTCTAGCAGCATACGGATACTGCGTCAAAAGAATGCTACATCTTTTAAGGCTATCGACAAATCGAAACAATTTTTGATGCCTTTATATGATGTGAAGTGCTGTTCAGACAGGCCATGCGTAATCGATCTAAGCAAGTGGTAATCAGAAGGAGCAATGTCTGGTGAATACAGCGTTTGGGGTAAATCTTCCCATACTGCAACTTGTGAGCGTGCATTACCAATCAGATGATAACTTTATCGTGTCTGGGATAGAACACACAGATTCATTGTGACTCACCAATTTATTATCAACCAAATTGTGATGATCCTAATAAGCTAATTTCGGGTTCACTATGATTACAATTCTATTGTCTTAACATAATTGAAAATTATCAGATGCTACTTAAGAATAATTCGGTTGGCGAATATTTTTTCTGTGTGTATTGGGCATGCTTTTCCTCGAGTTTCGGCTCAATCACATCAAATGTGTTCGGTAGATAGCCCCAGTAATGATTTCGTTCGGTTTGAGCAACTCATAATACATGACTCCAAGCTGATCCCACTAAAGGCATAACAAGATTTTTGTTCCCTGAACATTTATCTATGCTGTAGATGTTGAAGCATGGCCAGGTGGTTCCCATAGTTTTTGAAAAGATGTAAATTTACTTGTTGAGACACTCCTGAAGTAAGTGCAAGTTATAATATCCAATAATATTTACAATTTCGCGTTTTTATAAACTTGCATAGCCTTCCGCTACGTTTACATTCTTTGTATTCGAATTAAAACTCACCGTTCTTAAACTTTTGAAACCACTCACGACAACTTCTCTCACTTGGCTGTAGAACAACCAATCAATTCGCCTCAACTACAGATGTCTTCAAATTGAGGAAGTAAATCAAAATATCGTTATTTGGTTCAAAACGGAAAAATATAAAATATATTTTTTATGCGAAAATATGAAGATAATATTGTTTTACATCTGAAAATCTTAACATAACTTACTTTTGTCAAAAGACGGATTCTTATATGACGGATGAGGTAGCATCCATCTTTTATCCACCATTCTAAAAAGCCTCAAAAACGTATCCTTATTGAGGTTGAACAACGCTAAACTCTCATTTGAAGTTGTCACACGATTGTGAATTTTTTTAAAATTTAGTGAGGTTGTCTGCTTCGAACAGCGGCCAAATACAAACATAATGACGGAGCTTGACCAATATATTAACAGATATTAGTTGTCGGAAGCTGTGTTGATTTATATTTAAGTATGGGGAAAGCTCAAACACAAGGGAAGTTCACGGACCTGTATGTGTAAAAAACTAAAAGGAGGTTTTAATAAAAACTAGCAGATTGCAGCTCTCGAAATTCGAGTGCAAATTCTAAGAAATTTTATTTTTTCATTAAATAAAGATCCTAAAGGTATGCTAATCAATTATAACCAATTCACAAATCAACACAAAAAAAAATTTAGTTTTATTACAAACACATTAACAAATTTAATAAACACAACACATAGCATTGTATAATTTTCGGTATGTGTTAGTAGTAACTTTAAATGCAATTTACTCAAAATTAAGGAAAAAATTTAAAAATCTGTAAATCGGCTAAAAAGAAATACCTTTCATATAATACACGTTTGGTCATAATCGGTATAAAACGGTAGAACAAAACATTGGTCACAAGAAATCGCCTAGCCTATTAATATTATAGATTAGTTGCCGGAAGCTATGTTAATTTATAATTAACAATGAGGAAAGCTCAAACACAAGGGAAGTTCACGGACTTGTATGTGTAAAAAACAAAAAGTAGGTTTTAATAAAAATATATGATTTTTTGCAATATTTAGAATGCGTGTTTTCTAAATATGTCTTGTATGCGGGCCGCGAATTCCATGCAAACGAATGTTTGTAGTCAGAAGCTGTAACCCATACATTTCCGAAATTGGCATCGATTTTTTCCTGCATATTTTTGTATATGTATGTTATTGAATATTTTTAAATTGTTCAAAAATTTTATAGTTTTTTAAAAACAGAAACAATTACTCTATTCGTGCCGAGGCGAGACAAATGTACTTACGTAAAGAGGGAGTCGCTGAGTCAGAATCAGTTGTACCTTAACTCTGCTAAGTCAGGATTTTTTACTGACATACAAATTTAAAGAAAAAAAAATTTTTTTTCATTAGAACATCGATATTTATAAAAAAATGTGAGATTTTTTTAAGGAGTGAGATCGAAGAAATCTTAACATACATAAAATATAATAATATGGCAACCATTGAAGCCAGAGTTTTTTTTTATTTAATTGTAATTATATTCAGCTTACAGAAAAACATAATTTTTATAGTTCGAATCACTACTTATGAACGTATGGACTTCTTGATTTTATAGTGGTTTCTGTCTTTTTTTTTGAAACAGGTAGTCCATTTCCGTTTGAAATCTTCCACATTTTGGGACACCTTTGGGTGCTCTCCTACCCCCTTTTACAAAAGAGCACAACATTCCTATACTGGCCTAAGCTCCGGACAGTTTAGAGGATTTGGCTCCATTGTTACAAAACCCAAGTTATTGTTCTTGTACCACTCAAGAGCTTTCTTACCGTATTGACAAGATAACCAATCGGGCCAAAAATATGTGGACACATTGTATTGGCTTAAGAAAGGAAGGCGTCTTTTTCACAAAACTCAATATAACTCGTTTGCCGCAACTATATATTGCTTGCCATATCAGAAATTTTTTTTTGAAATTTCGTCTGATTTTGTGCCCTAAACTTATCTTCGACATATCCTCCATACAAATTATGACCACGAAACTGCCCAAAAAAAAAAAAACTGCGACTATGGAGTATTTTTTATGAAACATTATTTCAATTTCCATGTTCTGTTTTTGGTCTCTAAATTTTTTCAGCTTTCCTCAGGAACTTTTTGGACTTTGTATGTTTTCAAACCTGCATTGGCTTTAAATTTTCGCAAAATCTCAGCTAAGCTAACCGGGCTGCTTTTTACCCGGATGTGTTGGGAGCTCTTTGCAGTATGCTTCCTTTTTTCTTGGCCTTAAATACATCATGCAGATTTTTCTTTCTTCCCGATCCATGTCAAATTCTCCTGATAGTTGTTAAAAACATTGGAAACAGTTTTGACGGTGGATCTTTCATTCTTTGGCGAACTTTTTGTAGGACCAAGTTGGATTTTGTTGAAAATATTTCATAATTTTAGCACGTACTTCTACTTCATTACCCATTTCCATAAAACTAAAAACAAATGAACAGCGTTGGATTTAAACATAAAAACTGACATATTTTGCAAAAATGACTTTATCAAAAAAAAAAAAAAAATACTACTTGCGAAAAAATTTAAGAGGAAAAACGTGTGATAAAATTTTTTTCGATCTCACTCTTTATTGTTTAACTTTCTATAATTTCTAGCAGATTCCAGCCTTCGAAATTCGAGTGCAAATTCTAGGAAATTTTATTTTTTCATTAACTAAAGACCCTAAAGGTATGCTAATCAATTATAGCCAATTCACAAATCAACACAAAAAACAAACTCATTTTTATTACAAACACATTAACAAATTTAATAAACACACACATAGCATTGTATAATTTTATGTATGTGTTAGTAGCAATTTTAAATGCAATTATTCAAAATAAAGGAAAAAATTTAAAAATCTGTAAATCTGCAAATTGGGTAAAAAGAAATACCTTTCAAATAATATAAGCTTGGTCAAAATCGGGATAAAACTGTAGAATAAAACATCGGTCACAAGAAATCGCCTAGCCTATAAATAATATAGATTTTTTTCTTAAACAATTATGAATTTTAATGTTTTTGGTTTTTAATACATATTAGCAGATTCCAGCCTTCGAAATTCGAGTGCAAATTCTAGGAAATTTTATTTTTTCATTAACTAAAGACCCTAAAGGTATGCTAATCAATTATAGCCAATTCACAAATCAACACAAAAAACAAACTCATTTTTATTACAAACACATTAACAAATTTAATAAACACACACATAGCATTGTATAATTTTATGTATGTGTTAGTAGCAATTTTAAATGCAATTTACTCAAAATAATGGAAAAAATTTAAAAATCTGTCAATCTGCTAATCGAGTAAAAAGAAATACCTTTCAAATCATATACGCTTGGTCAAAATCGGGATAAAACTGTAGAACAAAACACCGGTCACAAGAAATCGCCTAGCCTATAAATAATATAGATTTTTTTCTTAAACAATTATGAATTTTAATGTTTTTGGTTTTTAATAAATATACACATTTTTTTTTTTTGTTTTGGGTGCATGGATAAATTCATATTTTTAGTGCATATTTACTAATTCATAATGCATGTTATATTTTCAAGTTGTTTAGTGCATGAACGTCTTGGCTTATATGCTTAATATTTCTAGGAACAGAAAATCATTTATTCAAATTTATAAACCAATATTTAAGAAGCGTAGATTTAAGTAATTATTTGTGACGCCTCCCAGAGAAGTTGTCCTGATATTTTATGATAAGTTTTGTTTAAATGCTGGTAAATTTCTCTCTAGTCTGAATTAAAATTATATTTTAAAATACGACTAGTATTGCCCAGCACTCGAAATTCGAGTGCAAATTCTAGGAAGTATTATTTTTTTTTTCATTCAATTTTCGTCTTCCAATTTTTTTTTAATCTAAATATATAAAAAATTTATGAATATTTAAATGAGCCTAAAGGTATTTTAATCAATTTTAGCAATTCACAATTCAACACAGTGCGTCTGACATATAATTTAAATCATTCGCATTAACAGGGTGTAACGAATTATTATAAATATATTATTTTATTTAATTTAATGCCCGCATATTGCTTAAAAATTAAACTAAAAATTTACATTCACGTATTAATATATAGATTTGCTATAATTTCCATGAGGCATTGAAAAATGAATTTCTTAGTTTTATTACAAAAATTGGTTTTGAAAAAAAATAATGGAAATAAAAATAAAATTCCAGTTTTTCTTTAAATTAATATTGAAGAGAATCGGATAAAATATATACTTTCGTAATCACCATACAGTTTCGAAAAATCTTATTTTGAGAAAAACGTGTTTAAAGTTTTTTGTGGTCCAATACCAAAAGCTTGTAATTTCTCTAATTCGCGTGGATGTCTTAAATAGTTTAATGCCTATTTGATTTTGGAAACACTGATTTCAAATAATTTTATTTATGAATATTTATTTTCTGCATACTGATTTGGAATTCTTTCTAGAAAATTTTGGCTAAATTAGCGTCAAACAGGGTAAACGATTTCACAACGATACATTAGAAATGCAAACATAAATTGAAGGAAAAAAGCCAAATCGGAAAGCCAGCCAATTACTGATGATCGCTAAACGGAATTTGAGACTTGTCTTGCAAACTGTACAATTTTTGACACTTTCAAACATATATAGATAGACCTATAGTTTTTACTTTAGAAACGGCATTATTTCGATTAACTCTACGTTTGGCAATATTAACCCGATCCCAAATCACTTCCATCCGCAAAAGTTAGAATGTTTTTTTTTTTTATATAAAATTTTTATTTTTATTAAAGAGTTTAATTAAGAATAAAAATAACAGGGAAGAAGAAATTTGTTTTAGGAAGTGTCATTCTGGAGTTGCGCTAATGCAAGGGATAAACAAGTAAATAGTAATGGATGGACATGATTTTATCTTACTCTAAGATGATTTTTGATAAAACGGTTTGGTATATTGGATTAATAGTACCCAAAGAGCATAAAAAGAAGTGCTATTCTTAGGATTAGAATGTGGTGCAAAATAAGGATCATCTCAAATGAATTTAACATGGGCTTGTCATAGGATGGAAGTAATTTTTTATAGAGCATGCGAAGTGCATTTTATCTAGTTCTGAGGATGTCGTGACAAATATATCTCTTTTTCCTATTTTAATATGAATTGTCCGTTTTCCAATAACAATTTTTAAAATATTTTTTTATATAAACTTTTTATTTCAATTATTTTATCATTATTTTGATTTTTCAATATCAATTAGTCATTCCCAATATTAATTTAGCAATCTCTAATTCTATTTGATACTATAAATACTTAAATTGGAGATTTACAATAATTATTTTATATTCACATCTATGGAAGCTCTTAAAAACCACATCCAAAAATGTTCTTTCTTTGGAAGCAATGATAAAGTCATTCTTTGAGAATGGCTTCTGTAAAATCCGAGAGACAATATGTTATGGTATAATTTCATATGTATTAGAGTGTGGTTTATTAAATAATAATAACATTTTCATATTGTTTTCAAGAGACGTTATAAAGATAAACAAATTATTTGTGCCACTCAAAACATATCAATCATATCAATCATCAAATTTCGTTGCGTGTTAAAAGAAAAATAGATTTATTTATCGACAGCATCGTGATTGTGTGCCGCCAAATATATACGAGCAATAGTCATACATGTTTGACAACCGAATGAATTTTTTAGAACAATGTCTTTTGTCAAAACCTTATAATGCTTCTGGGGGAAGCGCTCAGATGCTAACAACAATTTATATCCAATACCACTCTATGATTAAGGGTATAATGAGTTTGTACTGATGTTTGCAACTACTAAAAATATCTAACAAAGTCCTTTCCAAAATCAATTTTTGAGTCGATTTTGTAATGCCCGTCTGCGTTATAAAACTACAGGGGTCGAATTATCGCATTCGTTATCGAAATTGTTCGATCTAAATTATTTTTGATACCCTATACCACTATGTGGTTTGGGTATAATGACTTTGTGCTGCTGTTTGTAACAACCAAAAATATTTGACCTACACCCATCTTTAATTATACCGATCGAATCAGAATCACTATCTGATTCGATTTAACGATGTCCGTCCGTCCGTCCGTCCGTCCGTCCGTCCGTCCGTCCGTCTGTGTGTCCATGTAAAGCTTGTAATCAAACTGCAGGTCGCAAATATGAATATATTTTGATGAAATTTGGTATTTGATCTTTTATCGGCCATGGGATGAACACTATTGAAATTGGTGAGAATCGGTCCATGTTCAGACCTAGCCCCCATACAAATGACCCCTATGAAATTGATATAAATTGCCATAAGATCCAAATTGTCATATAGATCTTACTCAAATTGCGTTTGTATGCGCTTATTATATCCATTGATGGGTAGTCCAAAAATGGTCCCTATGGGACAACTCTTAGTCATAGACCCCATATAGAGCTGCTTCCCGATCTTCACTTAAATCTATCAAAAAACAAAAATATTGCACTGATTCTTCTCAAATTTTGTTTGTATATATTTTTGCAAAATACAAGAGACTTTACCAAACATGGTCAGGATTGGTCCATTTTTGGGCCTAGTCCCCATATAAATATAGCATCCGATATGAACTTTTTCATATCTGCAGCCGAAAAAATTAATAAAAATCCCCTCAAATTATGCTTATTTTCTATATCCAGTTAGTTGGGCCTGAGAGATAGGGTCTCTAAACGCATGGTATAGGGTATCGTATAGTCGGTCTAGACCGACTATAATTTTCTTACTTGTTTATTTTCCAAATACTAAGATTAATTTTACTCTGCCACAGTTAACGAGTTATGGTCCATAGTTAATAGTAAAAGTGAAACGAGGTCTGACGATGGTCCGTTTTCCTTAAATAATAAACAAAATATGGAATTTCGTTCGATTGATTTTACTAGATGTCGACAATTGTCCCCAGGTCGCAAAAATTAATCTGTATATTGAAATTGGTGAAAATCGTTTAATTTTTAGACTTAGTCTCCGTACAAATAACCCCTATGAGATCGACTTAAATTTCATTGTTTATTACAACTTTTAATTAGTTCTCCAACAATAAAACCTGTAGGAGATTTCTTAGCCATAGCCCCCACATAAAGCTGATTCCCGATCTTCACTTCAATCAATCAATAGAGCATTTATTTTTAATTTTTAGATGAAAATGACCAATTTTGCAAAAGGTATTCAGAAATTGAGGAAATTCGGTAACATTGTTTGCTTTGATAACCTAAAAAAAATCGAAAAAAAAATTTTAAAAATCAGAAGATGCCGGAAAAATCCGGCAATGCTTCAACTTCTTCTTTAAAAGCAGACATATTTCACAATCCGAACAGATTCTCAAAAAACATTTAACGGACCAATTTTTGCCACACATTCAACTTTACTTAAAAATCCAAGATCGGATGGAATTTTTATTGCTTGAAGAAGCATTTGAAAGTTCTCATGAATAGAGCAGAAACATACTTTGTGTACACCCTTCGAAGTAGTCAAAACACAATTTTCTGGTCGAAGAGCATAAAATTTCGAAATTGATATATTTTCTTCTGGAAAATCTGACTGAAACCGTAAAAACGCCTCATTCACTGTTGATAGAATTTGAAATTTTCCCTTAACTCCGTTTTGTTTTCGATCGTATAGTCCTTTATTCCGGGCATTTAACGACTAATTGAATCGCTCAAATAAAAGTTTGTAACTTTTTGAACCAAATTTTCATTCGTAGATCGTTTTTGAGGAGGTTCAATGAAAAGTGGACCAGAACTTTTTTGCAATGCCTTACTAGCCATATGATAAGTGGTACCAAATTTTTGCACAATTTGAGCTGGGGTCAATGATTCTGGCAATATTGTTAAAATTTGGTTTTTTTTCTTTTTTTGTCGTATGCTCGGAAGTATATTTGTCTTTAAATTGCCCAATTATTTCTTGATAATTATTGTTTTCAACTTGAAACTCATCCTCAAGACTTGATAATGTATCAATATTAAAAATTCTTCTGCAAATTTCAGTGCAAACACGTTTTGCTTCCTCTTTCCGATCTCCAACTGGGATTCTGCACACGTCTACAGTATACTGTTTAGCTCCAGTGAAATTTAGAAGTTTGTTAAGCTCGTCATAATATTTCTATTATTTGGCATATAATGAGCATCTGAAGCATCATTCTCCTCTTCTAAAATATCGTTGATTTCAAAATCTTGGGCGCATGAAGCATCATTTTCCAATTCTTGAGCTTTGTTGATATCAATAGCTGGGACATTTGGCAATTAGATGTAATTATTGATAATTTTTCGGTGAATATTCAACAAGCAACTATAACAAATTTTCGCACTGGGTAAAATTGAATCTTTAATGTTTTTGATCTTATTAAAATCGTCACGTTTAATAGAATATGGTTTGCTGCATTTTTCTTTTTTCGATAATGGTCGACAACATATGTATTCAACTATTTTACCCATATTGGAAAAATTTATAATTAAAGTTCAAAAACAACAAATAAATGATATCTCGTATGAAGATGTGTTACTTTTTAAAACAGATCCGAACAATTACAAAATAATTTTATTTAAAGACAGAATAACAACTTTTGCTAATTTTGCACAATGATTGCAAAATGAGAAATTGTTAAAATTTACAGATAACATAAAGAGAATGTGTATTTAAACGCCTACTACGATTTTTATATACGAGAAAAATAATCTTCCATAGATAGATGACTAACAAATTCGATTTTTTTGTAAATATCCTGAATTGTTCTTATTTAATATATTCAAATATATCCTTGCTAAAACACAAACATTTCAAAAACCTAAAAAGTGTGGATCGTTTAATTTATACATTAATAGAACATATTTTAGGCTATCTCTGAAAAAAAGTTTGGGCACCAAGCTTTTTTGAAAAAGCAAATTTTCTAAAGCTTTCCTGAAAATTTTGTAATAAAATTACATAAATATTTTTTAAAATAATTTTTGTACTAAATATAATCCCTTTCTTACTCAAAACTGTTAAAATGACCAGAATCGAACAAACGGTTCAAAAGATACAGCCGCTTTGTTATTTTGTGATTTTTCAAATTTTTTTTTCGTTTTTTTTTTAGGTTACCAAAGCAAACAATGTTACCGAATTTCATCAATTTCTGAACACCTTTTGCAAACCCGTTCAAATTTTAAAAATAATTGCTCAATAAACATAAATATTACTCAGATTTTTCTTAAATTTATTTATTTTTTCTAGAAAAATAAGAGAATTTACCAAGTATGGTCCCCATAAAAAAACATTGTCCAATATAAACTTTTTCATAGTCACAGGCTGCAAATAATGCAACTCTAATTGGGTTAATGCTCTTTTTTATATATCCAATAGGTGGGACCTTAGACCTTTCCTCTAAAAGCATGGTTAGACCGACTATAACTCTTTTACTTGATGTCTTCCACTAAACACTTAAGATGGCCAACTGTCTCTTATATCTCTGTATGGGAAAACCCTAAAGTTGGCAAGGTCACGATGAGCTTATGGGATTACCCAGACCTGTTAAGTTAAGGAAAAATGACAAATGCTAAATAATAACGTTATATATATTTAATTCCTAGGATACTAGAGAGCAAGGTGAGCCGGATTATAGATCAACATAACCTAACCTTAACTCTCGAATACCTATGATTGTCTTAATTTTTTTTTGAGAAAATGTTTTGATAGATCCTAAGATTACCCTATATATTTCTTTTAGATTCCATTACTTTTAAAAGCATAAAATGTAAAACTCTTAAGGCGAATTCAGAAGAGAGACAAACTGTTCAAATAAATCTCAAAAAATTACTGTAAGATCTTTTTGTGATAACTGATTTCCTCGGAATGTTTCTTTAAGATTTCAAAGGATTTTTTATAGATTTAAATTAATTTATATAACAACTTAAAATGCTTAATTACAATTTATAAGTTTCTTAAATATGTTGCAACTATAACAAAACTCTTGGATTTCTGCAGACTCCAATGAGTCTTTCTTCTTTCAGCGTTTATCTCTAAAATGGCTTACAATTAGCTTACGCAATTATATAATCCCCTTAATTTGATTTAATTAACTACACATTATTGCACATAAATCAACATAATAAGTCTATGTATCTATTTTCCAAACAATCGTTTTCATTCATTCCTATTAAATGTTAAACAAAAAACAATTTCTCTTTCAGTAATGTTGTTAAAATATCATAAGATCATTGACCATTTCTGTAATCCATAATACGTCTAATATATCTTTATGATCATAAACGGAGAAATACACATTAAAGAAGCATCCAGATATGTATGTAATGAGTCATTTTCTAAACATTTGAAGCTAATTTACTGACTGTTCATAAAAGAAGACAATCTACCAAATGCATTCAATTTTTTCTACTTCTACTTAGACAGATTTATAATTAGAAATTTGTAAATGAAAACGATTCACACTATTGTGGGTCAAATATAATCAGAGTGAAGATGAGGAAATTAAAAAAAAATATATGAAATAAAAATTGGGTGACATTATAAGATTTTCTACAGAAACCATAATATGTATTTCATTTTACTGTGAAAAAAAATCTATTACAAAATTTCAAGTTATAAGTTATGAGAATTTTTTTTACAGAAAAATTTACAAGACTCTAACAATGGAATGTTTTACCATTAGATTGCGCATATGATAATATAGATTATATAAAATCTTGTAAAGTTTAACCGATGGTATTTGAAGGTACAAAAAAAGTATAAAATGAATTATGATCTATAGACATCGCTCTCGTAATATTAATCATGCATGGCATGTCATACGAAAAGAAGTTGTAGTAAAATGTAAACTGATTTAGGTACATATTTCGAAATTGTTGCGCGTGAATAAATTTAGAGCATATGATTTAAGTAAGAACTGTTTTATGATCATATGTACTTATGTATAATTAAAATCATATTTAAGTTAACATCAATGCTCGAACAGTGATTGAAATTTAAATACGGGCAGGAAAAAAAGCAATTTGTAACAGAATTACAACTGCTTAAAGTGGAGACAGCAATGTTGTTTTAAGGTTAGTGTGTTATTATCTCCAAAGGATTTGAAGCTGTACGGGTATAGTAGTAGTGCGTTTCACCAAAAAAGTTTTTTTTTATTTTTAAAACTCTTAATGAATATGAGTTCCCATATCCCAAAATATTTTAGGATTTTTGATGTGTAAACATCTATGCGCTCAGGGGGGTAAAAATCTATTTCACAATACAATCACAAAAACACCTTAAGGGAAAATCGGTGTGAGGTATGTTTATTTATTTAGCTGATTCAACAACCAACAGAATGCGCCATGAATGTATAGCAATCAACTGCAACCATCAAGTATAACAACCATAGCAGTTGCTTGCTATACATAGGTGGACTCACATAGTTTTTTTTTTTAGTTTTTTGGAGGTTATGAAACATATAATTGTTTTTTTTCTCTCTCGTGCTATATTTTCACTTCTTACAAGAACTACTAAAGAAAATTATCCGCTATAATAAGCATTAGGGAACTTTGAAAAAAAAATGGTGTATGGAGGATTCCAGAAATATGCAATATTTATGGTATAATTAAGCAAATTTGTGTCTTGTCACAGAAGAAATATTAAATAAAAAATAAAATTAAAAGTATAATTATAGAACAAAATAATTTGTTTATCCCATTGCCTTGACTGCATGAAATTTGTACTGAAATATGCACATTTCATATTGGGGTTCAAATGAAAGCTATTTCGGAGATCAATTTAATAGAGGTAATAGAGGTTTAAACATTGGAAATACATAATTTTTACTTTTAAGCGCATCAAAAACCCCCTTAAACTAATAATTTTTATCGAACATTTGTTACATAGGCTGTTACTCTTCAGAGTTGATTTATCTAATTTTGGCAAAATAAAGCCCCAGGAAAATAAATATGTATCAAAAATCTTTTGGGCTAGAAGAATTCATATTCGGCTTTAAGAAAACCCCCTAGGATAAGTCCATAACTGTTTAAAATAAAAATATAAATGGTCATCTGAGTAAATAGTAAAATTTTACAAGGAATTTTTTGCGTGAAACAATTTCACCCTTTATCCCAAAAAGTCATCTTAAACGATATATTTTAGGGTTAAGATATTCACCGAAAATATTTACCATATATTTTAACTAGGGGTCCCCAAAGACCCAAAAGTCATGTGAAAGACGTAAAACATTTAAAACGTGTTATTTTCCTTACAAACCAATAAATTATTTTCATTGGCTATAGAATCATTTGCCCCCACCACACTATTTTACAGTGTAATAGTTCAAAACACTTTTCTAATGATCAATTTAAAAAGGCGACATTCGAGAACTCAAATACATTGATTGAAATATTAAAAGAAAATCTTCATTACGTTTCTTTTTCATTCAAAGGGCTTTTGCAAAAATAATTAGACGAGTAATGAAAAAACTTATATGCGATCATTGAAATAGTCACCAAATAAATCTCTAAACCCTTCAAATAGCACCAAACGTCGAATGCCAACTGGTACAGAATCCAAATTCACACACGTTTGGAACTTCTCAAGCATTATTATTTTCTCTCTTATTGTTTGACAACACCATCGGTATTTTCAAGAATCTATTATCATCGAGGTTAGTGTTGCGGGAATGCCATAAATCGGGAAACTAATACCGACCAGTCCGCACCTTCATATCTCATTAAGCTTTTGATCTCTTGTAAAAGATCAGAATAACAAGTATTCGTCTAGAATACGTTGCAAAAAAAACAAAAGTAATTGTTCAGAACTATCTACACCTTTTGTGCTCATAATTAGATTTACAATAATATTTTAGGGCCGGATCTTTACCGGCTAGTTCCAGTTATTACTATAATTATTTTCATAAAAAAGAAAGAAATTACTTCGTATACTTCTGATATTAACTAGGTTAGATCTGTTTTGTTCTGTAAACTGTTAAGTCCGAGTTCACACAATGCAACTTTTGTTGCGCAATTCTTGAGTTTGTAGGAGAGAGGGGAAAGAAGAGTGGCAACTTGTTTTGTTGTGCAATTCGTAATTATAAACACGAAGTTAGCTGCAGCTTATTATTTGACATTTCTTTTTATTCTTTGCTTCGCTTTGAAAAATTATTATTATTATATCATTTATTTAATATTTTTTTATTATTTCATTTTTTCTTTGACTTCCATTTTTTCACACAAATAGATTTTTCATTTTGGACCAATAATGAATTCTTTTTGCACAAGCTAATAAAGTGAATTGTCAAAAATGTAAGAATTTGAAAGCAAAAGAAAACGAAAAGTTGCGGCAATAAATTTCTCTGTGTGAACATTAAGGCAACTTTAAAAGAGAATTGAAAAAAAATTGCGCAACAAAAATTGCCTTGTGTGAACCCTGACTAAGCAAACTTGTTTTCTCGTATTTGCCAAATACTTTGTGAAACATATACAGAGTTGATTTTGTGTTCACACTTAGCAAATTTATTTGCCTCTTTTTGTTTGATCAAACAGCTGCCAAATAGTGGCAAATAAAAACATATTTGCCGTGCGGTCACACTTGAACAAATATTTGACTAAAAAAATTGTTTGATCAAACAATAGATAGGCTCTGCCTACCTAAAATTACAATCAAGCTGGAAAACTGAAAGCGACCTCCACGGAAGCGATCATTTTCCAATAATTATAAAATTATTCAATACACCTCAATCAGTTTCGACCAAGCCCATACCTAAATTTATCACTAATAAAGTT
This sequence comes from Cordilura impudica, assembly GCA_963682025.1. Classification (NCBI taxonomy): domain Eukaryota; kingdom Metazoa; phylum Arthropoda; class Insecta; order Diptera; family Scathophagidae; genus Cordilura; species Cordilura impudica. The sequence goes on along the minus strand of OY821521.1, from coordinate 157,822,286 downwards.
GACTGGGGAAAATTCCAGCAACTCTCATTAAAATTCGACAATGATCGTCCAATTTCCAATAACATTTACAAAGAATCTTCTAATATACAAAAAATCATACTACAAAGTGCAAATGCTTCTATTCCACAAATTAACCCTTCAGTTATAAAAAATGTTCCATGGTGGAATAACCGTCTTAACGAGTTAAAAAGAGACAAAAATAGAACTGTGAATACACTAAAGAGAAATATCAGCACAGACAATATTATAAACTACAAAAGGGCAGCGGCCAAATTAAAAAAAGAGTTAAAAATTGCAAAGAGTAAATCAATCTCAGACTTTACTGCTGAGATAAATCCAGAAACACCAACAAAGAAAGTATGGTCCAATATAAGAACATTCTGTGGATTAAGCCTACCACAATCTATCAATGCCATTCAATCATTCGACAATCCTAATCATTTCTTAACCGACAAAGACATAATTGCCAACGAATTTGGTAAATATTGGTCCTCTGAATCAGAGGACACCAATTTCTCAACTGAGTTCAGATCGAACAAACGACTGCTATCCAACAACCAATACAACCTCCAGCCCACCAATAATGCCAATATAATAGAGTAAAACATTTCGTTATCTGAACTAAACTTTGCCCTTAGTAAAATGAGAGGTACTACCCCAGGCGTAGACAGGATATCTTATCCGATGTTAAAAAACTTGGCTATTGAGACTAAACACAGACTAACCCATCTCTACAATCTTATTTTAGCGGACCATATCCCACAATTCTACAAGACCCCTATTCCTAAACCCAATTCAGATAAAACCCAATTAAAATCCTATAGACCAATTTCTTTAAATTTATGCACTTCCAAACTCTTGGATAAAATCATAGCCTTTGGTGGTTCGTCAACACCAACAACTTACTTTGTCCAAATCAGTTAGGATTTAGAAAAGGCAAATCTGTTACTGATGCCCACCTATACATTGATCACCTGATCACAGATACCCTATCTCACGAAAATCACCTGTCAATCATATCTCTGGACTTCTCAAAGGCGTTTGACAAAATAGGAATTCATACTATTATTCACCAACTCATAGAATGGGGCCTAGGTCCGAAAATAATTAAATATGTGAAAAATTTTCTATCCAACAGAAAAATCAGAGTACGAATTCAGAATCGGTATTCCACCTTATACCCATTATACAATGGAATCCCTCAAGGTTCACCCCTCTCCGTCATTCTTTTTCTTATTTCCTATAACAAACTTAGTAAACACCTCCTATCACTCAAACCATACAGCTTTTGCGCTTACGCTGACGATTTCTACATAATTAAAAAACTAGGGAATGACAAATATCAAACAATTAACATAGATTCCGTAACGAATCACATTAGTAATTGGTGCAATTACTCAGGAGCGGAATTATCACTATCCAAATGTAAACACTTGCATATTTGTAGGAAAAAATCTTGTAACCCAAATATCTCCTCGGGTTCTTACACCATTGAAAGCGTCCCTGTCCTAAAAATCTTAGGAATTATGTTCAACAATAGATACAACTGGAATGACCATGTCCAATTTATTACAAAGGATTTGACACGCAGATTAAATATAATAAAATGCCTATCCAGCAGGAAATTCAACTGTAATATACTCTCATTAATCTCAGTAATAAAATCAATGTTTCTATCTAAAATTTACTATGGTATATATTTATATGGTTTTGCACCATTAATTCAAAGGATTAAAACTATCATTAATTCGGCACTTAGAATCGCCTTGGGCGCTTTCAGAACAACGCCAATCTATAACATGCTCTTTGAAACCGGAAGGGACATCATCACATTCAATTTATTACGAACCATCCTTAAAAGTTCAGATTCTCCTATATCCAACATATGCACCAAACTATATAGAAAACCAAACCTAAATAAAATACAATCCTCCTTAAGCCGTATATTTAATTTCGCTAGAAATCACAACCTCCCAATAAAACCTCTCAACATCTCTAGTATGTCAGACTGTCCACCTTGGAACTCTCTGTCTGATCGTTTAATTACTTCGTTAGCCCAATACCCAAAATCTTCAACCCCCCCTAATATTTATAGGAGACATTTCGTGATATTATAGATAAATACAATGACCACAGACTAATTTTCACAGACGGATCGAAAGAGGGTGAGAATGTAACATACAGCGTTACCACTTCAGACTCTGTCATAAGAACATCCATATTACCTTCTTACTCCACAGTATTCACTGCAGAAATAATAGCCATCTTTGAAGCGATACAATACATGAATAATACTACAACTAAAACCATAATTTGTACCGACTCATTATCAGCCATCCGGACAATCGGAAACCCACATACCTTAAACTATTACGCCACATACATTAAAAATTATATGATGAAACACCCTAACATAGTTAAAATAATGTGGGTCCCAGGCCATTGTCAAATCCCTGGTAATGAGTTTGCTGACTCCATAGCCAAAATGGCCCTTAAATCACTATTATTTTTAACAATAAACTTAAATTTATATGACTTGTCAAACCACATTAAAAAGATATTGCTCGAACAGGCTGACATATGGCCAAAAACATCTTACTGGTACAAACAAATTAATCTAAGGAAAATTAACGTCAAAGACTATCTCAATTGTAACTATAATAACATTATGGATACGCAAGACTGCAGGAAAATAATCAGGCTAAGGTTAGGACATACAACAATTACACATAAACATATCATTGACCCCAATTCTTCGAATAGTTGTACATATTGCCGCGCTGCTATAATCTCTATAGAACATATATTAAGAGGCAACCCGCAATCGAATATTTAACACAAACCCTATAAAATACCTTTCCAATCCTTCCTTATATAACATGAAAATACTAACAAACTTCCTAAAGAAGAACAACATAAACAAAGACATATAACTAGATTCATAATTGTTCGCAAAAAAAATGTATCAACTTAAAGATAACAAGTAAGAAAATTATAGTCGGTCGAGACCGACTATATGATACCCTATACCATGCGTTTAGAGACCCTATCTCTCAGGCCCAACTAACTGGATATAGAAAATTAGCATAAACCAAATTTGAGTGGGATTTTTATTAATTTTTTCAGCTGCAGATATGAAAAAGTTCATATCGGATGCTATATCTATATGGGGACTAGGCCCAAAAATGGACCGATCCTGACCATGTTTGGTGAAGTCTCTTGTATTTTGCAAAAATATATACAAACAAAATTTGAGAAGAATCAGTGCAATATTTTTGTTTTTTTGATAGATTTAAGTGAAGATCGGGAAGCAGCTCTATATGGGGCCTATGACTAAGAGTTGTCCAATAGGGATCATTTTTGGACTACTGATTAATGGATGTAATATATACATACAAACCCAATTTGACTAAGATTTGTATGATAATTTGGATCTTATGGCAATATGTGTTGATTTCATAGGGGTCATTTGTATGGGGGCTAGGTCTGAACATGGACCGATTCTCACCAATTTCAATAGCGTTCATCCCATGGCCGATAAAGTATCAAATACCAAATTTCGGCAAAATATATGCATATTTGCCACCTGCAGTTTGATTACAAGCTTTACATGGACACACAGACGGACGGACGGATGGACGGACGGACATCGTTAAATCGAATCAGATAGTGATTCTGATTCGATCGGTATAATTAAAGATGGGTGTAGGTCAAATATTTTTGGTTGTTACAAACAGCAGCACAAAGTCATTATACCCAAACCACATAGTGGTATAGGGTATAAAAATTACTATTCATATATAATACAATTATCTCATAGCTGTATAATCCTAAGTTATTTATTGCATCATCATATAATCACATAATCCTATACATTGTACATTCTTACATAAATTATTAGAACTATTAGCTTAAGGCCACCGTAGCCGCTGCTTAATTTAAGTTTTCTTGAATTTTATTAAAATCAAGTTAACTAATAAATAAATAAATAAAAATGTATTTGATCAAAAATTTCCAAATGTTGCACGACGAGGAAAGTTTTCTTCTTTTGTGCTGTGGAGCGGCATCGGATAGTTTGAGAAGTTTTCTGTTATATTATATTTGAATATTATTTTTAATTTTATTATTTTTCATAAAAATAAAAAATCTTGTTTTCGATCTTTATCAATTTAATGATTGAGTTTGAAATTGTTTAGGCTTAAGATCAAATGTTTTTACTTTAAATAAAGCAAAAGCATTAGCAAAATTGTTCCAATAATTGATTTATATTCTGCATGACAGGTTATACAGCTGTTTCGGGAAGAGTCACCAACCCTCATCAGCAACCAAAAGCAGTAGATAGTTTGTTTGGTAAAAATTAAATTGATAAAGATCGAAAATAAGATTTTTTATTTTTATTACGATCGGTCGGCATTATTGCACAGTTCTCGCTGTCAGAAAAGTTCTTATTCACACATGGAAGATCATGTCTGTACCATGAAACCCCGTTGACGTTGTTATTAAAATATTTGGTAGTTTTCGATATTAATGTCCTCTTCTGAAACGTTGAAAATAAATGAATCGTACGCATATGATCCAGAGAAGGGCATGTCTTTATGACTGTTATTATTCCATTTAGTTCTTATAAAAATATTCCATCTTTTATAGAACCTAGAACCTTCTTTAAAAACTGCTTTAAAAACTATGTAAGATGAAATCAAAATTAGGCTGCCATTAAGTGCGACTTTTATGGCCCATGCATGTTGTCAGAATATTTAAAAGTATACCAATCTTGTTATTTTGATTAAGAGTGTCATAATAAAATTTTCCCCGGCATTAAGTCGGAATTTGATAGGTGCATACCAACACATATAATATGAGAGAACTATTCAATAGTTTCTAATATAAAAATTTTCATAAACTTTCCATTTTTCTGAAATGTCTGTATGCCCCAAGAGCCTGTTACCAGGAGCGTGGATTGTATCTAATAATTAGTTAGTTTTCAGTTTCGCAAGTTCTTCAGCATTCCAGACCACTGGAATGTCTTTTTGCCCTGGAACGACAGCCAAGCTTGATGTTGAACTTCGTGGCCACTTTCATATGATTTCGTCAAGAACGCGGATTGTCAGAATTTGATAATTAGGTAGTTCCAAGTTTCAGAAGTTCGGTGGCTTAACAGTTCGCTGGAATGTCAGAAGGGTCTACACGGCATTTGCACTAAGGTTGATATTAAATTCCTTCGCTATTTTTATTGAAGACCGTGCGGGAGTTATGTTGTCATAACTGCTTGTTCTTTTTGCTCAACGCGAGTGCAACTTCCTTTACAGCCATAAACTCTGTCCGTTGGATTCAGTACTTAGCCGGGCATAATTCTAGCTGCTGCGAACATATTATTAGACGTCACTTATATAAATATTATTTTAGTTTGCAGAAAATTCTCTGTCGCTCTCCCTGGCAATGTCTTCCTAATCGGTAGGAGGCAGGAGTTGTGACAATCATGGGTAATAATTTTTCTTTCACTGCCGTATACCTGAAGGTTACTTTTTGAGAATAAAAGAGTAAATTTTTAATAAAAATTTAAGAAACATTAAGTTGTACAAAATTATGCTTTATGGGACCTTCACTAATTCTCAGCACTGTACTGAAAGTTATAAAACAAAAAAATACCAAAATATTCGCACCATTAAGCTTATAACTTAAAACTGGATTTTTTCCCATCATCACTCTGTCTTGGGTATTTTTTTCTTTTTTGGAGCACAGTTAATGATTTAATTTCTTTATGCTGTTATTTCTAAAATAATTTTGTTGGGTTAAAACGTTTACTATGAAATTTTTTACTTAATGGCCTTTTACTTTACACTTTTAATTTTACGAAATTTTATGCTTTCAAGTACTAATAAAAAACAACAACAAAATATCATACGAGATACAATTTTATTTCGTTCTTGTGTGTGTTTATTTTTTTTAGTTCAAGTGCTAATACAATATAGAAATTTTAATATTCTTATTACTGCCACTCGTTCGTGTATAACTTAACATTTACACAATTTAGTCTCTGTGTTTTTGTAAAATGCTGGATGTCTTTTTAGTGTTGTTGTTTCTCGAGTAATTAATATTTTGGTTTCTTGCACGTTTGTGATATACATTTTCCTGGAACTGTTTTCAGAAATGTATATTTCATTATTTTGAAATTGCATGTTGCAACAACATGCTAAACAACAATTTTAACTCAAAATGTTAGACAGAAATATTTTTAAGTTTTTAGTTTTGTGTTGCCAAATAAATGTTCTGCAATATCGAGTGATTATAAAATTAAAATCTTATTATTACAAATAATCTAACCCATAAAAACAAAGTTTTTATTAAAATTCTTTCTTACCTTATGCATATGAGTTTTGAATCTCTCCGTGACTGTGCGTGACTTTGCGTGACTATCTTACAATTAATATCTGGCTACAACAAGTCTATGCACAAAATTTCAGATCGATCGGATGAGAGGAAGAGAGGTTTTAATCTCTCCGTGACTGTGCGTGACTATGCGTGACTGTGCGTGACTATGTCAAAGTTAATCTTTTTTCACAGCAAGTCTATCGACCAAGTGTCAGATCGATGGGATAAGGGGAAATGGGTTTTAAATCACTCCGTGATTGTGCGTGACTATGAGTGATTGTGCGTGACTATGTCGAAGTTAATCTTTCTTTACATCAAGTATATCGACCAAGTTTCAGATTGATTGAATGAGGGGAAACCCGTTTTAAATCTCTCCGTGACTGTGCATGACCATGCGTGACTGTGTGTAACTAAGTCAAAGTTAATATTTTTTTCACAGCAAGTGTATGAGGGTAAATGACATTTAGATTAAAAAATAATAATATTCTTCCCACATCTTCATTCATATATATTATCGATATTATATATAAATATCGATTGCGTTATTGTCGTTATTGGTTTATGTCCAAAATTCTTTTCAATTCAACACCGGGCATTTCATATACAATTTTTGCAAACACATTAACAAATTTAATAAACAGACACACAGCATTGTATAATTTTATGTATGTGTTAGTAGCAACTTTACATGCATTTTACTCAAAATAATTTAAAAATGTAAAATTTGTAAATATTGTGAACAGCTAAAAAGAAATACCTTTCAAATGAGGTATGTTTGGTCAAAGTCTGGGTAAAACTGACAAAGTTACATCGGTCACAAGAAATCGCCTTGCCTATTAATATTATAGATTATGATACTCGAATCGTCAATTTAGCCTACAGAGAAGATTCTTTCAGAACTTATAGCCGAAGAAATAATAATAATTTTTTTCATCAAATTAATGTTTGTACCCTATTGAATTTCTGCATATGTTTGTAACTACCACAAATATTTGACCTATAACCGCCTTTTATAATACCGATCGTCTCAGAATCACTTTCTGAATCGATATAACGATATCCGTCCGTCCATCTGTGTGCCCATGTAAACCTTTAATTAAACTACAGGTCGCAAATATTAATATATTTTGACGAAATTTAGATTATAAGCTTTTATTGACCATACGACGGGCGCTATTGAAATTGGAGAAAATTGGTGCATGTTCAGACCTAGCACCATCAGACCGACTAAAATGTCCGTATGATCCAGATTATCATATATACATCTATAAAGTTTGGTGTATTTGTGTCTATTTTACCCACTAGTGAGCAATCCAAAAATAACCCCATGGGACCATAGTCCTCATATAAAGCCCTTTCCCGATCTTCACATAAATCTATCAAAAAACAGAAACATTGCATAGATTTTTTTCAAATTTGGTTTGCATAACATATATTTTTGAGAAAAGTAAGTGACTTTATTCAATATGGTCATGACAGGTCAAATTTTTAACCTAGTCCCCAATGAAAAATAACATCAGATATGATATTTTTCAATTATACACGCCGCAGTGAGTTAGGGAAGCCGTATTTAAAAAAAAAATATTTTTTTTTTTACAAATTGTTATTAGTGCATTAAAAACTACCATTTGGGGAAAAAAATTGTTTTTTAAAATTTTTTTAAACCCTTCCAACGCTTTTTTGTTTATCGCAAAAAATTATCTTCTTTCACCATTTTTGATGTAACTTTGGATTCTAAAGAGATAAATTAATGAATCAAATTGCAAACTATAGTATACTTAATGCTCTATTAAAAAAAACAAGTTAGCAATTAAATATGTTTTTATATTATACTAAATTTAATATCAAGTATTTGAAATTTTATTTTTTTTTTTTATTAATTATGCTTCATATCAACAAAATTTTCATTCTTTTAATCACCATTACATCATATTTCACACCCATCATAATCATCATCACTTTCATAGTCATCATCTTCATATTCATTATTTTTAACCTCTTCTTCACCTGTTGTGTTTGACAAAATTATTAAATCCAGTGCCATCTGTGGTATATGATGAATTTTTTTCCTATAACTTTTAATTTTGCGGGAAATAATGGATCTGAACTAAGAAACCTATTAAATATGTCTTCATTTGACTTCCCCCGACTGCATTTACGCGCATAGTGCTCTCTATAATTATTAAAATCTTTGTTTCGAGCTTCTTGAGTTTCCTCAGTAGGTTGCCCAATTGGCAATAATGCATGTGATACTATTTCTGACCCATGAATAAAGAATTTATGTAATGTGGGAGGCATATAAAATCACGGGTAGAGCTTAACGAAATGTCTCGCCGCGTTGTGAGTATAGTTTCTAAACTTTTCAACTTGAATCTCATGTCCACAGGATACAACAATAAGTATCGCATGCATTCCTTCTATCATTTCAAGTATGTTGAACTAAAAAAATGTTATCCACAATTTGTAGTATAAAGTAAAAGTAGTGATTTTTATTAAATATAATGCATCTTTATTTAGACGATGAATTTTTCGTAAACCGGAAACTTTAATTGCAATTTAAAGAGTTTTCTACAATTTTCTACAATTGTCTTATCATTATACTTTTTCAATTTTCGTCCCACTCTAAAATACATGATCATAACAATAAGTTGTTGATGTACTAGCTTACATATTAACAACACCAATAACAAAAATCACAGTAACGAAAAGAAATACAAAAAAAAAAAAAAAACAAAACAATGAACAAGTGTTAGCTATTGTGTTTGCAGCATATTTTGATTTGCAACTGGGGATTTTTAAAAGAAAGTTAAATATTTTGCGTAATTGCAAATATACGCAAAATGGTTTTTTTTTAATCCATAAGCTGAAACCCCATAGTAATTTACTATGTAAACAGTTTTACCCAATCTCTTCAAACTCTCACACTTTGAAACTCTATGTTTATTTCAAAAATACCCATTTTTTGGGATAATATTAAAAAAAATTTGCAAAATATTTGTACAACATTTATCTAAAAAAAAAAATTATCAAGGAGATAGTCCAATACCTGAAGTTGAAGCTTCCATTTAAAAAAAGTTTTGATTTTAGAATAAACAACCAAAAAAATATACTTGAAATTCGTACTTTTTACTTTTTACCACTTTGCCCTTAATTAGCGAAAATTATTGAACTTTGAGAGAGTATAACAAAAAAAGTAAACAACGTGGCAAACTTTTTTTGACAGCTATCGATGGTGAATTTTATCTGCTTTAACCCTTATTACAATATATTAACTTAAATTTTGAATTAATCCTCACTTTGGCACATTTCAACCCAATGTGCGGCGCAAATTAATAACAATGCCACTAAAATTTGGTTAATTGCCTCAGTGTCGATAGAGAGTCTTAGATCCAACCAAGACGTTCTCTTGAAACGCATGGTATAGGGTATTATATAGTCGGTATAGACCAACTATAATTTTCTTACTTATTTTATATAAAATTAAAAGAAACTATCATAATGTGTATGTTTTGGATTTTCACGAAATTTAATTACTAAACTTTTCATAAATAATTTATAAATTTAATTATTAATTAACTTTTTCATGTTATAACTATTATTATTATTATTTTTATTATTTTTTATTATAGCATTAATAGATTTTTTCACTAAATTAATGTGTTCCGGCCTGTAAGCTTTTTTACAGGCGATTATTAAAAATCAAATTTTTGGATTTTTTTTTCAAACAAGTACTTTATTTGCTTGTTACTATGCGACTAAAACAAAATATATTCTTTTATAATAAGGAGAGAAATACACAATATATCTTCATTATGAAGTTTGTAATTCTCCGTTACAATTATTAAATATTAATGTCTTGCTAATGTTTCGTTGTTATAAAAATATGAATAGCAAGTTTAAACAAATGAAGAATATACACATCAATATACATATTGATGTGTGCACAAAGAGAGTGATTTTATATTGCTGCGCTGCATACAGATGTGTGTACAAAGACGATACGTTTAACTTCTTTTAGATGCTGCCTCTGCTGGCACAGTGTTTTGAAACGAACAAATGTTTGTTTTAAATACTGAACTTTTTCTTCACATTTTGTTTTTAATTATTACATTAAATTAATGAGTACTTTTTACTAAATTATTTTTTTTCGTTAAATTTATGTAATTATATGTATGTATATATCAAAAAAGTAATGTAAAGTTTCGTAACATTTTGACTCATTTTAAAAATTTAAATTAATTTTTTTAATTTCATTAAATTTATGGGTCGCTTTTATAAAATTAATGTATAATTTCACAATATTTCGATCCATTTTAAAAATTAAAACTAAAATTTTAGAACTTTTTCTTAGACATTTCTTCATTCAAATTAAACTAGCGTTCATAAAAATATATTTCTGATGTGTAAACATCTATACGCGCAGGGGGGTAAATTTCTAATTCACAATACAATCAGAAAAACTGCGTAATATGTGAGCGTAAGATCTTACGCGTAATATGTGAGCGTAAGATCTTACGCGTAATATGTGAGCATTAAGACAAATTGGTGTGACATGATTGTTTGGTAAAAAAAATTATGATATGAAATAACCTTTTTGTCGCTGTTTTCTGCATTTTATTTATTACCAGATGTTTACATATCTCCCCTGTGATCGGGCTCACATGATTTTTTTTACATAAACTTAGCAAACACCGTCATGATATATATTTTTAGATTTTCACGAAATTTAAAAACAAAACAAGTAAGAAAAAAATTATAGTCGGTCTATACTGACTATACGATATACCATGCGTTCCGAGAGAGGGTCTTGGATCCAACTTATCTCAGGCTATAACTAAAGATAAAGATAATTTGCATAAACCAAATTTTAGTGTCATTGTTATTAATTCGTGATTTTTTTTTATATGGGGACTAAAAATGGATTTAGTAAAATTATTTACTTTTCTCAAAAATTTAATAAATTTTTTTTTTAATCTTTTCAATATTTTTGTTTTGACTGACTCTGACTCTGACTAGTCCCTTAAGACTTATTTTTGAACAACTTATTAGTGGATATAATAGACACACATATACACCATTTTATCTATAAGTATAATCTGGATCGGTCTTAAAGGGATTATTTGTATGGGGGCTAGATCTGAACACAGCGATCGTTCTATGGCCGATAAAAGCTTTTATACCAAATTTCATCAAAATATAGTAATATTTGCAACCTGGGGTCTAATCGTCGCATTCGTGATCAGGTAAGCTTTCGTATCGAATGAAATTTCGAAACGTATCGAATAGCCTAATCACGGCATACGATTAGAATCGAAACGAAATCTAATAAAAATTGTAAAAGATTTATTTTTAATGTAAATAAAGAAAAACACATGTTTAATGAAAATGAATCGAAATTTTAGAAATTGTAGTTTTAAAGACAGTGGTTTTAAAGGAATTTGAAATACGTAAATATACGCTTTTAAATTAAATAATATTAATAAAATAAAATGTTTCTAAAATAAAATATACTTCACGTATTGAATATGAATTTATAAGTTAAAATATCAATTTTGATAAAAACAAAATTGAGTTTGTATTACTTCGACAGATAACCATTTTCCTCTAGCATTTCTAGTTCAACTGATTTTATTTCATAATCAATCTTTTTTATTGAATTATTAGCAACATGTTCTTCTTCCTTTAATTTTAACGATCTTTCTTTTATATTCAATAACCGATCAAGCTTAAAGTTTATGCTTCGTTGGGAATCTTCATATTTTTCGATGTGACACCTTAGAAGGTCTAATTTAGATTCACGTTCAGTAACTTTTTTTGCTTTTAGGTTCATTTATATTTTCAGGTTCATTTATATTTTCGTCGTCTTCCTCATCTAACATATCATTAAATGCTTTTTCGATATCATCAGCACAAATTTGTTTCGTAGTTTTAGAAGAACCAAAAGATTTGTTCGATGAAAGACCATCACCAGAAACTCTTATACCGGCAGCCTGAAGAATTTGTTCTTCTCTTTTTGGATGCCTTATTGAATGACAGCTTTTTTTTTTGACATTGTGTTTTTGGTCGGCATAAACCTAGAAAAATGTATCTATGTACGTATAATTGGAACACTTAAAAAACACCTCAAAATAATTGTACCTTTCTCCACATTTTTCATCCTTAACTGGAGGGCCAAACTTATTTAGTTGTATTGTAAGCTGATCCCATAATCGCTTTGAAACAGCTTTTCCCTGGCCAGAATTAGGTAAAATATTTTTTGCCAAATTTGGGTGCTCAATCAAAAATTCTGTCATGAGTTCCTTTTGTTTGCCATTTATTTTAAATATATTTGCCCTGAAAATTTTTAATTAGATTTTTGAAATTTTAATTTATCAAGTGATTAATATTACTTAAATTTTAAGACTTTTTAGTTATTATTTTATATATCCCGCTTTTATTTTTTCGCTTGTTGTTCTCAAGAAGTTTAACACTTTTGTTTACGATTGGCTTTGTCGTATCGAATGACATTTAGAAAGAAGACACTCGATTAATAGCTCGTTATCGTATGCCATCATCTCAAATTTCGATACTACTTACACGATAGTGAATGCCGTAATTTCAAAATGAAAAACTTCGATCAAATTCACTCGATCACGTATGCGACGATTAGACCCCTGCAGTTTTATTACAAGGCTTACATAGATACACAGACAGACGTACAGTCAGACAGACAGACGGACGGGTGGCCATGGCTAAATCGGATCAGAAAATGATTCTCAGTCGATGGGTATAATGAAAGATGTGTCAAATATTGTTGGTAGTTACAAACATCATTATAACCTGGTATAGGGTATACAAATTCATAAATTATAGCTTAAAATTAATGAACTTTTTCATAATACATTAAATAAATGAGCTTTTCAATTAAATAAGTTTTTCTTAAAATTAATGTAAAGGCTCCATAACAATTTTTTAAACTATCCATACAAGTGAATTTTCCATTAGAATTCAACTAATGAAACGTTCATAAAATAATTTTTTTAATAAAATTAATAAGAATTTTTTGATTTTTGGTGTAAGCTTTCTGGTCACCTTATTATTAAAAAATTAAAACAATTTCTTTTTGTTTTTTTTTTTTTTATTTAATAAGAATTGTGTTAATAAAAATTGTCACATAGTTTATTTTTATATTAGCAAAATTAATTTTCATATAATTATTTTTTTATAAATTATTACATAAAATTAATTTAAAGTTTTAAAATAGTTCGACAAATTTTAAATAATAAAACAAGTAAGAAAATTATAGTCGGTCTAGACCGACTATGCGATACCTTATACCATGCGTTTAGAGACCCTATCTCTTAGGTCCAACTAATTGGATATAGAAAATAAACATTAACCAAATTTGAATGGCATTTTTATTAATTTTTTTGGCTGCAGATATGTAAAAGTTCATATCGGATGCTATATTTATATGAGGACTAGGTCCAAAAATGGACCGATCCTGACCATATGTGGTGAAGTCACTTATATTTTCAAAAAATATATACAAACCAAATTTGAGAAAAATCTGTGCAATATTTTTTTGTTTTTTGATAGATTTAGATAAATATCGGGAATCAGCTCTATATGTTGCCTATGACTAGGAATTGTCGTGTAAAGATTATTTTTGGACTACTGATTAATGAATATAATAAACGCATACGCACCCAATTTGACTGAGATTTATATGATAATTTGCAACTTATGGCAATTTATGTCGATTTCATAGGGGTCATTTGTATGGGAACCAGGTCTGAACATGGACCATATTTCACCAATTTCAATAGCGTTCATCCTATGGCCGATAGAAGCTTATATACCAAATTTCAGTCCGTCCGTCCGTATGTGTGTCCATGTAAACCTTGTAATCAAACTACAGGTCTCAAATATGAATATATTTTGATGAAATTTGGCATATAACCTTTTATCGGCCATAGGATGATATTGGTGAAATTCGGTCCATGTTCAGTCCCCATACAAATGAACTCTATGAAATCGACATAAATTGCCATACGATCCAAATTATCACATAGATCTCAGTCAAATTGGGTTTGTATGTGTTTATTATATCCAATAATCAGTAGTCCAAAAATAATCCGTATAGGACAATTCGACTAACAATAGGCCCCATATATAGCTGCTTCCCGATCTTCACTTAAATCTATCAAAAAACAAAAATATTGCACAGATTTTTCTCAAATTTGGTTTGTATATATTTTTTCAAAATATAAGCGACTTTACCAAAAATGGTCAGGAACGGTCCATTTTTGGATCTAGTCCCCATATAAATATAGCATCCTATATGAACTTTTTCATATCTGCAGCCATAAAAATTAATAATAAAGCCACTCAAATTTGGTTTATGCTTATTTTCTATATCGAATTAGTTGGACCGAAGAGATATGGTCTCTAAACCATAGTATAGGGTATCGTATAGTCGGCCTAGACCGACTATAATTTCTTGCTTGTTTTTTTTTTTAAATTATGAAAACTTCCTAATGTAAATTTAAGATTTTCGCAGATTTGACGAAAAGTTTCTTTTACTCGATTCAAATTATTTTAAGCAAAAAATCTTTATTATCATGAATATAGTTCTTCAGTGTTGTCAAACCAGGGGCCAATCGCCGCATTCGATATCAAATAAAATCAATCGTAATTACTTATTTTGGTTTATTATTTAAAGAAGACGGACAAACATCAGATCTTTTTGTACTTTTATTCTTGTCTAGGGACCATAATTCATTAACTGTGGCAGAGTAAAATTTTTATACCCTATACCACTATGTGGTTTGGGTATAATGACTTTGTGCTGCTGTTTGTAACAACCAAAAATATTTGACCTAGACCCATCTTTAATTATACCGATCGAATCAGAATCACTTTCTGAGCTGATTTAACAATGTCCGTCCGTCCGTCCGTCCGTCCGTCCGTCTGTGTGTCCATGTAAACCTTGTAATCAAACTGCAGGTCGCAAATATGAATATATTTTGATGAAATTTTGTATATGAGCTTTTATCGGCCATGGGATGAACGCTATTGAAATTGGTGAGAATCGGTCCATGTTCAGACCTAGCCCCCATACAAATTACCCATATGAAATCGACATAAATTGCCATAAGATCCAAATTGTCATATAGATCTTACTCAAATTGGGTTTGTATGCGTTCATTACATCCATTAATGAGTAGTCCAAAAATGATCCCTTTGACCCCATATAGAGCTGCTTCCCGATCTTCACATAAATCTATTAAAAAACCAAAATATTGCACAGATTCTTCTCAAATTTTGTTTGTATATATTTTTGCAAAATACAAGAGACCTTACCAAATATGATCAGGATCGGTCCATTTTTGGACCAAGTCCCTATATAGATATAGCATCCGATATGGACTTTTTCATATCTGCAGCCAAAAAAAATAATAAAAATCCCACTCAAATTTGGTTTTTGCTTATTTTCTATGTCCAGTTAGTTGGGCCTAAGAGATAGGGTCTCTAAACGCATGGTATAGGGTATAGGGTATAATTTTCTTACTTGTTCTTATTATTTTATTTTGGAAAATAAAAAAATAGCCCTCAGAATTATGTTATGGTATTAAAATAATTATGGAGAGGGCTTTGTCCTTTAGCGAGAACCGAAAATGTAGTGTGAGAGTTAAGAGAAGGAATTGCCGCCTGACTGTTGCCAAAAATTCCCACATTCCGTCAACCCCATATTTTTCTAAATTTCTACAAGCTTCCTTGATGACCAAAATTCCTGCCTGAAGTACATTAGAATCATTCGGTAGCCTGTAAGAAAACTGAATATCGTAAGACGCCCGCCCCAACACCCATCAGTGAAGCCACGAATGGTGTACCCTGCCTTTGGATCACCCCTGCCCCAGTCTTAGAAGAAAGTTTGACCTGAATCAACATCCGAAGTCAAGTCTTGGAGGTAAACTTTCACATTTTGGCATCCGGTTTAGAAGCCTAGCATTTCCATAGGTTGCGACCATCCATGATCCCTTAACAATCAATAGCACTGCACCAATGATTTGATTTCTACTGTTCATATTTTGAATGTTTTATATAGAATTCTGTGTTCTGATTATCGAATAATTAGGTTCCTGCAAAAAATTCCGGTCTCATATTTGTAAATATCAGATAACACTCGAAGATCATCGTAAACGAGTAAGAGATCGTAATAGATGAAAAGGTTTCAATAATAAGTGTATGAACATCAAGCAAATGTGATCACAGCATTTTTTCAGACAAGTAACCACTTAGGATTTGATATTTTTTCTTTTGCTTTAAGATTGAATGATTACCTAAAACTGGAATTAGTTCTATAACTGGTTCTGAGACAATTTAACTTTTCAGTTTAGTTCTTTAGTGTAAGTTACTTTCTATTAAACGCCATTTTAAAAATAGATAATATAGAGAACCTGTTTAGAATAAGTGATATATTTATTGCCATTTCGCGTCTTTCCCTTTAATTTATTTCTATTAAATATATTATTTTTATAACAAACACAATGACAAATAATAAAACCAGTAATATGTAGAACACCCAAAGTTGAAATTTGTTTATGTGCTACGCGTATGTAAATTTTCTTATCAATGTGCTAAAATGAACAAATATATGGAAATCGTGTTTGCTTAATAATAAATACATATAAAAAGAAAGTCTACAATGTTGAAGCACTTAGTGCATTTAATTAGTTTTATTATTATTCTTCTTTTTTATTTAAAAAAAAAAAATAATAAACAAAAAAATAAGGAAAAGACAAACAGCTGATAATACACTCATGTGTATTGTATATAAGAAAAAAGTGAATGTAAATGCAAATAAATTAATGAGATTGTAATAATATAATAAAATTATAACATTAATGTTTATTTTAAAATATAAGTAACAAAATTTAACAGAGGCGTAGGTGACATTCAGAATAGGTTTCAAAATAGAAGAAAAATCTTTTAAAATTTTATATGGAATATTGATTATCATCTTTTTTACGTATTTTAAGGGAACAGTGGTATTTTTTAATCTTTCAGTATAATTTCATAGACCGAAGGTAGCTCAAGGTTTATTTTATAACTTTAATTTTTGGTCTTATACGTAATCCATATTTTTAAAGAACTCTAAATGGGCGCCGAAAAATATTGCAATTATAAGTTGCGATAGAGAAAACTACATCTACAGATATGGACGGGGCAAAATGGGTTTTCGCTAATGATTGAAAATACCAAAAAGTTAACCTAAACCCACCTTTTGTTATACCGATCGACTCAGAATCATTTTCCGAGTCGAATTAACCCTGGAACAGCAATGTTAGTCTATTTGATGACTCGAAACACCAATCGTAATTTTTGTGATATCTCTTCTTGAAGTCTTTCATAAAATTTTTTCACAAAATCTATGAATAGTTTCTTAAAATTTATTCCCATGATTTCATAATATTTATTACATTTGGTAAGTAGCATTCATTAAATTAATGAAAATTTCATTTGATGAACTCAAATGAACTCTTAACCACCGTGCTCGTAGGCCTGACTTTAGGTGAGTGGGTTGAAGCGCATGACCAATAAGTGCAACTACAGGTGTATGTGAAATATTATATGCAGGTTCAAACCTCACGGCTAAATAGAAAAATTTCATATAAATCTAATCAATTGTAACGTAATACTTAATACAATGTTTAATATACATAATCACTGATGAAGGCTCTGATTAAGAATACAGAATGTGTTATGATTTTTAGAAATATATGCATAATTTTCCTCTACCATGCCCTATTTAAGAACAATATCAAAATTTGTATATAAATAGACGAACTGTCGGAAAAAATTACGTTAAAACAAGTAAGAAAATTATAGTTGGTCTAGACCGACTATACGATACCCTATACCATGCGTTTAGAGACCCTATCTCTCAGGCCCAACTAACTGGATATAGAAAATAAGCATTAACCAAATTTGAGTGGGATTTTTATTAATTTTTTCGGCTGCAGATATGAAAAAGTTCATATCGGATGCTATATCTATATGGGGATTAGGCCCAAAAATGGACCGATCCAGACCATGTTTGGTAAAGTCTCTTGTATTTCGCAAAAATATATACAAACAAAATTTGAGAAGAATCAGTGCAATAGTTTTATTTTTTGATAGATTTAAGTGAAGATCGGGAAGCAGATCTATATGGGGCCTATGACTAAAAGTTGTCCAATAGGGATCATTTTTGGACTACTGATTAATGGATGTAATATATACATATAAACCCAATTTGACTAAGATTTGTATGATAATTTGGATCTTATGGCAATATATGTTGATTTCATAGGGTTCATTTGTATGGGGGCTAGGTCTGAACATGGACCGATTCTCACCAATTTCAATAGCGTTCATCCCAAGGCCGATAGAAGATTAAATACCAAATTTCATCAAAATATATTCATATTTGCGACCTGCAGTTTGATTACAAGCTTTACATGGACACACTGACGAACGGACGGACGGACGGACATCGTTAAATCGAATCAGATAGTGATTCTGATTCGATCGGTGTAATTAAAGACGGGTGTAGGTCAAATATTTTTGGTTGTTACAAACAGCAGCACAAAGTCATTATACCCAAACCACATAGTGGTAAAGGGTATTAAAATAAATATTTACGTTTCTTTTTTTATTTTTCTGTACCCTCAAAATAATTTAGTCTTTATGAAAAGATATTTCATAATAAATTAATTTTAATAACCAGACTATTAAAAATCAAAAATATTTTGCATTTAGTTAAAAAATAAAAAACACGAACAAATCATTTTTAATGCAGTCCGAGAACAACCCGACCTGACAGAGAAAACACGACAAATTTGGGGAAAATTTTCTTTATTTCTCAACATAATCTGCTTCTAGCTAGATTCAATAGCTTCGATATCCTGTTTATAGTTAGGACTGTCTAGCTCCTTAAAGTAAACATCAACCGCAGACTCCACCCAAGTCTTCATTGTTGGCAAATCTTTTACCACTGAGCCATTTCGTTAGGTTTGGAAATATAAATATTTGGAGAGCTAAATCTGGCGAATAATGTGTACTCTGAAGCAATTCAAACTTTAATTAATGGATTCTGGTCATCGCAATAGTTGATGTGTGAACTGGTGCATTGTCTTGATGAAATAACGCTTTTTCGCCAAATGCAGCATTTTTTCCTTAATTTTATCACTTAATCGGTGCAATAAGTTGTTGATTGTTTTTCTTTTTGAAGATAATCAATAAAAAAATGCCCAACGCGCATCACAAAAAACAGACGCCATAACTTTGCCTCAGGTGTAAAGTGGTGGATCAACGTCACTTCCTTGGTTACAAATTAACATAAAAACACGGCTTTATTGTAACATTTTCAAGACGCAGTTTTTGTTCTACTGTGAGCAAACGCGGCATCCGTCTTGCAGAGAGCTTTCTCATCTCACAATTTTCGGTTAATATACGATGTGTAGCACTTTTTGAACAGCCTATCATTTCAGCTGACACACGTACCTTCAGCCCACGATCATCCAATACCATATTGTGGATTTTCTTAACCGTTTCTGGCGTGGCCACCTCAATAGGTCGACGACTACGGTGTTCGTCTTAGCAGCTCGTGCTGCCTCATTTAAACTCTACTAATTTTACAGAGACCTTTCAAATGAAAGTATTGAATTAGACGGCGATATTAAGGTCGTTCGATTTTTGCACCCTTCTAAATTAAGCTATATTAAACTGAAAGTGTAAATTCAGCTATAGAATTTGGATTTTGATACATGTATTGCATATATTATTTACACGGCATTGCCACCTTACTAGAAAATATTTTGAAAAATTCTAAAACATGAATATTTCGAGATATTATACATGACGATAATTTGTAAGGTAATCTTCTGTCTTCGTAATCAAATATTGTTTTAGAAATATATTGCAGGTGTAAGCTGTAAGTGTTAAAGAGCCCGTCGTCGTGATCTGTTTCCAAGGCTATGACAAAGTTGGAAGTACTGTCTGGAAGTTTTAAAATTGGTTTTGTAAAGAACCGTTGCAGCGTATCAATAACTTCGAACAAAGTGTCGTCTCATACTTGTGCACCATAGCCTTGTATCGATCTGCAAGCTGCCAGGAACATTTGCCATTTCGCCTTTCAAGAAACTTCCTTTCTGCCTGAAAAATTTTTCCGGGTTGCGTTTATACTATATTTCGCGGCGTCAGTTTTTGAATTTACATGATTGGTGTATGATATTTTCGGAATTAATAATATTCCTAAATATTTGTATTCCAATACCACTCTTATAGAATCTCCATTAAATGTTCACCTTTCATTGGCTCCAACCCTTCCCCCTTTCCCGAATATCATTATTTCGGATTTAGTCAGATTAACCTCCATTCCCCACACACCACAATATTTTTCTAGATTTTTATAATTTTTGTAAGATAGCAACATCTTCCACTAAGATAACGATGTTACCTGCATTAGAACTCGAATGATAATATCATCGCTAGATAATCCTCCCTTCAGATCTTCATGCATACCATTTAAATATAATGCAGAATTGGGGACAACAAACATCCTTGTTTTACGCCCGTACAAGTACTGAAATAATCAGAAAATTCCGTACCTGTCCACACCGCTGACTCTGTATTCTTGTATACTTCTACTATACAGTCAAACATTTTAGCCAAAATTCCCAATTAATTATGTTTATACATTAAGAGTTGTCTTGGAACCCGATCAAAAGCAGCTTTGAAATCTAAGAAAAAAGGGTAAATTTTTAGATTTTCAGAAAATTTTATATCAAGGTTCCGAAAATACACACATCAAACACACAATGTTCTGTTCTAAAGCAACCAATATATATTTTTATTTTCCTATCAATTATATGTGTTTCCAAATTTTGTACGGTGCCAAACACAATCATGACTGTGTTTCGTTTTAATATTTCGTTATCTACACGAACATTTTTCTATCACGTGTTATTTGTTTCGAAGATTCGAGTGTAGCTTTATTTTAAGTTAGTTTTCTTGCACGTGTACTGCTAAAAAACAGAACATGTTCTTCAACGCGTACATCTAAAAATTGAAACATTATCCACTCGCGATCGGAAAAAAACGAAATTAAGTCATAAACAACTTATAAAATTCCTCTGTTTTCTATTTTATTACTATCTTTTTATACCCTATACCACAATGTGGTTCGGGTATAATGACTTTGTGCTGCTGTTTGTAACTACCAAAAATATTTGACCAAGGCCCATCTTTTATTATACCGACCGACTCAGAACCACTTACTGAGAAAATTTAGCGATGTCCATCCGTCCGTCTGTCCGTCTGTGTGTCCATGTAAACTATGTAATCAAACTACAGGTCGCAAATATGAATATATTTTGATGAAAATTTGTACATAAGCTTTCACCAGCCACACGAAGAACGGTATTGAAATTGGTGAAATTCGGTGCATGTTCAGACCTAGTCCCCTATGAAATCGACATAAATTGCCATAAGATCCAAATTATCATATAGATCTCAGTCAAATTGGGTTTGTATGTGTTTATTATATCCATTAATCAGTAGTATAAGAATAATCCCTATACGACAATTCTTAGTCATAGGCCCCGTATAGAGTTGCTTCCCGATCTTGACCTAAATCTATAAAAAAACAAAATATTGCACAAATTTTTCTGAAATTTGGTTAGTATATATTTTTTTTAGGTTAGGTTAGGTTATTTTGGATGGGTCGTCCGCCCGAAGGCGGGTACACTAGAAGTCCATATGGCCCATTGTGATACCCTTTAGAAAATGCCGGAAGGTAGAGATAGGAAGAAAGATTAAAGAGTACAGATATACTTATGTAAAGTGTATGGGATATGGAAAATATAAGTGACTACCAAATATGGTCAGGGTCGGTCCATTTTTCGACCTAGGCCCCATATAAATATAGCATCCGATATGAACTTTTTCATATATGCAGCCAAAAAAATTAATAACAATGCCACTCAAATTGGTTTATGCTTATTTTCTATATCGAATTAGTTGCACCGAGAGGTAGGGTCTCTAAACAATGGTATAGGGTATCGTATAGTCGGTCTAGACCGACAATAATTTTCTTGTTATTTTTATTTTTATTTTTTTTTATTTTTATTATTATCTTTTTATTTTTATTTTTTTATAACTGCTAATGAATTATTTTAGATTTCTTTAATAAATTTGGTTGAAACAATTGTTGTCGTTATTATAGGGGTGTTTCAGATTTTTCCGATAGCGAGTGGATAATTTTTTATCTTTAGATTTACGCTTTGAAGAACATGTTCTGTTTTTTTTTTAGCAATACACGTGCAAGAAAACGCACTTAAAATAAAGCTACACTCGAAACACAGTCATGATTGTGTTTGGCACCGTACAAAATGTGGAAACACACATAATTGATATGAAAATAAAAATATGTGTTTGTTGGTCTGAGCTATGTTTGTTTACATATATGTACCATTTTTTTATTCAGTGTGTATTTTTTTCTGAACTCTGTTTTATATTCACTATAGGTAAGGTTATAAATATTATCAATCGTAGAATAACCTTTTCGAAAGCCTGCTTGGTATTCATTCATTATTTGATTGCGATTTGACCATTCAGATATTCTGTCATGTATTATCCTCATCATAATTGTTCCAACACAATTCATAAAAGATATCCCTCTATTGTTTCCGGGTTGGTTTAGGAAATACTGCTTTTTTTAAAAGCTTCACAACTACCACGACTTGTTAGTATTTGAGTATAGGCATTCGCCAAATATTCCAAATAATCATTACTAGTGCACATGAAAAATTCATATGGAATTCGGTCTTCAGCTGGTGCCTTATTGAGTTTAGCTTCCGAAAGCTGGTACTTTTTTTTGAAGCGAAATAGGTGCATCAAGAAATTCATCCAGTATTAAATTTGCGCATACGTTATCTCTACCGCATTGAATGCAGGTTTTAGCAGTACATTAAAATAATCCTTAAGTCTTTCTTCACCTTTATTTCACATCCAATATAATTTTCTTGCTGCCTTATTTCTATAGCTAGAGTCCACCATCGTTTGCTATATTGAAAATTAAAAGTTTATATTGAAAATAGTGCCCTGAATAATTCAAAAAAATTTATTTATTGATTGATTTATCATCACTTGCTAAACACTAGCTAAAATGCAATTCAGAGGATCCATAAAAAACAACTTGTATTCTATGGCAAGCCCATTATAAATTTATTGGTTCTGATCCAAATTTGCACAACTTCCGGGTCCAAGAATGATGATATGATATGACTTTCTGTTTCACTTCTTG
The DNA here is from genome assembly GCA_963682025.1 of Cordilura impudica. Lineage (NCBI taxonomy): Eukaryota > Metazoa > Arthropoda > Insecta > Diptera > Scathophagidae > Cordilura > Cordilura impudica. The sequence continues at coordinate 157,798,585 of OY821521.1, read as the reverse complement.
GTTGCTATATGGCTAGCTTATGTTCTGTGAATGTTCCGTTACCTATTTGTAAAAAATTTTTTGTTTGGATTTTTTAAATAAAGTTTTTTCTTCCAATAAGTTTTTAAGTTTTTTTTTGTTTACAAAAATCAGCTGTTCTTTCAGCTTTATCAAACAAAATCTTTTAATGGCAAATGTAAACGGTACTAGAGATTTCAAATCAAATGTAAACGTACTATGTATAATAAGTTAGGAGTAACTGTTGAAAAATAAAATAAATATTTCTATGAGTGTATTTGAATTTTATAAGTGTATTAACATAAAAAAAAAAAAATATGTATCAGCATTTTTTTTTAATTTAATAATAATTACTCCTCTTTCATATGTACAATGTACATAATATATCACTCACTATCTTGCATACACTTTAATCAACTTCATTATTATAATTCATGTCGGCTTTTGTGTTTCTTGTTCTTTTTTATTTTTATAACACCTGTTTTCACATTATATCAGTGTTTGTATTCTTTTCCATTTAGAGCATAATACATTATTAAAGTATGTCAATTTCTTATTTGAATACAATAAACTCTTATTACAAATTTTTTGATTGACACCCACTATGTACTCGTAGTCTGTTATATACGGATGGACAACTAATGATAAATTTTTTAGACAACTTCGAAATACAAATCATTTGTTCTCTTTTATTCTTCTTTCGAGTTTTTATTAAAATACTTGTTAGGGCACTTATGTCTATGTTAACAAATCTTTTAAAATCTTAAAACTTTATAAGAGTTTTATATAATTGTTAAAGTCAAAATGTGAGTTTGTTTCCGACGTTTGACATGTCATATAATCTCTTGAATATGAAAGGAATGATACAAGAGAGCTATAGTCGGTTGAAGTCGATTTAACGATAATCTAAAACATGAGTATCGGTAAGGTGTCTTAGGTTAAATTTCAGCCCCATTGGTTAAGGTACGAGTAAAAAATGATCATACGAGGGCAGATCAATAAATGCGTGACTTTTTCAATGAAAGAAGTTATTTTTTGAAAAAAAAATTATATCTCAACACAGTCTCCTTGTACTGCTACAACGTTCCTCCAAATTTTTTTTATCACTTCGAACAAATAGGACTTTTCAGAGTCCTCAAACAGGCAAGTGCTTTATCCAGGGCTGTGGAGTCGCCAAAAACTTTTGCAACTCAGACTCCGACTCCAGAGCACTGGTTTTATCAATGATTTCATCTATAGCTTTAGGTTTGGAAATAGAAAATATTTACTGGGTTCCAAATCCGGAGAATATGGCGAATGAGCTAGAAATTGTGCACAATTCATATAATTTTCTTATTCTGACTATATACGTGTGCACTAGGGTGGCCCTTAATAAAAAAAGTGTTCAAACTCTCGATCGCAACCCCTAGAAATATGCGAATAGCAAAAAAACTGAGAAATACAAAGTTTTGGGCCAATCAAAAAAACATTTAGAGGTGGCTCAACGCGATTGAAAATTTCAAGTGTAGTTATATGGGGAAAGTATGATTTTTTTTTCAGAATTCACTAAAATTTCGTTCTATAGTTTAAATTTTCCCTCAAATTGTTATATAATTCGGGATCAACATTAAATTATCTTTCCAAAAAGCTACATAACTTCAAAATCGAATAAAAACTCGCAAAGAAATAGCAAATGCCCAAGACCACTTTTGTGCCAAAAAAAACTAGGTCATGAAATTTGATGGCATTTTTTTCAACTTTAAGAAATTAATTAAAGCCAACATTTTGTTTTAGTCTCTATACTTATAAGTACTCAGATATGAAGCATTGCTTTATTAATACCTTGTTAACCTATTGAGCATTTAGACTGAAAATGGAAATTTTTTTGCTAAAATTTTGAAAACTCCTTTTTCAAGTTTTGCAAAATTTTCTTAAACAAAATTTAAAAAAGTTAATTTGGCTCTTCAAGGTCTTGTTAAATGCATGTCAGAGATTAACTGTGTGAATTTTTAGGTAAATCCCTATGCCAGAATTTTTTGGCAAGGATTTTATTTTTGCGGATTTCGAGAAAAATGGGATTTTTGTAAAATATTCTGTAAATGTACTATTTCTAAATGCTTTGTATCAAAAATTCATCACTTTTCTACTTTTCAATGTTACATTTTATCTTAATAGCCTAGGGTTTCGAAAAAAAATATTATGACTCCATTAACCCTTTTGGAAGTGCGGTCACATATGACCCCAATCTAATAAAAAACAATTTATTCAAAAATTCAAATATTTTGTAAGCGCTATTGAATTTTTAGATGCGACGCTTAAATTCACACAGTTAATCTCTCACCTGCATTTAACAAGATCTTAAAGAGCTCGATCAATTTTTTTAAATTTTGTTTAAGAAAATTTTTCAAAACTGGAAAAAGGAGTTTTCAAAATTTAATCAAAAAAATTTTCCATTTTCGATCTCAATGCTTAATAGGTTAACAAGGTGGTAATAAAACAATACTGCATATCTGAGTACTTACAGGTATAGAGACTAATACAAAATATTGGCTTTAATTAATTTCTTAAAGTTGAAAAAATGCCATCAAATTTCATGATCTAGTTTTTTTTTGGCACAAAAGTGGTCTGGGGCATTTGCTATTTCTTAGCGAGTTTTTATTCGATTATGAAGTTTTATACCTTTTTGGAAAGATAATTTAATAGTGATCCCGAATTATATAACAATTTCTCGGAAAAATTAAACTATAGAACGAAATTTTCGTAAAATCTGAAAAAAGGTCATATTTTCCCCATATAAACATACTTGAAATTTTCAATCGCGTTGAGCCACCTCTTAATGTTTTTTTTTTTTTTTTTGGCCCAAAACTTTGTATTTCTCACTTTTTTTGCTATTCGCATATTTCTATGGGGTGCGACCGAGAGTTTGAACACTTTTTTTATTAAAGGCCACCCTAGTGTGCACCGAAAGCATTTTCTTCTTAGCCAAATGCGTTAGTCCTTTCCTTTCAATCTTCATTTAATCAGTCTAATAAGTTTTATTAATATTCACCGTTTATTTTTTCCCCTGTTGATGGTAATCGATGTGAATTATACCGCAAATAGCACAAATAACTGTCTCAATTTCACGAGACATTTCGGAGTCGCTCTCGTATAAAATAAAATTGAATCAAATATGAAAGAGACTGTAAAGTATTAGTTTTCTTCATTAATGTTAGAGTTTGTTATCGAATGTGACTGTTACACTGTACAACACAATTTTTGAAGGTGGATGGATGAATATAACCTAAACCACTCTGTGGTCAGGATATAATGAGTTTCTGCTACCTTTTATTATATACATCATTTCAGAATCACTTCCTTTAGAGATGTCCATCCTTCCTTCTGTCTGTCTGTCTATCCATGTAAACCTTTTAGTCAAACAACAGGTCGCAAATATGAGATCTACAGATATTTTTTGCAAAACTAAAAGTACACGAAATAAATTTGTAAGTAAAGTGTCGTTACAATTTGATTTAATAAAACTGTTTTCAATCTCTTTTTGATACAAGTACCTAAAAACTTGTATAAAATTACCAAAGAACTAAATTTTTTGAAGTCAATTAAAATAACTTTGTAAGAAGGAAAATGTTAATTAGCGAATTTAGTTTTGTTTAACGTTACTAAGTTTCTTTTAACATTCAATACCGACCACCTTAAAAATATGTAAAAATACCTAAGACTTACTTTGGAAACTTATCTTAATTTTACCAAAGAATATTTTAAAATAAGAACTTTTAAGTACTTTTTTTTGTAGAAAATGGCATTGATAGGAATAGGAATATGAGCACTGAGAAATGATAATAATTTATTCTTCAGCCTCTAAAATTTGATCGGTTGATAGCGCCTAGAAATTTGAGCCATTCATGATATATGAATTTGAGCATTTATTTAGTTGAAAATTAATGAAAATTATAAATTATTATAAAGAGTTAGAAAACTTAAAGGAGAAAATCATTTATTCATTACTTTTGATAAGTTGGCTCATTAATTTAAACAATTTAAAGTATTTTGATTGTAAATATTAGCATTAAAAATCACATCGGTTAATAATCTTTTGGCTCGATAATAGAGTTTCCACTGTTATCAAAAAAAAAAAAAAAAAAAATATGACAAATTGGAAAATAATTTATTGAGTAACAACTATTATACCTCAATTTGTAACAAACAACTAACTTATATTTCATTTAAATATTTCTCCCTTTTATAGATAACAGCAACAATATTGCTACACCTACTGAAACTCCAGACATAAATGCCAGCGTTCAGCTGTCACCGTGCCCTATATGTGCCAGAACTTTTAATCCGGTGACATTAAGGAAACATGTGGGAATTTGTGAAAAAATGGCTACCAAAAAACGTAATAAATTCGATTCATTCCGTCAGAGGCGAGAGGGTACAGAATTAGCAGCTTACCCACTGCCTAAGAACTTTGGTTTACCGGAAAAAACTTCATCCAGTACATCGCTAGCGCAAGCTAGAGGCGACAGAGGACAATCACCAAAGCCACAGGTAAACAGACAATTTGGAATGGAATTAATTTGATAATTGGGAATAATTTTTTAAATTCTCTTCTTAAGGTTTCCTCTCCCATAATGACACGAAAAAAATCAACAGAAGCTTTAATTAGATCCACAGCACGGGCTTCTATGCGGAAAGTTACAGCAGCTAATACCACACCTGCTGTTGTTGGTAATACAACTAACGTGCCTGCTAGTAATTTTACTAGAGACCGTATGCGTTCTTCTGAACGTTCTTTAACTAGACGAGGAATTCAACCACTTCCAGCCGAACAATGTCCGCATTGTGAAAGATGTTTTGGCATAAAAGCCTACGATCGTCATGTTGAGTGGTGCAAGGAGAAGGCATTACAGGCTGCTATTAAACAAGGCAATGCCAAAGTCGACGGCAGTGTTGCCAAGGCCCGTTTAGAAGCACGTATTAAATATCGTGCGCCATGTTTAAAGTAAGTACTTATTATTGTTCACTAACATAAAAATACTTCGGGTCTGCCACCCAAAAAGCCGAGTGGTAGACTCAACTTTTATAAAAATAATAAATATAACAACATTGGGATCAACAGACCATTCATATTCCCATACTCTTGGAATCTGGGCGAATAGACTGATGTTCAAGAAGCCTATTCTCCGCTCGATTTATTTTATGATATTTGCTCAAAATAACCCTTTTTTCTGATCAATGGCAAAGAACTGGTTTGTTCTCATTCACATTAATACCCATCATGTTTGAATGTTTCTCAGTTACTGCACATAAAGTATGAGCATGTCATACTTCCCTGTTTGCTTTGCATGTTCTTTTTCAGAATATTGCAGCTTCTTTTTATACCCTCCACTCCAGTGTGCAGAGGGTATATATAAGTTTGTCATTCCATTTGTAATAATTAGAAAAAAAATTTTGGACCCCATAAAATATATATATTTGTGATCCTTATAACAACCGGAGTTGATATAGCGATGTCCGTCTGTCCGTCTGTCCGTCTGTGGAAATCACGATGGCGGCATCAATCGGGCAGCTATGGTGCTCGCTGATATAAAAAATGATTCATTAACATCCTGAAAAGTTTGCTATTTAAAATCGTCCAAATCGGTCGATTAGGGCCCGAGATTTGAATGAAGAACTAAAAAAAGTCTTGAAAAAATATAATTTTCTATGTTCTTGTCACGATCACGCCCTCAATAGGATAGCTAAGGTGATCATTTTTAGTGAGAATGATTCTCCAAATTCATGGGAATATTTCTATTTCAAAAATCATTAAAATCGGTGGAACAGGTCCAGGGAAATCTCTGAAAAATTAAAAAAAAATTAAAAATATGATGTTTCTATAGTGTTCTTGTTGTTATTCTAAATGTTATATTGTTGTCATAGCTGGACTTGTTGTTTTTGTGGTCGTTGTGGTAATAATATAATAAAAACTAACCCTTTGTACATTTTTTATCAACTCTGGTAGAAAAATTTAAAAGTTTCCATTGTTTTGGCATCACTAAAAAAATTTACTAGATCATTTCTGTCATTGCCACGACAGAAATTTTTTTCGACAAGCAGACACTACGAGTTAATATAAAGGGAGTAAAAATTCACCAGCATCTAAAGCAAATAATGCTAAAATACCTAGTTGTTAATAAAAAGAAAACAATGTAAATTTAGCAAAAAAAAATTTTTATGTATTAATTTATTTAAAGAGAAAAACACAAAAATAACGTTTGATGTTGTATATTTTGTGTGTAATATTTACATATACATACACACATACACATATTAAATAATACAAATAATATACATATATTCTATATATGTATGTATATCCATAATAACTGCATGTTAGAAATAAATCGGTATATTATTTTATTTACAATAAAATTCTGCAATATTTTGTTGTGGGGAAAATACATTTCTTTTGCATTAACAGAGTGTCACTTCATTTTGCTCAGCGTGACTATGCCACAATAGATGGCGCCACAATTTTTGTTCTAAATAGCTTTGCAATAGTTATTTCTATTTTAACATGAATATCAATATTTTCAAATAGATATTATACATAACAATGTTAAGAGTATACACGGGCTGGTCTTTTATTTCATACGTTTTTTCATTATTCTTTTGAAAATATGAACATAAGTTTGGCATATTAACTTTTTGTTGTCTGTACAAAATAGAGTTACCGAGTTATCAATGAGTTTTTTGCTTTCAAAAAAGTTCTACATAGTTACATATACAGAATTATTATTCTGCTTTACCTATCAAATATCTGATTGTGATTACATCTAATTTTTAAAAATTGTTTATAATTACTAAAGCATTATTATTCACATAAATACAAAATTGCACTTTTTAAATTTTCCATTCAAATTTAAGAAAATATCAATTCTAAAAACTGGAATTAAAATTTCCAATTATAAATAAGAAAATATTAACTGAATTTCAGAAAATCATATCAAAACGTCGGAAATAATAATTTTAAATTTAGAAGACATCAACTGCATCTTTAATATATAAATTTTATTCGTTAAACACAAATTGAAATTCCAAAACAAACACCAAATATGTTTACATTTAAAAAATGTTTACATTAAAAACAAGTAAGAAAATTAAAGTCGGTCTAGCCCGACTATACGATACCCTATACCATGGTTAAGATACCCTATCTCTTCGGTCCAACTAATTGGATATAGCAAATAAGCATAAACCAAATTTGAGTGACATTTTTATTAATATTTTTCGCTGCAGATATGAAAAAGTTCATATCGGATACTATATTTCTTTGGGGACTAGGTCGAAAAATGGACCGATCATGACCATATTTGGTAAGGTCACTTATACTTTGAAAAAATATATACAAACCAAATTTGAGAAAAATCTGAGCAATATTTTTGCTTTTTAATAGATTTAAGTGAAGATCGGGAAGCAGCTCTGTATGGGGCTTATGACTAAGAATTTTCCTATAGGCAGTATTTTTGAACTACTGATTAATAGATGTAATAAACACATACAAACCCAATTTGACTGAGATGTATATGATACTTTGGAACTTATGGCAATTTATGTCGATTTCATAGGGGTCATTTGTATGGGGGCTAGGTCTGAACATGGACCGATTCTCACCAATTTCAAAAGCGTTCATCCCATGGTCGATGGAAGCTCTTATACCAAACCACATAGTGGTATAGGGTATAAAAAATATTGGCATTCAGGAGAAATTAATAGCTTTTCAGTAACTTCTTTTAACGATTGTCGAATCGTTAAAAAAGAAAAGCAAGATTATCAGTAAAATTTTTAAACGATATTCGCTATTGTTAAAGTCAGCTGTTGTTGTTATCTAAATGACAACCATTTTTGTGTTGTTTATTCAATCGATAAAAACTTAAATTTTTAGGTTGAAATGTCGTCATACATAAATAAAAATCATAAAATAGTGAAAATATTTTGCTTCTATTAAAAAACTTTTTTATATAAATAAAAAAATTAAATAGCATATTCAATTTATTATTTCATTTTCAAATAAATAAACAAACAGAAATATTAGAAAAAAAAAAAAAAATAGAGATATTAAACATAAACATAAAATCATCCTGTCAAACACGAAGTAATTTGTTTTTTTTCTATTCTTATTTGTGTTTTTCGCCTATTTTAACAGGGATGCAACTCGTTTACAATTTAAATAAATAGAAAAATAGATTTGTCGACTGGCGTTAAGATGTGTGTACTTAGTGAATCACTTAATCCTTAGTGCAAACAACAATAGCTGTCGATATATTTTGCGATTGTCGGATCGTTGAAATTCTGTCGGATCGTTGAATTCGCACTACAGAAAACATTAATTTAAATTCAATGAATTTTGGAAAACATCAAATGATATTTAAGAATTGCGAACATAAAAATTGTTACATAAATAAACGCAATTTGATGAGAATGTTATTTATACATATATTATTTTTCACAATTTTTGTTTGGATGAATATTTGAAGTTTTTCAGAAAATAAAGATAGCAAATTACTTTATTTAAAATGTTTGGGACATTTGGTTTTTTGCGTTTGGCATCCCTAATTTAATTATTTATTATTATAAATTTATTCTCTATGTTTTCCAAATATGGCAATATTTTAATAAAAAAATTGAGAGAGCTTTTTTTTGGTTATTATTTTGTTACTCCATCCGACCTATATGGCCGCAATGAAAAAATATTTCGCCAGTTAAAAGAAACTATACAGCCATCTCCAATTAGCACGATTTAATGCATATAGCCACCCTACACAACCATTACCTTTGCAATGGAGGTTAAGGCGAGCTATTTAATTAGCAAAAACTAAATTAAACGAGAAGTTATGTCATATAACCGGAAACGCATGCATATAGGAAACGCATGCATATTTTTCCAATATTTTGTTTACATTTATTATCAATACTCAAACCGAGGTGGAGGGTATCAAAGATTCAGCACAGCCGAATTTAACACTCTTACTTGTTTCTGTTAGAGATCTGTCTGAGTATGAAGTGGATTGAGAAGATTAGTTCATTTTTAGAATTGTAATGCAAAGTTGGAAGATTTTCAAGAATTTTTTGGATGTTCTCTTTTCTAGCCTATAGTGAGCTTAAAGATGTGATGTGAAGCTCCGAACTATTTGTTAGTTATTACAACATGAAAGTAAAGTTTTTTACTGCGTTACCGTCATAAAGGGCAAATACCAATTTACCAATTTACCCCTTCACTAAAATACAGAATGTGAATCAGGCCAAACAGGGACAAAATGCAACCATATTGTGAGTTGTTTTTTGAAGCTCAATTAAACATGTAAAAAAGTTATAATAGGTCTAGACTATCGAGTAATAAGTCTAACTTTGCTGAGGTCATAACTGGAAATAGAAAATAAGACTACACCACTGTGCAGAGGGTATATAAATTTGTCATTCTGTTTGCAACGCATCGAAAAATGCATTTCCGATCCCATAAAATATATATATTTTTAATCTTATAACAACTCGATCCGATATAGCGATCTACGTCTGTATGTCTGTCTGTTGAAATCACACGATCATTTACAAAATTTTTACCAAGGTAAAGTTCTGATAATATTGTTTGTCATTAATTGGCATTGAAAATGGGGTAAATCGGGCATTATTGTGTCGAGATATGTCAAAAAAGATGAAGGACACCTTTAAAATATTTTAAAAATTCAGTGTGTTTGTCGTAATAGTTCAGTATTAAGTTTTTAAAATGATCAAATTGTTGCTTTTTAAAATATCTAATTTACAATAATTATAAATAGTGCAATAAGTCAAGATATTAATGTAAACATAAAACTGATTTGGAGGGCACAAGCGAATTTAACACTCCAACTTGTTATTGTAACTATGGATACCTAAGTTATTTTTGTTTTTGAGAAATAGTGACTAGTTTTTATTTAAATGTCGCCGCAGTAACATGTACCCAACGAGCGCGTTGCACAATTTTATAAAAGCAATCAATCAAAAGTTTTACAGTGAATTTTTTTTAAAGACTATGCAAGTGAAAAGAAAATTTTGAAGTGGAAGAATTCCCTCAATAATGACTAAAAAGTTTCTATCTAAGCTTGAACGTAATTTTAACAATACGGATGGCACAAGTCAATGTAACGCAATTGTTAAGATTGGAACAACTTCAAATTGTTGAAAAAAAATCAGATCGCCAGGGTACACCGTTAAGCAAATATCTACAATAAAATCGCAATGTCAATGAATGCAAAAAAAAAAAAAACATAAGCAGTTAGTAAGTTCCCGCTCAGCAAGTTTCAAGTGCCTGGAAATAATCGATTTTACTCACACGACGTTTCTAATACCAATGTGAAATTAAAGTTCAAGCATAAATTTTAACCAATATCCGAAATAGGATTTTCGAAGCCTTGGGTAAAGCCAAGTGAAATTACAGTGACCTAGAAATTTACCAGCAGGAATGTTTGATTGCTTTCCTGAACGAGCATCACTCAGATGACAATTACGTATTCTGGCCTGACAAAGCTCGTCACATAATGACGCAGGATTTCCTTAATAAGAAACAAGTAAGAAAATTGTAGTCGGTCTAGACTGACTATACCATACCCTATGCCATGCGTTTGGAGACACTATCTCATTGTTATTAATTTATTTTCCTTTGAATATGAAAAAGTTCATATCGGATGCTATATTTATATGGGGACTAGGTCGAAAAGTGGACCAATCCTGACCATATTTGGTAAAAATTTTGAATTTCATCAAAATATGTTCACATTTCATCAATTTCAACTGCTTCAACTCTCGAGAAAAATCTTTTAATGCTTTAAGCTATTTTCGTAAAAATTCAACACAAATTAATAAAGACAAATATGTCGCAGAAAACAAAAAAATTCACAAAAGAAGTGTGCCAAAGAAGTAAACTTGAGTATCTTAAAAAAATAGAAAATCAAATAAATTTAGTTAAAAAAAGAAAACTATAGTCGGTCTAGACCGACTATACGATACCCTATACCATGCGTTACTATACGATACCCTATACCATGCGTTTAGGTACCCTATCTCTTAGGCCCAACTAATTGGATATAGAAAATAAGCATATACCGAATTTGAGTGGCATTTTTATTAATTTTTTTGGCTGCAGATATGAAAAAGTTCATATCGGATGCTATGTCTATATGGGGACTAGGTTCAAAAAAGGACCGATCCTGACCACGGTTGGTAAAGTCTCTTGTATTTTGCGAAAATATATACAAACAAAATTTGAGATGAATCAATGCAACATTTTTGTTTTTTGATAGATTTAAGTGAAGATCGGGAAGCAGCTCTATATGGAGCCTATGACGAAGAGTTGTCCCATAGGGATCATTTTTAGACTACTCATTAATGGATGTAATAAACGCATACAAACCCAATTTGAGTAAGATCTATATGACAATTTGGATCTTATGGCAATTTATGTCGATTTCATAGGGTCCATTGGATGGGGGCTAGGTCTGAACATGGACCGATTTTCACCAATTTCAACAGCGTTCATCCTATGGCCGATAAAAGCTTATATACCAAATTTCATCAAAATATATTCATATTTGCGACCTGCAGTTTGATTACAAGGTTTACATGGACACACAGACGGACGGACGGACACACGGACGGACATCGTTAAATCGAATCAGTTAGTGATTCTGATTCGATCGGTATAATAAAAAATGGGTCTGGTCAAATATTTTTGGTAGCTACAAACAGCAGCACAAAGTCATTATACCCAAGCCACATAGTGGTATAGGGTATAAACAACAAAGATTGGTGGAACCTCGTTAAGGAAATCCGAAATAAAGAGTTGCAGTCAAAACCTAAAATAACTGCATATGATTTTAAACAATGTTTCATTGAGCTACTAAATCCGCCACAAATTTTCAAAGATGTATCGTATGCTGCAATGTTTTATGCTGATGAAGATTTAGACCATTATATTAATACTCAAGAAATTAGAAACGTTTTAACCAAAGAAAAATACAACAAAGCTCCTGGAGAGGATTGTGTCACTTTTGAATTTTTTAAGAATGCACCAGATAGTTTTATAGAGATAGTTTTATAGATAGAGAATTAACCAATGCATACAACATTATATTTGAAACTGCAAAATTAGAAGAACAATTCACAACCAGCATAATCTTCCCAACTTACAAAAATGGCGACAAAAATATAGTAAGCAATTATCGTGGAATATCATTCATGAATATAATAAGCAAAATTTTTATGGGTATTATTAATAAGAGATTGAATTCTTGGCTATACAGGCATAATATTTTAATAGAGCACCAAGCTGGATTTGGAGAAGGATACTCGACTGTAGATAATTTATACAATTTAACAGCAATTGCCCACTTAAAATACAAAGAAAACAAAAAGCTTTACGCATTTTTTGTAGATTTCAAAGCGGTATTTGATAACGTTTGAAGCAGTGTACAGCCATACACAATTTAAGGTATGGAATGGAGAAGATATATCTGATGAATTTTGTGCTGAATCTGGAGTTAAACAAGGATGTTGCTTTCTCGATATACCTAAATGACTTGTATGAATATGTGGGTGGTGGTGTAAAAGTATGCTCAAAAAATATTAGATTACTAATGTATGCTGATATTGTAATTTTAGCAAATGAAGTTGTAACATTGCAAAAAATAATAAGTAAACTAGAAAAGTACTGTGAAATCTGAGATCTGCAAGTGAATTTGAGTAAATCTGAAATTATGATATTTCGAAAAGGGTAAAAGTGAAAAGTAGATATTTTAAGGTGAGGCCAAACGGAACACAAATGAGTACACCTATCTTGGAGTAACACTGTCTCCTAAAATGGTATTAAGGAAACAAATGGAACAAAGAACTTTATCTGTAAAAAGTAGCATAAATGCAACTAGGAAAGATTTTTTGGCAAAAAAAAAAGAAATAAGTATGCAAGTAAAATTGAATATATTTAGATCAGTATGCCGTGCGATTCAGTCCTATGGTGCCCAAATGTGGGGATTTTCTCTGATTGATGAAGTAGATAAACTTCAACGTTTTTTTTTTCTAAAAAAAGATTCTGAAATTATTATTATATGCCCTGATGCTGGAAACTGGGGCTGAAACTAACTACATATATATATACATTGGATCTACATATGCGGTATATTATAAAAACATTATATGAATGCTCTAATAATAGATTACCAAATCAGCTTAAAAAATCATCATGGAAAAAAATCGTATTGGTGTGTGCATATTGACTCCTTAGTTAGAGATTTAAATACAATAAATTTAACACAATGCACAACAAGAGAAAGCTGGGAACGCTTAAGAGTAGATATAATAACTGGTCTAAAAACAAGGAAAGAGAGTTGTATCTAGAGAAAGCTGCTTCGTCCAGTCACTTTTATTTAAAGCTTACTTTTAGAGAGCCGCAATTTTATTTTCAGGTTTCAGCAACAAAGATCTCGCTTATGTTCATTATGCAATCTACAAGAAATTGAGAATATCCAACATTTTTTAGCCAAATGTCCTATACTACGTCACATAAGATATAAACATTTTGGAAAAATTGCTTTCACAGAAAATGAGTTAAAGACAATCAGCCCTGTTCTTGAAACGTTGTTATTTGAATAAGAGTAAATTTTAAAATCACATGAGATTGAAATTTTGGGTTTCTTGAAACCACTTTTTTTATTTATTTAATGGAAACATATGTTTGAGTTAAGAACCATATGTTTGAGTTAATAACATATGTTATCTAGAAACCGAGGTGCCATATGGTTCTTTATTCAGTTTCACAAAAAACTTTTAAGTATTTTGTGCATGTTTTTTCTTAAGTTTATAGAAACATATTTTCTTTTAAAATAACAACTTATTTGTTCATTTAATTGTTTTTGTTCTTCAATTTCATTCAATTAAAAATGACTTTTCTATTTTTAAAAAGTTATGCATCGCCAAAAAAATTTCGATATTCAAATAAATTGGATTTGACTGGCATCACTACTGTTTCGAACATATGCAAAAAAATGAAAATATGTGATTTGATGAAAAAATTTTTTTAAATTCCTTTATTTGCAATAATAAGTGTATAAATAATCTATGTTATAATTGAAAAAATTATAATGGAAAATAGATTGTGTAAATAAAAAGTTTTTATTAAGTTATAGAACAAGCATCATCGCAAAAAGTGTGTTTTATTAACATCGACCACTTATTACTTATCGTTTTTTTTCATAAAATTAATGTCTAATTTTTTCAAATAATGACAAGGTTCAATAAAAAAACATGTTAGAGTTTAAATATCAATTAGTTTTTTTTATCTCTTAAGACCTGCTTAGTAGGAAAAAAAGGACATTTGGTTTGATTTCACAAAGCCTTTTCTATGTGAATTAAAACGAGAAAAAATATTCTTATTGAAATTAGAGAACAACAAAAAACTCGTAGATTTAAGAATTTTTTTAATTTACGAGTTTTTTTTGTGATAGTGGTTTCAAGAAAGATAATTTTAAGGAAATATCTAGATATATTATAGATGCGATTGGTTTCAGAAAGGATTTAATTGATGAATTTAATTATTAAAATTTTTTTCTAAAAATTTCTTAAAAGTAAAATTTTTTTTCCGTCTGATGACATTAATTCAAAGTCGTATGTTCAATAAATATTTATTATTTGTAAAACAAAGAAATGAATTAAATAAAGAACAATTAACTAACTAACTATGTTCACAGTTGCGACCTGTAGTTTGATTACAAGGTTAAAATGGACCCACAGACGGACGGACGGACATCGCTAAGTCGACTCAAAAAGTGATTCTGAGTCGATCGGTATAATGAAAGGTGGGTCTAGATCAAATATTTTTGGTACTTACAAACATCAACACTAAGTCAGTATACCCTGACCACATAGTGGTATAGGGTATAAAAAGAGGAATTTTGTATCAAAATAAACAGATTCCATCATACTTGTCCCAATGACGTACGATCGAAGATTTTTAAAAACTGTCAAACTGCGACATATGGCTGATCAAGTAACTTTTTCAAACATACATTTCTTTTTTTATTAATCTTTTGTAGCTAACATATGTTTTTGTAATAAACTTTTTTTATAAATATAGAGAAATATTTTTTTTGCGTTTTTTTAAAGTTTAGTTTTTGGTCATGTCCAAAATTAAAAATTAAATTAAAAATTTTTAAATTTACCACTGCCACTACAGTGTTTAAAATTCTTTTTAATTCAACAGAACCAAGAGATCTATGAATCGAGACAAATATTCCGGTTTCGCTGGAGAAGAAAACGAACCAGAAGACAGTCCTAAATCATTGAAAGGCAACAACAAGGCACCAGAAAATAGTTTGATGACAATGTCCATGACATCATCGATGACAAGTGAAAGGTAAGTGAAGTTAATTATAAACACAGAGAGCTTGAGAGCTTATAAAAGCAAAATTTTTTTTTTTTTTGAATATCTTGCGATATTGTTAGTAGCCTTATTATGTTATTTATTTGTAATCAAAAATTTGTTGATTTTAAAAGTTTTTTGTTTATCAAATTGTATGTAGTCTAGTTATCTTACTTCCCTACACGTAGTTGTAGTTGCTTTGTTTATTCGTGAATCTACAACAAAAACATCTTCCACCCTTGATCACATCATTTCAAATCTCTTTAATTATATGCAGAAAAAATACGAATCCAACAGGAAATATTAATGAACCATCAAAAACCGCAACAAAAACTCTGGCAATAGCAAATCGTAAACAAACTCGTGACAAAAGTCAAACTTCACAGCCGCCACCACCTACAACTAAGGCAACGGCATCAATAGCGACGACAGAAGAAATACAAGATTCTGTAATAACTTATGAAATTCATATGCCAGATTTTCGTTTGATGGGTGAACAAATGGCTACGGCCGCTATAAATAAGAAACAGAGAAGTAGAACAACAAAAACAAATTCGAATACTGCGACAGCAGCAAAATCAAAAAAAGAACAAATAATTTCTAAAAACTATTATCAGAAATTGGAGATAACGGATGCAAATATAAATTTACCATGCTCGATTGGGTTAGCACAAACAAAGACACCAAGTGATTTGTCTTTGAAATCTATTCATAATGAATACCCCAAAGAATTGTATAATAATGCTGCCGATAGTTGTGATGATGACTACGAACACAATGATAGCGATAGCGATGATTTAATATATGAAGGTATTCTCATAGGGCACTGTTATACGTTCAATATATATTGTGATATTTTAATCGCGATCCATATCGCAGAATGGGCTCCTATTCTGAAATCCATTAAAATGGATCAATACTGCATACTACACGTTCAATATATATTGTGATATTTGGATCGCGGTCAATATATATTGAACGTGTAACAGTGTTCATATAGTTGTGGATTGTAGATTTGAAAATGGTAAAATTTACTCAATACGGTTGGAGGTTTTGAATACGTATTTATCTTATATATTAAAAGAATTTATGAATAAACTTTGCATTCAAGATTTTTTTCAATATTTTTCTTCTCTCAAACCCCTATAACTAGAGTTCTAATTAACGTAGGCTGTTGATGTAGGTCTAAGAACACTCAGTGGATCAAGCTCCTTCTTTTGAGCTATTAACTGCTTAAATTCGTTTGAGGAAAGTTATGCGTGGAGAATCAACTTTACTTTTACTGTACGTTAACTTATCTTGGCATATTTTGGCATTACTGTACGTTAACTTCTCTTGGCAAATTCGTTGGGTTTGAGGAAAGTTATGCGTGGACAGTCAGCTTTACTTTTACTGTACGTTAACTTCTCTTGGCATATTTTGGCATTACTGTACGTTAACTTCTCTTGGCAAATTTTGGTATTATATTATAAAAATTAATATAATATAATATATAATGCTGCGGAGCAGCAGGGGTCTCTAGTTTATTTTAAAAATTAAAATAATCTTGTTCTACACAAAAGAAAAACCAGAACCTGAAAAATAATGACTTCTGTTATTTATTTTTCCAAATCAATTTTATCATCCGTCCGATACACTCTTGTACCAGCGACAAAGTCGATCCTCCTGAATCGATTGAAAGCAGTGTCGACGGAGTGGTCTATTGACCATATTCAATAGCCAGAAGTCACATCAACGATACGAGCCGATTTTTGTGCGATGGTGGATTATTGTGGTGTAAAACCCAGAAGTTGTCTGGCCATAATTCTGGCCCCTTTTTACGAATAGCTTCACGCAAACGATGCCTAACACTGAAGTAATATTCCTTGTTAACAGTTAGTCCCAGCGGAATGAATTCATAATGCATCACATCAAGATAACCAAAGAAAACTTATAGCATGACCTTGATTTTTGAACGACTTCGGGTGATCTTTTCGATATTGATTCACCTTTTGCGCGATAATAGCTTGACTGCTCGGTTGTTTCGAGATCGTAGGCATAGATCCACGTCTCATTCGCATTAATGATGCATTTAACTTGGTTCTGGTAGACAGAAAGCATTGTTTCAACGTTCTTTTTCAAAAAAATAATGTTTTTTGGAACCAATTGGGCTTTGACGCGTTTGAAGCGCAAAATATGATTCAAAATGGTTTTGACTGATCTTTTTGAAATGTCAAGAGCATCAGTAAGATCTCTAATTGTCAATCGACCATTTCGCCGCACCATCGGATTCTCTGCCTTCTTGGAACTGTTTGTACCACTTGTAACCATTTTTCTTTTCAACATAGTCTGGTCACCGAAGGCCTTCTGAAACATTATTAACGTTTCAGCAGTAGAATTTTCCGCAAACAAAATTTAATGAAATTTTTTTTTTCAACATAAAGACACATTATTAAAATCGTCAAATTGATTTTAGTTGTTTAAAAAAAAAAATCATGTGAGTCCGATCACAGGGGAGATGTGTAAACATCTAGTAATTGAAGATTTTTTTATGGCACTTTTTTAAAATCAAACAAAAAGCGTCATCTACATATGTACCACTTATAGCAAACAACTGCGGGGACGCTGCTCATATAAAAATATGTATTATTTTTTATTATTTCAACTGGTTAATTTTTAATTTTTCGTTTCTCATTTTTTTTTTATTTTTAATTTTTAGTTTTTCATTTTTAATTTCTTATTTTTTATTTTTCATTTCTTATTTTTAATTTAAAATTTTTTATTTTTCATATTTCAGTTTTTATTTTTTATTTTTAATTTTTAATTTTTATTTTTTATTTCTTATTTTTAATTTTTTATTTTTCATTTTTCATTTTTAATTTTTTATTTTTCATTTTTTATTTTTCATATTTCATTTTTTATTTTTTATTTTTTATTTCTTATTTTTTATTTCTCATTTTTAATTTTTCCTTTTTAATTTTTTATTTTTTGTTTTTCATTTTTAATTTTTTATTTTTCATTTTTTATTTTTCATTTTACAAAACGTTTTTATAACGCTATTCGCTCCCTCATTTTATTTCCAAACACTTCCTAATGAAATCGTGCCCTCATTTTGTCTCCAAACACTTCCTCACCTTTTCACCAATACAATCGTACCTCACACCGTTTTTGTCTTACTCTGTCTTTGTGATTGTAAAGATATTGACAGATGTCAGAAATAGTACTACTAACATGAAAAAAAGATTATCTGTCCAAATCGATAAATCCGATAACTTTAAGTTGAAAATTGACCCTTTCATTTGGACATAGTATTATAAAAATTTCTAAACTAGAGTTAACCACAATCTAGGTTTTGAATCAATACTTTAAAAATTAACAATTGAAGCTCTGATTAAAGACTTTCTAAGCCATACACTTTAAACGTTAATTTAAGACTCGTGTTTAAACTTTTTTAAATACTACAATAAAGATGTTTTTAGCCACGAAATAATCTCATGTTTCTAAATTTGCTAAATCAGGTTTTAAGCCAAAATTAAGGCTTGGCCATTTCAATATTTCTATTGGCTTAAAATCAAGTTCTTTAAACTTAGATTTGAGCTCGGAAAAATTATTCTCAATAGAATCACGAAATTTTGAACTTTTCAATCTAAGCTTAAAAATGAGCCATAAATCTTTGCTAAAATGCGATTTAAACCATAATTTGAGCTTTAAATTACGGACGTATAGATATCGCTAAATTGACCCAGGAATTGATTCACGAGTCGGTCGGTATATTAAAATGTGGGTCTAAATTCGTCCTTCAAAATGGCTAACGATTCCGTTGATAAACTTAACTTGCCAGCACTATACTCTTCCACACCACTACTTAACAGCCTTAATATCTGACAGCGTCGTTTAGGCTTTTGACAGGCCCTAAACATTAATTTTGTATTTATCAGTAATGATAGAGCGTCTTATTTGGACCTTGGTACTTAAGTACCAAATGGCATTTTGTTTTTTTTTTAACAACGACTGATGTTTTCTGTTGAGGTATTGTTTTTATTTTAGCACATCATTGACTAGTTTTACTGCGCTTAATAAGTATTTTCGGTATTTCGAGTAACTATGTTTCTTTCAGATCGTTCGTGTATCGTTTCTAGGCGTCCTGATCTGGGTGCACTGTCATATCTACCAGTGATATTATAACTTCTTATTCTATGCACTGCGGACTTTGCTAAATTTTATACTTTTTATAAATTAATGATTTTTTTTTTACCTTTCGCATATTTCACTCATTTAAAACAAAAATCACAAAAATAATTAACTGAAATTATATCCAAACGTTCTCAAAGTTTACTATACATATAATAACAAACATAAAAATATGATTAATTTTAGTCCCGTAAAAATAGTAAAAATGACAAAAAATATGTCGTCAGAAGACTTATGTTAATTTACATTTTTCTTAAATAGCTCACCTGATATTTATCAAACTAGCATTTTCATGTCGGTTTCATGATTCTAATTAAAAAAAAGAAACATAAATCTAAAATTTCAACAAAATCTAGCAACAGTTGGTGAAATGACGTGAAAAAACAACGTCACTCATTTCAGGTAACGGTATTACTATTATAATAATAAATACAATTGGGATCATATGTGGCCCCAATCTCAAAAGGGTTAATAGGGTCATAATATTTTTTTCCGAAACCCTAGGCTATTAAGATAAAACTAGCAGATTCCAGCCCTCAAAATTCGAGCGCAAATTCTAGGAAATTCTATTTTTTAATCAAATAAAGACCCTAAAAGTATGCTAATCAATTATAGCCAATTCACAAATCAACATAAAAATCAAACTCATTTTATTACAAACACATTAACAAATTTAATTTAATTTTTTTAATTTAATTTTACGTATGTGTTAGTAGCAACTTTAAATACAACTTATTCAAAATAAAGGAAAAAATTTAAAAATCTGTAAATCTGCAAATCGGCTAAAAAGAAATAGCTTTGAAATAATATACGTTTAGTCAAAATCGGGATAAAACGGTAGAACAAAACATCAGTCACAAGAAATCGCCTAGCCTATTAATATTATAGATATAACATTTAAAAGTAGAGAACTGATTAATTTTTGATATAAAGAATTTAGAAAGATTAATATACAGAATATTTTACAAAAATCCCATTATTCTTCAATTTCTCAATGTTCAAACAAATGCCATCAAATTTCATGACCTAGTTTATTTTTGGACAAAAGTGGCCTGGGGCATTTGCTATTTCTTTTTATTCGACTTTGAAATTGTATAGCTTTTTGAAAAGATAGTTCAATGCTGATCCCGACTCATATAACAACTTGTCGGAAAAATGAAACTATAGAACGAATTTTTTGTAAAATCTGAAAAAAAGTCATATTTTCCCCATAAAGCCACACTTGAAATTTTCAATCGATTTCCGGTGCGACTTTTCTTTATCCGATTGTCTCCAAACTTCACATTTGTTAGTTTCATATAGAAAGGAAACAAACTGGACCCCCTCTCCCCAAAATCGCAATTTGAAAAATGTCCATATAGCGTAGGACCGCTCTAAGAGACATTCAAGGATATTGCAAATCCAATGAGCTGGCAAGGTGGTGAATTACTTTACAGGCTCCAACGAATCTGGAATGATTGGTACACTCCTGGAATTTTGCAAGTTTTTGGAACCAATCGAGATTTAACGCGTTTGAAGACCAAAATATATTTTAAAATTGTAACAGATTTTTTTAAATATCAAGAGTATAAAGCAAGATCTCGAATTGTCAATCGACTATTTTTTAGCACCAAGTCTTTGATTTTCTTGCCATGTTGTTTATCAGTTGATGTAGTTTCTCGTCCAGCGTTTTCTCTGTTTGTACCTCAATTTTAACATTTCTGCAGCAGAGTTGTCATTTTGTAAACAAAATTTAATGGAACTTCCTTATTCGATTTCATCAGATATTGTTAAAATCTACAAATAGACTTTTAATTGTTTACAAAAACTAGCATCACTAATGAAGTTAATGACATGAAATTTGACACAGATGTCATAAACAGCACTACTAACATCACAAAAGATTATCTGCCCCAATCGATAAGTTGAGAACTCTACTTTTCAGTTGAACACAGTATTATAGCAATTTTTTACTCCTAAACAAGACTTAAACACAATCTAGGTTTTGAATCAATACTTTAAGGACATGCTCTATAAACCTCAATTTAAGTTAAGAATTTAAACTTTTTTGAAACCATGATTAAGGTAAAAAAAAATCAATACCACAAGCCACGTAATAATCTCATGTTACATGTTTTAAGCCAAAATTAAAGCTTGGCCGATTAAATATTTCTATAGGCTTAAAATCAAGTTCTTTAAACTTAGATTTAGGCTTGGAAAAATTATTCTTAATTTCGGCATAGAATCAAGAATTTTTAAAATTTTCAATCTAAGCTTAAAAATCAGCCATAAAACTTTCTTAAAATGGATTTTAAGCCATAATTTAAGCTTTAAATGACGAATTTTTTTAAGCACACTCGAAATTATGGATCATGTCTGAAAATTAAAATTAAAATAACAATTTTTTAAACTACGTAATGCGCTTAGTATCAGAAATTTATTAGATCATGCCTTAAGCCCTTATTATGAGTTGCATTCGATGTTCGATTTTCGCTGGTTATCGAATATTGATGTCAAATTGGTATTATGAGCTGGGAGAACGGTCGAAAATTTCGGTGAACAACGAATTTTCAATCGAACACAATTTTGCATTCGATGCTGGATGGCAGTTTGTAAAACTTATTAAAAATATAAGTTGTAAATTATTTTATTTTAATTTCATGAGATTGATCTGCCTTGTGTGCATTGCCGCAGCAGTTCATCTGTATTAGACAGCAATTCCATAAACGTCTCATTGCAGTCGAAAAGTTGCTATAAATCTGTAAGCAAACTTTCCAAATGATGCCCTCGTATATTTACGTAATGGAATCCATTTCCAAAAACATCTCTCATGATGAAGCATTCATCTTCATCAGACGAATCATAGAACCATAATTCCGTGTTAATAAATAATTAATTATTTTTTTCGTTTATAAATTTGTAAACAAACAATATTTATTTATAGTGCCAGCTGATAAATATGTATTATTGTGCATAATCCAAATGAGTGTAATTCACAATAGCGAAATTTTATCGAATGTGCGCCATAATACCAAATGAAAATTTGTTCGATCAGTTAATTCGACCACAATCGAAAATCGAAAGTTGCTTATAAGTTTCGGCTAAGGATCAAGACTTAAATAAGACAATTTTACCCCGAATTAAGACTAAATTCTATCATAGCTTCTAAGCTTTTTAGACATAAGCTTGTTACACCACGATTTAAGCCAAAATATCCGCTAATAACGATTTTTTTATGCTACGATTGAGTTCGACGATATTAAACTTCAATATTGCGTAGCCATGATAAGGTTAGAAAAAAAGATTTTAAAATCAAGATTTTTAGCAGAATTTAAGCTAAAAATGAAGACTTTTTAAACTACAAAATCAGTTTAGAATCAGAGATGATTTTGGTAAGAAATAAAAAATAAAAAAACAATTTTTTCAAACAACCATGTAAGCTTAGGATCATGGTGGAACTACAGTTCAATTGGCTTAAGATTTAGAATTCCAAAAACGTAGTTTGAAGGCTTAAAATAAATAATAATTAGATTAGGTTAGGTTAGGTTGATAAAAGATGTCATCTATGAAAGATATTGTAGATAGTTAATATTCGTTCTTTACCACGACTAAAACTTAAAATTAAAACAAGTAATAGTGTTAAATTCGGCGATGCCGAATCTTTGATATCATCCACTTGGTTTATAAATATGTTTAAATTAATATCTGGACTTATAGCATGCATTATACAAATGTAAACAAAATATTTGAAAAAAATTGACAATTTGATAAACTTAATACTAAATTGTTACAACAAACACACTGAATTTGTACCATATTTTAAAGGTGCCTCAATATTTTGGGCCATATCTTGACACAATGATGTCCGATTTACCCCATTTTAAATACCAACCTGCTCAAAGTAATGACAAACAATATTATCCTAAGTTTAACCAGGAAAATGTTTTATTTTGTGAAAGACCATGATTTCAACAGACAGGCAGAGAGACAGACAGACGGACGGACGGGGTCGCAAATTCATTTTTCGATACGTTACAAACGAAATGATATATACTCTCTGCACGGTAGTGTGGAGGGTATAATAAGTAAAAAAGTTGTGGGAGGTCTAGAACGACTATACGACACCCCATTCCAGGACTTTCGAGAAAGGGCATGCGGTTAAACTTTGCTCATACTTGTGTATGGAAAATAAGAATAAATCAAATTTAAAGGACATTTTTGGCTGCAGATATAAACAAATTCATATCCGATGCCATTTTTATATAGGGACTAGGTCGAAAATTGGATCAATCATGATCATATTTACCAATGTTATCTATTTTTCTCAAAAAATCTATGCAATAATTTTGTTTTTTAATAGATTTAAGTAAAGATCGGGGAGTTTGAATAAAAATGGTCTTACAGCATTTATTTTTGGACTACTGATTAATGTGCGTAATAATTAAGCACACAATAACCAAATGTGACCGATATCTATGCGATAATCTGAATCTTACGGCAATTTAAACCTCATATAGGATACTTGTATGTGTGCTAGGTCTGAACATGGATCAATTTTCACCAATTTTATGGCCGATAAAAGCTTTTATACTAAATATCATCAAAACATATTTATTTATTTATTTGTGACCTGTAGTTTGATTACAAGTTTTTACATGGACCCAGACAGACAGACAGAGAGAAAGACGGACAGATGGAGAGAAAGACGGACGTACGCTTTAGAAATTGGTTCGGAATCAATCGGTATAATAAAATGTGGGTCTAAGTCAAATATTTTTGGCAGTTAAAAATATCAGCACAAACTCATTATAAAGATATCAGCACAGTGAATCAATTATAAAGATATATATTCTTTTTCAAAATATTTAACTTATAAAAGAGTTTATTCAAAGTGATGAACATTTTCACATTGTAAAAAAATGGCATTGAACTGTATACTGACCTCTCTGTAGAGGAAAAAGGCATTAATATTTTCTTTAGCACACAAATAATTCCCCAACATAAGACGATTTAAGTGTGAGCCTATAGAAGAATGAAGCATTTTAATTGATATTTTGCATATGACTCCATGCTGCCATATACAACATTCATTATTCTTAAAAGTGCTCGTGCCAACCATTATAATTATAAACATATACAACTGTTTATTTTTGTTTAGAGACCAATTCATAAAACCATGAAAATTAAAAAAATAAGTAAATAGAAAAGCATAATAATACGCTAATAAACAAAACACAAAAAAATATTGGCGAGATAAAGTCGCAAAGACATGCGAACTCAGATAATATGCTTGGAAAGCAAGTTCAAGCGTATACATTTTATAAAGAAATATACGGGTATAACTACAAGAAACTAAAAATAAATTTAAAAAAAAAGAAAAATGCAACGAAGCAGAAATATATTTAATTAATTAGAAAATTTTGAGGAAAAAGAACAAATAACACTGTTTTAAAGATTATTTGAAGAAATTTAAAAGTTTTTTGAAGAAAATAAATACTATAATAAATAAATACTATACTAAGGGGATGGTCCCAGAACTATACAACCTACGAAAAATATTTTAATTTCTCAAGAACGATATTCAATAGCTAAATACCCTGTTTAAAGTGGGAGTTATCGAGCTTCTCAAAATAGCCATCAACCGCAAACTTCACCTCTTCATTGTTGGCAAATCTTTTTTTTTACCAACAAAACACTCTCTACACTTCTTCCAATTGTATTTCAGAAAACATCAATTGATTTTCAGAAATTATCCAATGTATTTCAGAAAATACCAGGTGTATTTCAAAAAACATCAAACGTATTTCAGAAATTATCAAATATTTTTCACAAATTATTAGTATGATCCTTATAAAAAATGGAGTTGATGTAGCGATGTCCATCTGTCTGTCTGTGAAAATCGCGATCACGCCCTTAATACGTCAATTCGGTTGCTTATTTTTAGTGAAATGATTCGCCGATATCGTAAGCAGGTTGTTATTTAAAATTATCAAAATCGGATGAATAGGTCCCGAGATCTTTATGGAAATATAAATAAAAAAAATTGAAAAAATATTAATTTTCTATGTTGTTGTTATTCTAAATTTTGTAATTTGCGTGTGATAGCTGTATTTGTGTTTTTTGATGTAGCCGTTATGTTTTTAGCAGTTGCTTAATGAGTGTGTATTAGGGCGGGTCGATTTGTAGGGATGCAAAAAAATCGCTCAAGTGACAAGGAAAATCATATTCTAGGTATCAAAATAACAAACTTTGCCCAAGGAATCATAGCTCTAAAACGAATTCTGATGTTCCGACTTTTGACCTGTCTGTCTGCCATGGGGCAACCCCATTCCCCCTCATGCAATTTATCTGAAACTTGGCCCATAGTCTTGTTGTGACTACAGATTAATTTTGGGGTCGTCACGCAGAGTCACGCATAGTCACGGAGAGATCTAAAAGCTATTTACCCTCATCCGATCGATCTTTTTGAATAACATAACATAGTCAAGACGTATGATAATTATTTATTAGTAGAGTAGAAGATACGTACATATACGTATGAGTGTTAATTTTATGAGTTTAATTCTAAAAAAAAATGGTGATTTTTTGAAATATTTGTATGGGGAAGTCACTGGTATGGGTGAGTCGGCCCACAAAATTAGGGGGGGGGGGGGTGTCGATCATACATTTGGACTCGATTGGGGCACTCTAAATGGGTCAAAGTGAGACAGGATGACAGTCAGGTCAAAAGTCGGGACATCAGAATTCGTTTTAGAGGTATGGTTCGTCGGGCAAAGTTTCTTATTTTGATCCCTAGAATACGATATTCCTTGCCACTTGGGCGATTTTTAAATCGACCCGCCCTAGTGTGCATGTATCGATATACTCCACGTGTCATACTAATTTAGGCTGGTATTGCTACAATTTTTAACTGTATTCCAAAATAAAAACCAACAAAAAAATAATAAAAAAACAAGGACATCTATAATATTAATAGACTAGGCGATGTCTTGTGACTGGTGTTTTGTTCTACCGTTTTGTCCCGATTTTGACCAAACGCATATTATTTGAAAGGTATTTCTTTTTAGCCGTTTTGCAGATTTACTGATTTTTAAATTTTTTCCTTTGTTTTGAGTAAATTGCATTTAAAGTAGCTGCTAACACATACATAAAATTATACAATGCTATGTGTGTGTTAATGTGTTTATAATAAAAATGAGTTTGTTTTTTTGTGTTGATTTGTGAATTGGCTATAATTGATTAGCATACTTTTAGGGTCTTTGTATAATGGAAAAATAATATATCCTAGAATTTGCACTGCTAGTTTTCATAAAAACGTACCTAGTTATTTATAAAAAATGAATTAATTCATAGATTTTAATAAAAATAAAAATTAATCAGATTTTAATAATTTTTTTTGCCACAATTTAGATGTAAGAAGTTTTTTAAAAACTGTAAATTTTAACTTATAGAAAAATTTCAATACTACAAATTTTTTCATTTGCGTTTTAAATATACTACCTATTTAATACGTTTAAAGGTTGTTCTTTAAAATTTATCAGATTCGAATATTTTTCTTACGGAATCATGAAAAATTTCCCGTAGAATTGACGAAAAAGTTCAATTGCTTTAAATCGGCAAATACATGCATATATTCGCAAATTCTCATGTTATTGAGTGGCACATTCAATTATTTGACGGATAGCTTGTGAATCAGATTATATGGCTTTAAACTTAATGTATATGGCTTTAAACATAATGTAAATTTTCACAGAAAGATATATTGACTTTATAGAGCCAAGAAATAACAATAAAATTTGAAAATAATCGAACACTCGGTGTGTTTCGATGTTTTGTACATCACTATTTTCCTTTTATTTTTTTATAATTGTTTCTGCTGCAATTTTATTTTATTAAAAATAGGATAGAAAAATTTTATAACATGTTAATGTAAATGCTCAAATGTCCGCAGATAAGTATTTCTAGTTCAGATAAAAAAAATAATTTGAAACTTTTTTTGAAATATAGCAAATTTTTTTGAGATCTTAAATCATTGCAAAGTACTTTGAATTGGGTATTCAAACACCGGCCTGGTATGAAGGGATTTTAATAGTTTTTCTACTTTAATTAAATAAATATAATGTTATTTTTCAGATAGAAGTTCATTTAGATAGAAGTTAATTAATTAAATTTAAACGGTATTAGAATTTAAAGGTTAATTGTCGGGAACTGAATTAAAATGGTAACCGTACCCAACAGTGGTTATAATATTGAGATTAGGACACAAGTGACGGATATCAGAGATTCGGCAAAGCGGAAACAACAGTCTTAGTTCTATTAAATAATTTCACTACTTAAGTAGTCCACTTTTAGGAAATTTTCTATATATAAAAATATTTTCCAAATTTTACATACACAGAACTTCAAGATGCTTTAGTGGACCAACATTACTCCATGAAAATTTTGTAAATATTTTTACCTTCATACGCTCTACATTACGAAACATTGGAGTCTCATTTTTTTAACTCAACATTTTTTGATAAACTACACCACGATGTTGATCTACACGCACTTAGATTGCTTAATTTTTTTATTTTTCCGGTCTTCATTCGTCAAAACGAATCGATGGAGGTGTGTTACATCAAATTCGAGCTAATAAACATGTTTAAACAAATTTCTTAAGTACTTATTCTTGTTATACGTATACTATGCCATAAAAGTCTACAGGCGGTCATAAATTTGCACATAATGTTAACAATTGTGGATCATTTTTTTGTTGAAATATGGCATCTATACCGTTTTATCCCGATTTTAATAAAACGTATTTTATTTGAAAGGTATTTCTTTTTAGCTATTCCCCAGATTTACAAACTTTTAAATTTTTTCCTTTATTTTGAGTAAATTGCATTTAAAGTTACTACTAACACATACATAAAATTATACAATGCTACGTGTGTGTTATTAAATTTGTTAATGTGTTTCTAATAAAAATGAGTTTGTTTTTTGGGTTGATTTGTGAATTCGCTATAATTGATTAGCATACCTTTAGGGTCTTTATTTAATGAAAAAATAAAATTTCCTAGAATTTGCACTCGAATTTCGAGGGCTGGAATCTGCTAGTTTATGTTTAATATTTTAAAACCGGTTTTAAAATGTTAGCTTTCAAAATATCTGATGAGTTGTTCAAGATAATATAATGGCATAATGGTATAATCGCCATCAAAGTTGGATTTTCCAACGCGTGGAAAAAATTCGTCCTTCAAAATGGCTAATGATTCCGTCTATAAACTTAAACTTGCCAACGCCATACACCCCACACCACTACTTAACCGCCTTAATATTTGACAGTGTCATTTAGGCTTTGCTCGCACAGAACTTGGTTTTTGTCCATACCCTACATATACCATCGCTTCCTAAAACATTAAAAACAAAACTTATTAACTGAAATTTTATCCAAACGTTCTCAAAGTTTACTATATAATAACAAATATAAAAATATGATTAATTTGAATACCGTAAAAATAGTAAAAAATACAAATATAAGTCGTCCACGTATGTGGATATAAATTTTCCTATCTGATATTTAACAGACTAGCATTTTCAAGTTAGTTTCATGATTCTAATAAAAAATAGAAACAAATCTAAAATTTCAGCAAAATCTATTAACAGTTGTTCAAATGACGTGCAAAATTATGACCGTCCATAAACTTTTGTGGCAGAGTGCATATCATACAAAAGGCCTCTGCTATTTTGTAAAAACTTCTGTTTTGCTAAAAAAAAATATTCTTTCAAAAACATTAAATTTTTTGTACACGGTTGCAACAATGAATATTATCCAACGCAACCAACGCACACGTTTTGCCGTCGGCAATACAATACCTATATTGTTACCACTTCAGCCTTGGCTTCCTCACTGCGATGATCATTTTGGCAGTTCGTAAGTCCTGATTGTGATTCTACTACCCAATAGTTTACTGTTGTGAACGATATTAGACTGAGACCTTTCACTGCCCTCAGGGACCTTCCAGGATATTGTAAAGTAATTTACAGGTTATTCTTCTACTTTATACCACTGAAAACACAAATCAAAGATAGGCTAATGAATTAACCTACAGAATCACGAGCCAGATCTGGCCATGTTTGAACGAATAGCGCACAAGTGTGCTATTATCACTCTTTGGAGGGGATATTTCAAAGATAGTAAGGGTGATAAGCGGACATTGACTCATTAAACGATTTCAATAGAAGTTACATGGAGGTAGAGAAAATGGAGAGTACTAAAACATTTTCGCAGCTACTGTTTTGCGCTTTCCAGATTTATATTCTTCTCACTGGGATCCAATGCTACTATATCATATCTCTCCGATATTAGAATTTCAGATCCTAACAGCTTCTAAGAAACTTAAAATAGTTCTACGGTGGGGACTGAGAGGAACATCTATGCATCCCTTGGTATCACAACGGAGACTAATTTTTCCAATTTTAAAAATTCACTGAGATAATTCACTATTTATGATCTTATGATATTCACAATGTTGCCAAGGATGGTGACAGGAATCAAGTTCAAGTTTAAAAGTTTTAATTTTAAAAGCCTTTCCAAAAAATTCTAGCAGTTAAATAGAAAATTACGCTAAGGATAAACCTCCAACCAATTTTAATATATTGAGTTACAATTCGCATACGTTTTTATTACGCAATTATTTTCAAAATTTATTAATTTCGATTTTTAGAAAATCTATCACCGGCTCGCAGTGTTGATCTTTCAACCAGCCTAACATATTATAGCCCATCTATAAAATTAATCGAAGAAGGAGAACTAAAACCCAAAAAGATGACTAAAGCCTTGAAAATAGTCGATGAACAACCCAATGAAACTTGCGAAGAAAATAACAAAATCATAATGGAAGAATATTTCAATGAGGATGATATGGATCAAACTCTATCTTCTTCGACACATTTAAAAAAGAAACCAACGTTAAATTCTAAAAATATTTCTCATATTGAGGACGATCAGCCTCCGGACGATTCCCGCGTACAAAATTGTAATATATTTGGATCCAAAAAGTTAATGGTGAAACGAAAAGATAATAAACGAATGCAAAGAAAATCTGAAATTATGACCCAGGAAATAAATTTTGATGCTAGGGTGGAGGATACTGAGGATTTGAGTTCATTTCCCATTACTAATCCGATAAATGTTAGACAAAAAAGTTCGAAAAAACTGAAATATGAAGACAGAGTTTATAATTTTTCTCAAAGTGAGGAGGATTTTGATAATGCGACAATTAAATATGAATATGAAGTGAACGAATCTTTATTAACCTCTGTTCCTAAATTAGTTTTACCTAAGGATAGTACCAGACCTAAGACCAAAAAACAGCTTAAGAAAAATTTTAAAGTAAATGAAGTTGCTAGTTTGCCCTCTCCAAAAGTAATAAAACAAATGGAATTGAGAAGCTCCGAGTCAAGAGAGGATATTCCTAAAGACGATAAACAGAAATTTGAAGAATTATCAAGATCACAATCAAGAGCAAGTTCTGTAGACTATATTAATGAAAAGGCGCGTAAAGAATTTGCAGAGTTTTCGGAAAACGAGGCGGTAGCCTCATCACCCAAATATAAAATAAGTTTAAGACCAGAGAGTACTAACAAAAATATTAGCAATAACACTTCGGACACGAAGGACAAACTATTCAAATCGGAAATATATAAAGACTGTTTAACTGATTCTGATGAACTAAAATTAAAAAAGAATAAACATACCTTAGGAAGTTCAATAGAAAGCTTAAATGAGAATTCAGAGAGTATATCGGAGAGAACGGGAAGAGATTTATATAAAAATTGTGATCAAATGCGATCATCTAAAGTAAAATCAGACACCTTTGTAGCAGATTTAGATGATGATAATATTAGTGCTCAAGAAAAGGAAGAAAACCAAACTCATCAGAAATCTACGAAATCACGGCATAGCAAAAATGATTACCCTCCTACCTTAAAAACAATAAGATCGCGATCCACAACACCTGTACCGGAGAATTATAGTAATAAAGTACAACACGTAAAACTTCCTTCCAATAGCCATGAACATAATGATACACCACGAACTCCAAAACCATTACGACTACCAAGGGTTTCAACACCACCACCACCACCCCAAAGTCCAAAACTCTCTAGCCAACTTTCTTTAGCCGGTACGCCACATTCAAATTCCAGAGCTTTTAATTTGAAATCAAAAGTAGAAACTACTACCATAAAACCACTCAGTATATGCCGGCCAAAACGTAATAAAGTTATACGTCAAGCCGTTAGTTGTACGAGTACTTTGCCCATGAAAGCCATACCATTACCTAAGGAATGTATAGAAATTTATAGTGCATCATCGGCACCAAATATACCAAATGTTCGCAGTGCCCATGAAGAATATGCAAATACCGACGACGACTGTATAGATGGCGATAAGGAATACACAGCGGAGGGGAATGTAGTAATTGATGGTGAAGAAGGTGGCTTGGAAAATGCATATGTAATGGATAAAGAGATTAAGGTTATTAAAGAACCACCACAATTGAAGCGTAACAAGTCATTTACAATCAGGTTGGTATTGATTTTATTTTTCTCTTTTTTACTTTGCTGCTGTTTTTCACACTCCCCCAGCCAAATGTTTTGTTTCAAAGAAGTTTTAAAGAAAATCGACAATGTTAGAGTACTGGCCATGAGATTTTTTTTATACACACAATTATTTCACAATGTTAGAAGCTTGTGAAAAATATTGTTTTTCACTTTTATGAAACAAATTATTCTACTATTATAATTATTCGACTAATGTACCAAATATACTTGACCTAAACGCACCCTTTATTATACGTATCGACTCATAATCCCTTTCTAGCGTGTTCTGTCTATGTAAATGTGGTAATCGAACTGCTGTTCGCAAATAAAATGTTATTTGAACCATTGGATTACAATTTAACTCAATATTAATTTAATAAATCATTAATTAAAATGTAAAAAGTCATTTACGAACGTTTGACAGCCCCATGAATTTTTGAACTTCCCATCGTAGTTAATTAAAAATCAACACTGCTGAGCAAGCTGCGTCATTTAATTTGTGTTTGATAGCCATTGAAAACAGACAATCTTAAGAATTTTTGATAAAATTGAAAAAAATTTATTTGGAGTGTTCATAAAACATTCCTTTTTTGCGGAAAAAAGAATGAATACTATGGGAACTCTGCACCATCAACTTCAATAATTAAAAAGTAGTTTACTGAATTCCGATGTGCCGAACGTTCAGGCCGTCGAAAAGTGGTCGTCACGTCAGAAAATGTCGGAGTTGTAAAGGAGTTTTTAGCGATGTTCAACCGCAATCCAAAGAGGTTTTGCGCTGTTTCGTAACCGTGGATGAAAAATGGATCCAGCACCGTAAACTGGCCTATTCATTTGAGAGATTTGGGACGAATGAAGAGATCACTGAAACAAGCTCCTATTTTGAGGACCCTGAGAAACCCTATTATTTGGAAGTAATGATAAAATTGAAAAACGGTAGGCAATTTGAGACGACTAAGTTGAGACGACTATGTTGCGAAAAAACAACTTTTTACCGAAAAAAAATACTGACTTATTAAACCGCCCTCGTACTTAAAAACTAGTTCTTTAATGAGTTTTACCTTTATACCGAAGATATGTTATTAGTATGTAAATTAGGTTATGAAAAATACATATTTTTTTCTTTGGTGCTTTATTTTCAAAATACTACTAATAAATATTACTAGCAGATTCCAGCCCTCGAAATTCGAGTGCAAATTCTAGGAAATTTTATTTTTTCACTAAATAAAGACCCTTAAGGTATGCTAATCAATTATAGCCAACACACAAATCAACACAAAAAACAAACTCATTTTTATTAAAAACACATTAACAAATTTAATAAACACACACACAGCATTGTATAATTTTATGTATGTGTTAGTAGCAACTTTAAATGCAATTTACTCAAAATAAAGGAAAAAATTGCAAAATCTGTAAATCTGCAAAACGGCTAAAAAGAAATGTCTTTCAAATAATATACGTTTGGTCAAAATCGGGATAAAACGGTAGAACAAAACATCGGTCACAAGGAATCGCCTAGCCTATTAATATTATAGATGTGCTGTAAAAAATTATTAATTTACTAGTTTACTTTGCTAAACTTAAAAGTAAAAATTATGTATTTCCCAAGTTGCAACCCCAATTACTCGAGAAATTGACAATATTTATACGACAAACATATATTGTCTTTCTGAAATAAAATTGATATTTTCTGTAATTCAATTGATATTTTCTGAAATATATTTAATAATTTCTGAAATACATTTGATAGTTTTTGAAATATATTTGATGTTTTCTGAAACACACTTGATAATTTCTAATATACATTTGTTAATTTCTGAAATACATTCGATGTTTTCTAAAATGCAATTATTAACTTAATATAAATATAAATTGTTTTAAAGTAGTGCTAAGATATGTAGAATACATTATCAAATAACGCAAATTATAACGAAGTTTTTACTGAGTAGTTCAACTACATCACGAATAATTAAATGTAATGATAATAGTTAAAGTAGCTTCTTTCTGGATTTTTTGTTATTAGTGGTTTCTAGGGAAAAAGTAACCCAATTTAATTTGCAAAATTTTCTAAATCCATTAGGATTTATATAAATTTTTATTCGTTTACAAAATTTGTATGAAGAAAAAAATACGCAAAAAGTAGTTTATTAGACGAGCGAAAAAAAGGTTTTATAGAGTCAGGGGGGGTGCCGGCTACAATTATTACAAACACTGGTTAGGCCTCCATATGAAACATTTGCCGGCAATATGTACTGGTGTAGCTGTTTGTTATACCCTATACCACTATGCGGTATAGCTGTAGCTGTAGCTGTTTGTTATACCCTATACCACTATGTGGTTTGGGTATAATGACTTTGTGCTGCTGTTTGTAACAACCAAAAATATTTGACCTAGACCCATCTTTAATTATACCGATCGAATCAGAATCACTTTCTAAGTTGATTTAACAATGTCCGTCCGTCCGTCCGTCCGTCCGTCCGTCTGTGTGTCCATGTAAAGCTTGTAATCAAACTGCAGGTCGCAAATTTGACTATATTTTGATGAAATTTGGTATATAAGCTTTTATCGGCCATGGGATGAACGCTATTGAAATTGGTGAGAATCGGTCCATGTTCAGACCTAGCCCCCATACAAATTACCCATATGAAATCGACATAAATTGCCATAAGATCCAAATTGTCATATAGATCTTACTCAAATTGGGTTTATATGCATTCATTACATCCACTAATGAGTAGTCCAAAAATGATCCCTTTGACCCCATATAGAACTGCTTCCCGATCTTCACTTAAATCTATTAAAAAACAAAAATATTGCACTGATTCTTCTCAAATTTTGTTTGTACATATTTTTGCAAAATACAAGAGACTTTACCAAACATGATCAGGATCGGTCCATTTTTGGACCTAGTCCCTTTATAGATATAGCATCCGATATGAACTTTTTCATATCTGCAGCCAAAAAAATTAATAAAAATCCCACTCAAATTTGGTTTTTGCTTATTTTCAATGTCCAGTTAGTTGGGCCTAAGAGATAGGGTTTCTAAACGCATGGTATAGGGTATCGTATAGTCGGTCTAGACCGACTATAATTCTCTTACTTGTTTTTTTTTTAATTAGTTTTTTATAACTCTGAATGCTTTATTAAAATTTCCATTTCAAATGATACTATCATCCAGACAGACTTGAAAAATCCTATAGTGCAAATTACTTCGAATCACTTTGTGCAGTTGAAAAAATTCAATAAAAAATATCCTTCAAGTCTAGAATATATTCAAGAGGAAAACCCGTGAGATTCTTTGTAGTTTTTGCTAAAGAAAAAACATCAGTTTCTGAATAGTTTGATCCTGCGTACTTTTCATATTATCTAAGGAATTTTAACCTCTTGAATATATCCTAAATTTGGAGGAAAAATTCCTCAATAAGAAAAGGTCCTCAGAATATGGGGGTTTATAAATGGGAAAAAGTACTAAGTAACTGAGGTTTTTACATCCTATATACCCTTACCCGCTATGTGGTAAGGGTAGTATGAGTTTGTGCTGATGTTTGTTACTGGCAAAAATATTTGAACTAGACCAACCGCTTATTATACCGATAGGCGGCGGCCCTCACTAACCATGGAACAGTCATGGAACATTGATATAAACGAACAAGAGTTGAGCGATATGAGGCAGGGTCCTTTGTCCATTATTGATTACTATAATGAGATAAATAGGATACTCACCGCACTCATTAATAAGACAATTATGACTCACGGTTCGGAATCAGGGTTAACGAAAGAGCTTAATAAGAAAAATAGACAATATGCCCTAAGAGTGTTTATCACGGGATTAAACGCTCCACTAGCTAATATATTATTCTCACTGTCACCGAGTGACTTACCAAACGCACTGGCGAATCTAATAATATTCGTGCAAGTTTCGCTTCCAAATTTAATAGAGCAATATACCATAACAATAACCATGGAAAGCATATGAATGCATTACGTTTTCCACGTTTCAACCAAGACAACCCACAGAATAATTATCGATTGATGTTTTCCAAAATAATATTTCAAATGGTGTAGTCACGCCACTCTTTTACATTTGATAACTTCTGAAATACATTTGATATTTTCAGAAATTCAAATGATATTTTTCGATCATTTTTTAAATAAATTTGATGATACATGAATTTTTGCGATCTCTTGAAGATACGATCATTGATACTGATGCATATTTTAGTACAGCATATTCTCTTAAGGAGGATACGATCAAATGGTACACGGACGGGTCAA
Organism: Cordilura impudica; assembly: GCA_963682025.1. Classification (NCBI taxonomy): domain Eukaryota; kingdom Metazoa; phylum Arthropoda; class Insecta; order Diptera; family Scathophagidae; genus Cordilura; species Cordilura impudica. The sequence goes on along the minus strand of OY821521.1, from coordinate 157,762,170 downwards.
AGACCGAAGTTGGAACAGGGGCGGGAGTCTTTGGGCTTAGAACCAATTACTACGAATCAATGGGAATACACACGAGTATTTTTCAGGCAGAAATTTATGCCATCGATAGATGTGCACAGATTAACTTCAATAGAAAGTACAAAAGACGGAACATAACCATACTATCAGATAGTCAAGCTGCTATTCGAGCATTAGGCTCCTATGTAGTAAACTCTAAGTTAGTATGGGACTGTCTGCAGAGACTGAATGAACTAGGCAAACAAATAAAGTCAGCTTTTGTTGGGTCCCGGGGCATATTGAGATCCAAGGAAATGAACAAGCAGATGAGCTTGCCAGAAAGGGAGCTACCACAAAGCTAATGGGGCCGGAACCATTTTGTGGAATGGGAAAAGGAGTACGGGAAGGCATACTCAGAGAATATGAAAATCATATCAGACAAGAGCTTTTCTCGAGCCACTTAGACTTAAGGCACTCCAAACTCTTGTTAGGCAACTACTACAACAAGAGATTTGGGTCATGTATCGGATTATCAAAGAACGGACTGAGGCGAACCCCATGTGCAGATTCTGCGATGAGAAGACAGAATTACCAGAGCCAATACTGGGGAATTGTGGCGCTTTAATGCATAAGAGGAAAAAGCACCTGGGTTCTTTCCAAATACCAGGGAGCGAAATAAGATCACTGGAACCAATCAACATCCTCGAATTTCTGAGGGCTTCAGGGTTGGGTGAGATTTTATAGGGACAAATTATTAGCAGAGGGCAGTACAATAGATCACTTGGTCGCAGTATTTTCGACACCTCTTTATTCAATTACAATTACAATTACTGATGCATAAGATTATATTTACACGTGAGCCTACATATCTGTTTAATCGGATATCCTTTTCAAATTCAAGAAGAAATAATTCTATAATTCAAATAAGGCATAAAAGTTTGGTCTGTGAATGGCAGTTCTATATACAATTCATACGTCATTGGAACTTCCTACCGCCAACATTACAATATTTAAGCAACGCAGGATACTTTAGGAAACAAGTTTTCGAATTTTTCAATGCCATTTAAATATTATTTAAACATTGCTTTGTTTTGAATATATATAAAATAATGTTTGTTATCTTACTTTTATAAAAATTATAAACTATATTATATTTTCATTATATACTGTATCACATTATACCGATCCTGTACTTAAATTATAAGACTCTTATGCCGTTTTCTTTTCTGACAAAAAATGTCGCATTTTATTTGCACTTTTTTTCAAAAAGTATATTTTTTATATATTCTAAACAAAGAGCAACCTTATCTTATACATCAATCCAAAGGTCTCAAAGAGCTGTGTTCATAAAATGCAAAAAAAAAATGTTATTACCCTCTTTCAAGTCATAGGGGGAAAATATTCAAAAAAAAAAGGGAACACTGGGGAAACATTCTCACACTATGACCGGAAACAAGTCTATGGCTGCAATTTTTTGCGATTTACGAGTGCTCGACTTTGAGATCTTTCAATTGATGTATAAGATAATATTGTCTTAATTCAGAATATAAAGAAAAATATACTTTTCGAAAAAGGTGGAAATAAAGTGCGACATTTTTTGTCAGAAAAGAAAACGGCATTAGTCTTGGTGTGTAGGAAACCAAATAAATAAATAAATATATTTGATACTTTCTAAATACATTTTATACTTTCTGAAATAGATTTGTAAAGTTCTGCAAATCAATACGAATGATAACTTCTGAAAAGTAATTGATATTTTCTGAAATACATTTCCAAATTGTGCAGTCGCGCCATCTGTATGTGAGACCATGGAAATGGTATCTTTTCGAATGATATATTAAAATCAAAACAAACTACTATAATAATGCTCTTTGGAAAATTGTTCATGAATTAAATTAGAGCCTACGGTCTGAACTGTTTAACCGAACTACTCGGTAAATTAAAAGACTGGAATGACCGGTCGACCCGGATTGGCAATAACACCAGTCTACCCGGTAAGACTTGTACGTTTTTGTATCGTGACTTCAAATGATGTAAAAACTGAAAAATAAAAACCTGACAAATTTCGAATAATAGTGATAGATATGTATTGTGGTTATGCTACAAAAATTTTCCGAAAACAGTGCTTGATTTAAAAAAGTATTTTTGGTCTAACCGAGAAGGCTGCTTTTTTTTGTTCATACCGATCGTCTGGTTCTGAGACCGCTATTCCTGGCTAGACTTGTTTCTAAAATATAGTAACCAATTAAAAAAAATTTTTTTTTTTGAGATAATCGTTTTTCTTTAATTCAAGAAAATTATAGTATAATAAATTTATTTTTATGGTAGTTTACCAAATATGTTTGTCTCTATCAAGACAAAAGATATTTGGAGATGACAGATTTATATCTAGCAAAACGTAGAATTTTAATATTAACTGTTCTACCAACTCCAAAATCATAACACCCATTTTGGCTGTTTTAAACTGAACTTTCCTTGTCAGTTCCAAAATGATGACATGGATCCGGGATTTGTGTTTTCTTTAAAGCTTTTCTGATTTATTGTCAAAGTTTGTAACTGATAACAATAATTTAATAGCGGAATATTCTACAACTTAGTATATTTTTTTCTGATCAACAGTATCGCAAGTATTCATAATTCAAATAGAAAATACAACTCTTCTGCTTTTGAACACAATGAAATAAATAAAATCACATAGTTGTATTTTCATTAGACTTTATTTATAATATATCATATTAATATTAAAACAATTTTTGATTGATTAATTTTTGTAGTGGCCTTCCCGACAATTACGATCCCTTTCTATCAGCTAAGCGACAGCTTGAGGAATTATGTTCACCTACGTCTGACCTTGTTACAATATCAACAACACCACAAACACCAAAATTGCCCAGTTTACCGGCTACACCAAATGTTAACCGAATGTCTACATCTCTTATACTCAGCTCTACAGCAACACCAAATACAATACCTAATACCATGGCCACATCACAAATACCACAACAAACACCAAAAACTCCAACTATGGCTAGATCCTCTAGTTTTAGAAGAACAGCATCCCTAAGGGGTCCACGTAGATCACCCTTGATGTCGACACGACCACCATTGTTTGCACAAAAACAAAGACCTACCATACAGCGGGGTTTATCTGACGAGGGCCCGATATCCACTAATTTTCTTAAGACCGAGGAATATGATGAAATGCCTGTACGATCGGTGTGTGTTAATGATTTTGCCATAACTAAAAGTCCCCGAGTGGTAAGACGAGATACATCGGCTTCGAATCGTAAACAACAATCATTGAAATTGAATATCAATACTGGCAATACTAATAATACTGAGACAAGTGCCACTGTAACACCAAATATAACGGAACCGGATGTGGTACCAACCAATACCGCTTCTAAATATGTATCGAAAACTGATTCTTTAGCGGCTTTCTTAAAATATGAACATGAGTTGGAAAAGTTAAATCATTCATCTACTATGGCAGATATTAAGGAGCCAACAACTACAATAACAACACCATCTTCAACAACCTCAACACCTTCAACCAATTTGGATGGTCCTTTAAATGCCAAAGAGCTCAAGGATAAAAGTAATAATTTAAGTAAGCAAAATTCGGCTAAAAATATAAAAGCCGACATTCTAGAGTTAACTGGTGATAGCCAAGAAAATTTTGATCATAACTCGAATATATCCTCAGCAATATCTACCCAAACAAATGATGTGGATGCTTCAAAATATACACAAGTTCGTTTGGCTCCATTATCGTCAAAACCTTCAACGCCCTTAACAAAACCTTCGACACCTTTAAACAAACCTTCAACACCTCTCACAAAACCCACCACTCCGACTACAGTTACCAACACTACACCGCCTCAATTGACGCCATTAAATGTTAAAATCATACAACAACCCACGGAGCATACAAAAATTCCCAAATCACCAAAACCATTGGCCTTAAGCTCTATTTTCGTGGCTGATAGATCCACAAAACAACCCTCTCACTCTTCTCTTCTGTATGCAGAACGTAAACCTTCCGTTGGATCCGATTTTATAGATCCAAAATTAATAAATAAATGTGATAATCTTCCAATAAATTTAAATCTTAAACGTTCTGACTTTAAACATGCAGATTCTGATAATTCGGAAACGCGTGTGGAAGCCTTTTCCTCTTCATCATCCGAATCTGCGGCGCCTGTTAAAAATCCATCTAGTCAAACACAAAATACGAAATTTTTACCCTTGGTAAAACAACAGCAGCCACAAGAACAACCTAATAACTCCAATAATTTAAATATAAATGTACAACAAAATCATTCGCATCCGCACCATCATAATACTCCCCCTATATCGAATAGTCAACGTAATTCTGCTGAGGGTCGTAATCTTTTCAAACGTCGTATGCGTTTAGGCCGCAACCAATTTCTATATGATGCTTCTCCCGAGGGTGATTCATGTTCGGCGGATGATGAAGCCAATCGCTCGTCGATGGAATGTGACAATCAAAATTTTATTAAAGATCATGAAAAAGCATTTGAACGTTTCAGCGCCGCTCAAGTTCATCAAATGGATGCCCCTTTCATACCACCGCTACCGGCATTTGATGATTTTGATTTTGAGGAATTTCTTTCATCATTTGAAAATGATGAAGAACAATTTCCCCTATTCAAGGATTGTAGAGAATATCTTTTGAATCGCACATCGAAAAAACAAAGATCGATGTTAATGCCGAATTCCAACACTCTATCTAACAACAACAACAACAACAACAACAACAACAACAACTCTACGAATTTCAAAAAATCCTCCCCACAAACATTCCCTCCCTTAACGCCACAGGCCCAATCAACACCATTACAACAACATTTTCAATTTCCTTCTCTACCACAATATCCTAAAAATCTCTTTAATTCGTTTTCCCTTAATGCCAGGGCCAAAAATAAATTCGACGATCTTACAAATACTAGATCCACGGACGCATTTGCCGTAAACTCCAACTCGGAAGATTTTCAAGACGCTGGCCTTCACCAAAAACGTGAAATATTCATTAGCATAGAAACCGAGCAGAATGATTTTGATAAATCAGCCATATCTCCAAATTCCATACGAAATATGGTGGGCAATCCCCAGACAGTGGTAGAAGTTGAGCTAGATGCTGCGCATGATAATAAATTCAGTAAAATTTCGGATGATGATGTCGATACTGTTGCTAATCATGGTATTTCAAAATCTTCTTCTATGACAAGATCTAATAACTTTCCGGGACATTTAGAACGCTTGCCAAATGTCCAACTTAATAATGCTAAAAATCTAATGCAAAGAATGCAAGAAGATTTCCGTCACATGGGTGACGAAATGAATGCCAATGTAAGGCAAACTCTGGAGCATAGATCTAACACACAATCGGATGTGAATGCAAATTCATCACCCATGCCAGTTTCACGACATACTAGTAAAGCTACTGCTACTCCTAGTGGTGATGGGTATGCCGATTCCGATGAACTAAGCAGCTTAGATGGTTATCCACTATCATCGCCTAACTCAAGATTTGGTGTTAGTTCAAAAACGAGTGCAGACTCAGCTTATGGGAGGTAAGTTATAAATTTTTAAATTACATAGTCTAAACATTATGAATCGAAGGAAATTGTACGGATTGTAAGGGAAACTAATTAAGTTCATTAATTTCGTAGTTGGTACATTTAGATTTACTTTAAGAATTAGTTTAGCTTTTTATGGAATCTCTCGTCCAATTATAGAGTTTTTGTTCTAACCTAACCGACGGTAAGAAGTTGGAGACGCGAATGGGCTTTTAAGGAATATGGTTGTCGGTTGTTCTTCTTTCAAGGACTTTTAATCTATTACAGTCAATGGTAGTAATATCTTACAACTTAATTTAACGTATCTTGTAAGACCCAGTTTAGTATGATTAATGTGAAGTTTGTACCTCTTTAGTCAATTATTTAAAGTTATAAGACAAAATTTTTGTGATGTTGATTAAACCCTTACGAGGCGGAATCATGTAACTAAATTTGTACCAAATTCCCGCTAGTCAAAGCTATAAAACTTTCAATACTTACCTAAAATGGATGACAATACATCACTCATTAAATCTCAGTTTTCATGGTTAACTCAAATGTTCTGGATTTAAGTAATTTAAAATAATATTTTATGGATGATACAAATTGACAATGAATCGTGATATTTTTGCAATAGATAAGTTTGTCAATTGCGGTCTCCTTTGATTATTATCGCAAGCTAATCCCTATCCAAACTAATTTTTCGACTCTTTCACCATTTGATCATTATTTCTCGCGGTTAATCTGAAAGCGGATTTTGGTATTTAAATTTTCATCAACTTCTCGGCTAGCTAGAGGTCTGAAACTTTCAACATTTCCGTAATGTGGATGACACAATATTTAATCAAATTCTATTAATAATTTCAGTGAATTACAGGCAGAACTTTTATATTAGACACCGAACATAATTTTGAAAAAAAAACAGATTAACATTTATAGACACAATTAGGGAACGATTCGGGCGATTAAGGTTATCTAAAATACACGCATCATGTCAGCTGAGACATTGGTAATTACAATATGTTCTAGTTGCAGCTAGTACGACATGACAACAGCTGTTTTTGACAACAATAATCACATGAGAATCGTAAAAAACTTAACATTTTTTATTATACTCCCTTTCTTTTTAAATTATATAATATAAAATATAAAAACCGTTAATTAAATTTTTTAAACGAAAATTATTAGATCATTTTTATCGACGCCACGAGTCTGCCTGCAAAGTTTCAGCTTGGTTGGATCACGGGAAAAGGGTTAAAAATCGATCCAAAGTTTTTTCGGCAGACAAGCAGACACTACGACTTAAAATAAAGGGAGTAAAAAAATACCAATTTCATTCATATTGTTCAGAAAGGTCTCAGTTGGCAGCTGACAAACACATGTCGGCTATAAGGGCCTGAAATGGGAACGGTCGAACATTTTTGAAAACTTTAGTTACAATATATACACGTATAGGATATAGAGTGTCCCAAAATTCTTGCAATATTTGAATTTACCGCCATCTGTGCAGTAAAGTGTTGCCAACCAAAAGAAAAATACAGCTTGCCAGATGACATTTTTGGTCTAGTAAAAATGGAATACCGCGTTTTCATTGCTAAACATCATTTCAACAACAATAAAGAATGTCGGTTTCTATTCGAACTTGCATACAAAATATGGTCGGAATATTGATCTAACTATGTCAACTGGATCAATTGGCGATGCTAAACACACTGGTCGTCCAAAATCAAGCCGTTCAAATATCAATATCGATGCAGTGCGTAAAAATGTTGCTGAAAGTCCAGGAACATCAATATAGTGTCGTCGACAAGAAATTTCAAAAAGCTCTCTCAATTGGCACAAGTAAAGGGTGTTTTTTAAAGCCCGATAGAACTTAAAATTGTAAAAAAGAACACAAAAACTATAACGTTTAAAAATGATTTCGGGCATATGGCTACCGCGGCTGTTCTCGACGAAGCGTATTCTTGACGTCTAAATTTGGTCCACCTTTTAAGCATTGCTGGCCGTATGTCATGTATAGCAAGAACAATGCCTACAAGGCGTCAATTGTTGCTGGTTTATCAGAATAAGCCAGTGACTTCACGTAGCCACACAGGAAGTTATCGAGAGGTGTCAAATTGTACGACATTGGAGGTCAAATGACAGATCCATTTCTCGAAATTAACTTATCGCCAAATTTCGATTGCAATAAGTCGAAGGTTGCTGTTTCAGTACAGCACGTAGCGCCCTCCTGTTGAAACCACATCTGTGCCGGATCAATTTCATTCATATTTTCAAACACATAATCATTTATCATGGTGTGGTAACGATCTACATTGACCGCAACGTGAGCTCCGGTCTCATTTTTGAAGAAATAAGGTCTGACGATGCCACCAGCTGGTAAACCGCACCAAATGGTTAATTTTTCTGGATGTAGACTCCATTACTCCATTAGAATCAATATATTTGTATCTTCTTCCACACTTTCGTTTACAGCGGCGATATTCTCTTCAGTATGCATGTGTTGGTGCTATTGCATCATTTATAGAGTATGTGGTATGAATTCTATCTACAGTTCGACGGTATCGTTGTTTAAGCGTGAATCTATTCATGATAACTAGCAGATTCCAGCGCTCGAAATTCGAGTGCAATTTCCAGGCTTTATTTTTCAACTTAGCCAATTCACAAACCAACACTTTTATGGTTTATTATTATTGTGAATGAAGACAACAAACTCATTAACAAACACATTAACAAATTTAATAAATCACACATAGCATATGTATAATTTTATGTATGTGTTAGTAGCAACTTTAAATGCAATTTACTCAAAATAAAGGAAAAAATTTTAAATCTGTAAATCTGAAAAATGGCTAAAAAGGAATAACTTTCAAATAATATACGTTTGGTCAAAATCGGGATAAAACGGTAGAGCAAACCATCGGTCACAAGTAATCGCGTAGCCTATTAATATTATAGATTTGTCTGAGTATACTGATCATAAATGTCAAAAAGTGAGCTTAGTTTGACAGTTCGTTTGACAGCTAACCCTTTTGTATGTTCTATCTAAGCAAAAAAAAACACCTTCTAGATGAAGATTATTCGATGAAGAACATTTTCACCTTGAAAACCCAGAAAACCCACACGGGTTTATTGAAAAACAAATGCATCCACAATGTGTAACCGTTTGTTGCGATTTTGGGCTGGAGGCATCATTGAACCACATATCTTCGAAAATGAGGCTGGTCAAGCAATGACTGTTAATGGTATTCGATATCGCGACATGATATCTGCTAAAATTGGATGATATCGATGTGGAATATATGTGGTTTCAGCAAGACTGTGCCACAATCTATAGAACCCCTGAAACGATTCAATTTCTGCATGAGACATTTCCTAGTCATGAACTCGTTTCGGTAATCAAAGTTGACTTCCCAGATACCGTAATTGAACCCCATTAGATACGTTTTCATGGAGTAATTTGAAGTCAAAGGTCTATGCTAAAAATCCCACAATTTCCCGTGCATTGAACTTCAAGGCTGCATCAACGAAATTCAGCCGTTTTAATGGTGGTAAAGAAGAAGAAAGCATAAATTTCTAAAAATCATAACTACTCTGTATTTTTAATCAGACCAGTTTCTGGCATTTCAGCCTTCATCAGTGATTGTATTTAACATTGTAATAATTGTTAGGTATGTTATAATTGATTAGATTGTTTCTATATGCGCTTTAATATGCTAACCTAAAGTCAGGCCCACGAGCAATGTGATTAAGAATCAGTTTCATACCATACAGATTTTGCTCCGTATTAGTTTTAGAAGATACAATACTTACAAACATACCAGACGTTATTTTTAAATTTTTAGATAAATTATGCATTTATACCTCTAATTTCCACTATTCTCAGTTTCGTAAGAGTTGCCATATGTGATGTATGATTTGTATATTCTACACATTAAACTTTTCACATCTTAGAGATGTTGCCATGAAGCAAATTTTAATAGTTTATTAGATTTAAAGTCATTTCTTCAGACAGATTGGAGCTATATTTATGCGAAATGGTCATTGAAAATTTCGACAAAAGTGTGCGTATGTACCAGCAAAGCCGTGTATTCCATTTGATCGATATGTTGTTCCATACATAATCCTATCCTGTTTAGTTTATGATTCAATAAAATAAAATAATATAAAGAAAAAACTGTGTGTTCTTAAACTCTTTCTTTTAACTCATACTCTCTGTCTGTCGACCCCATTCCCCCGCATCCAATTGATCTGAAACTTGGCACATAGTCTTGTTGTGACTAAAGATTATATTTGGGGTAGTCACGCACAGTCACGCGCAGTCACGGGGTGATCTAAATGTTATTTCCCCTCATCCGACCGATCTGAAACTTAGTCCACACACTTGCTGTGAAAAAAAAATTAACTTTGACTTAGTCACGCACAGTCACGCAAGGTCACGCGCAGCACCGGGGTGATCTAAATGTAATTTTCCCTCATCCGATCGATCTGAAACTTAGTCCACACACTTGGTGTGAAAAACAAGATTAACTTTGGCTTAGTCACGCACAGTCACGCATGCTCACGCGCAATCACGTAGTGATCTAAAACCCATTTCCCCTTATCGGATCGATCTGAAACTTGGTCGATAGACTTGCTGTGAAAAAAGATTAACTTTGACATAGTCACGCACAGTCACGCATAGTCATGCACAGTCACGTAGTGATCTAAAACCCATTTCCCCTCATCCGATCGATCTGAAACTTGGTCGATAGACTTGCTGTGAAAAAAGATTAACTTTGACATAGTCGCGCACAGTCCGTATAGTCACGCACAGTCACGGAGTGATCTAAATGTCATTTTCCTTCATCCGATCGATCTGAAACTTGGTCCATAGTCTTGTTGTGACTATATTTTAATTTTGGGGTAGTCACGCACAGTCACGCATGGACACGCGCAGTAATGGAGTGATCTAAATGTCATTTCCCCTATTCGATCGATCTGAAACTTGGTCGATAGTCTTGCTGTGAAAAAAAGATTAACTTTGACATAGTCACGCACAGTCACTGAGAGATTAAAACCCCACTTCACGAAAAGGAAAGAGAAGTAAATAGTCGGTGCATCATATAACCTGTGCTTATTTCAAATATCTAGGATCTGTGACTATCTTTTTTATTGGGGTCATTTAGGGAAAACTTTTAAGTATTAAAATGTATATACATATGTATACAAAACTCTTAGCACCTCAAGTGCATTAAGACTGTTGCATGTTTAGAAGCGAAAGACTTATTTCTGATGCTTTAAAAAATCCTTTACAAAACATTGTTTCAGTTTCCAAAAGAAATTATAATATTCTAATAGTATTTGAAAGAATTATTTTGAACTCCTACTAATAATTTTCTCTATCTTACAGTCTCTCGCGTCAACGTTCGTCGGAACTAACATCTCAACGTAGTTCCAGCCGTAATCGACCAAACACATCAACAACTGCAAATACACTGCTTAGTCGACCACTTATGGAAGAGTCTTCCCTGGGCCGTTCAAGACAATTGAGTGCCTCTTCCTCGAGTAGTTCCGAACATGCTCTTCCACCCATTGCCGCTAACAACAGTTATGCGAAGCAACATCAACAGCAACATCTCTACAATAATAACAACAACATGACCAACGATTTAGATGATATGAGGCGTTATGAACGCAACAACAACTATGATGCACAAACCATGCATCCTTCAACATCAGCCGGAACTGCAAATACAAATTCACACTCCAATCTTGAGTCGTCATCACAACTGTACTCATCGAATTCCACCATGAGCACAAGTATGAAAATGTCAAGATTCTGTCATGAATGTGGCAGTAAATTTCTTTTAGAGCAAGCTAAATTTTGTATGGACTGTGGTGTTAAACGTATTGTATTGTAGTGTAGAGAAGTTTAAAACCATCTAAAAACTTTCATTCTTATATTCTCAATGATTTCGTGAATTTTGTTAAGAACAACACTTGTAGAAACTTAGCTAAACTCTTGTTACTACAGTGTATTCTGACAATTGATACGATTTAATCTATTAACTTCTAGAGTATTGTAGTCGTTTCCTTTTTGGAACCTTGTGGTTGATTAAACTTTTATTTTTTAAACATATTTAATACATTTAGTACATCAATATTTTTAACAGCTCTATTTTTACTAATTAATAATAATTATATTTTAACAAAAACTTTTAAAGAACAATAAATTGCGAACAGATAAACGAAACGAAAAAGTATCAAATTTTACGAACAATAATACAAAAATAAATAATATTCATAGAAAATAATTAAAAATTATTAATTACAGTCACATATGTCTGTAATATTTAGTCATATTTGTCGTAACAATACAAATGTGAGAAAAAAAGTTGTAATGGAGCGAATCATTGATGTTAAAACGGGGCTGCCAAATAACAGATAATTTTGCGGATTATTGGTTGGCGTAGGGTATAAAAATTAGCAATATTTAATTGCCAATAAAAAGGTGACATTTACGAAAAATTTCACATTTTTTAATAGAAAAATCCTCCATCTCCGAAAGCAGTTTTAATTTACAGAAGTTTTGAAATTTTTTTAAAACAAAAAGAAAATTTCTTCTTCTTCTATGTAATTAAAATTATTGTATTTTAGTTAGAAAAATTCTTTAATTCCAAGAAATTCTCAGATCTGATAGAATGTTTAAGAAGAATAGTTTTCTAATTCAAAAAAACCTTTTTTATAAAAGTTTTCGTATCTCTTTAAAAATTAAATTTCAGTAGCACAGTTTACGAATTATACAATTTATCGGATAATTTTTCTGTAAAAAATTACATAAAGAAGATTATAGATTGTAGAATTGCAAGACCAATTATTGTTTTAATTAAAAAACAAAATGATTAATGCAAAACTTTCCGATTCTGAGAAGATTTTTAATAACGAGAAGCTTTGAGTTACACAAATGTATTTCTATGGAACAGTTCCTGGTATATTTTTCCGAAGTATGTATCGTATTTCTACAAGCTTCTTAAATTTCACCTTCTTATTCTAAAAAATTATTGGAAAGTTAAAACAGGGAGTTCAAAGGGATCATCAAATAAATAGTCCAATAAATTTTTGATACGGACGGATTACTCTGTAAATCGATTTGAAAAGAAAAAGCTTGTCATTAAGAAATTAAAGTAGTTAATTCGTAGCAAAATGTGAATTTACAGAGTCGTAATTTTTATTCGAATTGAGGCACACAGTAATTCAAGGTTATCTTATGTGACTAGAAAACACCACACAGATTATCTACGTAGATTCAAACTGAATCCTGTTTTCCCAACTGAAAACAAAATTTATGACACATATGATTTTTCAGACACTCTAATATATTTTAATACAATAACATTTATAATTATGACATAATGAATTATGAATATTTTTGTATAAATATTTTTAAAATTTGCAATGAAACTACTCACAACTAAACCAAATTTAATTTAGAATTTATTATTTTAATATTAATATTTTTAATAATTTTGTTTTTAATTTAAAATTTACCATTAATTTTATTAATGTTTAATAAATATAAAAATAATATCAAATAAAAATTATGGATTTTTGTCACAATTGTCGGCTTTAATATTAACCTTATTATGGTATAGTTATTAAAATTTAAATTTTTTTAAAATAAAATTTAAAGTATTCCTTATCAAAAGGAAAAAATAATAATTTTTATTAAATCGTGAACTTTATCAAAATAGAAAAATTAACAGGTAAAAGTTAGCAACAATTTGATGATTCTGTAGCTCAATTGATAATGTTTTTAATTTGAAAATAAATTGTGGCGCCCGAGCCAAAGCTTTCATAATTCTATCCTACACCTGTGGTCAATTTGTTATGAGTTTTTGCTATAAAAAAACTTGATCTTGATCCGATTTTAATTATATGGATCTACTGAAAATGATTTTCGGAGCAATGCCCTTATCGTCCATAAATAAAACATATTGTAGTTCTTTTTACTAACTTAAAAGTATTTTTTTTTCTATTGTTTCGTTGTTATTAAGTTATATAAAAACTTTAAGCCGGTGTTTGGATGTAGTTTTGTTTAGTGCTAAGAGCTGAATGCAGTAAAAGTATTCATTATCAAAAAGAAAAAATAAATATTTATTAACTACCTTTATTAAACTAAATAAAATTACAATGAAAAGTTAACAAGAACTTGGCGGTTCTATAGATCCGTTAACAACATTTTTAATTTGAAAAACAATGTTGGCGCCCGAGCTAAAGTTTTCTTAAGCTTCTCTGGATCAGTTTTTGCTAACGTTTGCTACTACATTGACCCGCTTTTATATGCATCTATTGAAAATGATATTTTGAGACATGTCCTTTAGTCCGTCAATAAATCATATTGTAGTTGTTTTTACAAAGAGAGATCATGAGATTTTAGTCCATATAGTAGAGACATTTAAAACTAAATTTCTTTCTTAGTTGTTTCGTTGTAATTTGCTTTAAAGGGCTTTTTGGAGCGTAGATTTTTACTAAGAGCTGAATGTAGTAAGTTTTTTGTTTTACTAAAATAAATGTAGTACTGTTTTAGATCATTAAATAAAATATGTCTTCTTGTTCATCCTTTAAAAAAATTTCATACACATATTAATCCATTTAAATTATCAACTGAAGAAAAGATCCAGCTAAAACTCAACAAGTATTTTTTTTAATGCAAAGTTCCTAAGTTTATTATTTTAAATGTGTCATTAGAGTTTATTTAACCTTTAAATATGGAGGTGAAATTTTGGGACGTAGTCAGTGTCGTGGTGATAACTTTTACCCCTTTTAAATTTACTAAAAAATATTACAAAAAAAAACATTTATTCATAATTATTTGTTTTTTTTTAAATAAGCTACTATATTTTTAATTTAAAAAATTAAAAAATTTAATTTTTTTGTTAATTCCAACAAAATAGATACTTTATTTCACAAACCTTTTTTTGCACAACAAAAAAAGTACGATAGGGTAAAATTTACCACCACCTCCACAGTTAAAGCTCATATGTTTGAAATTTTTAGGCAGCCCTAAAAGTTAAACTTAAATAACTTCTATACATATCATAAAACTGATTCAATCTGAACCTCAGAATTACTTTTTTTAAATTTTTTTTCTTTTTTTTTATCTTAAACAGATCTTTCTACCATGAACAAAGTGAAGAAAACCTTTTCAAAGGCTATTAAAGGACTCACCAAGTAATTAATGTTATCATCAGAAATTTTATCACAAATAATTTTTTATTATTTAAAAATATAAAAACTAATTTGTAATTTTAAAAAAATATATAATATATTTTCACAAAAGTTTTTTATTTAAGCCTAAACATCAATTATAAATTTGACAAAATGTTTTTAGATTACCAGTAAGTGGCAGAAATTATAATTTAGGAATTGACCTTAGCTTTGAAAAAATATAGGAAATTCTTTTAAAAAAAACGCCACCTTAAATTACAATTTGGCAACAAAAAATATGTGAAGAAATGCTGACTGTAACACATTGGTCTAAAACGAACTCAGAGCACATTATCAATGTTTTACAATTTGGGAACCATCAAATGTATTCAAAAAGTATCAAATGTAATTCAAAAAGTATCAAATGCCTTTCAGAAAGTATCAAGCTTATTTCAGAAATTATCAAATGTATTTCAGAAATTATCAAATGTATTTCAGAATTTCATTTCTGAAAATCAATTCATGTTTTCTGATAAACAATTTATCATTTCCGGAAACAAATCGATGTTTTCTGAAGTATAATTGATATTTGCAGCAAATCAATTGATCTTTTCTGAACCATAATTGGTAATTTCTGAAAATCAATTGATATTTTCTGAAATGAAATTGGAAACGGTATTGTACAGAAAGAGCAATTGAAGCCAGGTCTAGTAAAGAGGCTTGCGAAATGTTGGGATCGTATTATATACGACCAGGTTCGATTACATCCAACAAAAAAATAAAATCAGAAGAAAAAATTTAAAACAGACACAAGTTAAGACTGTCAAAACAAGCGTCTTTGTTTTATCGTTCAGTGATCATGTCGTATTTTGTGCCTGAAACAGAACATTTGCAGCACGCATTGCTTTTCTTATTTAGTCAAAATAAAAAGGCTGTTGAAAGTCATAGTTTGCTGGTAGAAACATATGGTGAACATGCTACAACAATTAGAATATGTGAGACATATGCGATATCCGTCCGTCCGCCTGTCTGTCTGTGTGCCCATGTAAACCTTGTAATCAAACTATAGGTCGCAAATATGAATATATTTTGATGAAATATGCTATGTAAGCTTTTATCGGTCATAGGATGAGCGTTATTGAAATTGGTGAAATTCGGTCCATGTTCAGACCTAGTCCCCATACAAATAACCCCTATGAAATCGACATAAATTGCCATAAGATCCTAATTATCATACAGATCTCAGTCAAATTGGGTTTGTATGTGTTTATTATATCCATTAATCAGTAGTCCAAAAATATTCTCTTTAGGACAATTATTAGTCATAGGCCCTATATAGAGCTGCTTCCAGATCTTCACTTAAATCAAAAAAAAAAAAAAAACATTGCACAGATTTTTCTCAAATGGGTTCGTATATATTTTTTCTAAATATAAGTGAGTTTACCAAATATGGTAAGGATCGGTCCTTTTTTCGACCTAGTCCCCATATAAATATAACATCCGATATGAACTTTCTCATATCTACAGCCAAAAAAATTAATAAAAATGCAACTCAGATTTGGGTTATGCTTATTTTCTATATAGAATTAGTTGGACCGAAAGGTAGGGTCTCTAAACCATGGTATAGGGTATCGTATAGTCGGTCTAGACCGACTATAATTTTCTTACTTGTTTTGTATGGAATTGTGGCGGGTGCCGAAAAATGGATTTGTTTTGAAAACTCGAGGCGGAATGAATCTAGGCTTTCACCTGAAGAAGCCGGTCACGCGTCTGCAGAGGAACATTTATGCAATTTCGAGAAAGTTGGAAAATGGCTTGACGAATGGTTTGCCGCAAATGACAAGTAGTTTTTCTAGGCATGGTATTCATAAATTATCTGAAGATGGGCGAAATGTTTAGAAGCCGATGGACAATAACAAAAAAATAATTACCCTTAAAAATAATGTTTGTTTTTACCGAAAAAACTGAAAAAACTTATGCATACACCCGACAAATAAAGAGATACTTGAAAGCGAATAAGAGCGAAGTGTTGTGTTTTATTTTTTATATATTTAATTTAATTTAATGCAGCTAAGTTATCCAAACTTCAAACCCTCAACAAAGGGAGGTTCCTTACTTTCTTCATCGCCAAAAGTTGGGTTAATCTACGTCGTAAGTCGTAGTAAATCACCGATTTCACGATCTATTCCTTTTTTTTTTTTTTGAGAAGATGAATTTCTCAACACACTGTTAACAACACAAAACATTCAGAAAATATATGACAATACATCAAATTTCAACATATCTGTGGTCGCCGCCTAAGTCAAAAATCATGCTTTCGAGAAAACTGACTTTATATGTAAATGTAATGGGGCTTCATTACGACTTAGGTCAGTATGTTTTTATTTATTTATTTATTTATTATATGATGGCATACATAACTCAAATCGTTCTTAAGTCGACTTAGGCGGTTATCGCTTATGACCACAGATATGTATATGATACTGATGCAGATTTAAGGTAGCGTAGCTGTTTCTTTTGAATCTTGTTATTTTGACACTGACGGCTCTTTTTATTATTATTATTAACCAACACTCAGGGATGCCCCTACAGATGCAGTGCATTGTGTTGATCTCAGGAAAATAGGTTATGGGATGGAGGAAAGAGGGAGTAGTGTTTGTGGATATTTGATTTAAAATTTATTAGATTATAACTGTCAGGAAAGACCTCTGCGGGGAATTTATTCCACATACGGCTAGTTCAACTGATAAACGACTTCTCTGTAATTCGTTGTGCGGTCAACTGGACAAAAAACTACAAACGGATGGGATCTACTAGAGAAGCGGGTAGAGCGAACCGACACTCGGGTACTTTTAAT
This sequence comes from Cordilura impudica, assembly GCA_963682025.1. Classification (NCBI taxonomy): domain Eukaryota; kingdom Metazoa; phylum Arthropoda; class Insecta; order Diptera; family Scathophagidae; genus Cordilura; species Cordilura impudica. Next base: position 157,744,545 of record OY821521.1, on the reverse strand, counting down.
AAGTTCGCTAATCTCAGAAGAACATTTTCCATGGTAGTACCTATAGAACAGTTATACACAACCCACATTCCGACGATGTTCCAATGAGTCAATTGATGAGCATCAACGCCCTCCTTTGCACACGGTCCAGTAGCTCCAAAATAGACTTTGAATCTCCTGCCCATATATGGGAGTTGTATTCCATTTTCGGTCGGATATAAGGGGTATAGATTTTAAGGAGATTAGAGAGAGTGAAGTAATTTGTCCGCCTTTTGTCCCCAACCTCCAAGAGGCTTGGCCTACAGTTAAAGGAAAATGAATGACAAATGCTGCTGTCATCTGCGAAAGAGTAAATAGAATTAAACGTTTGACCAAGAAGGTCGTTCAGAAAGATAAGGAAAAGAAAAGGAGAAAGAACGGAACCTTGGGGTACCCCTGAATTAAGCTGAAACTCATTGTTCGATCTCTGAGAAAACTCGATATAAATCGAGAGAAGTCATTACCGACCCCAAATGCAATAAGCTTTGATATAAGTGCACCGTGCCACACACGATCGAATGCCATGGAAATATCTAGAGCAACCACTTTACTTTCGCCAAAATTGCGAATGGATCGACTCCAGCGCTCAGAAAGTAGAGCTACCAGGTCTCCCGTGGAACGATTTCTACGGAAGCCATACTGACGATCATTAAGTGAGTTGGCCTCTAGGTAGTTCATAAGATGGAAATTGATCATGCTCTCCATCACCTTTGAGAGTGCAGAGCAGATTGCAACTGGACGGTAATTTTCAGGGTTATTAGCCGCACCCTTTTTAGGGATTGGTGGGACATTAGCAACCTTCCAGCAAGAGGGAAAGACTCCCGCACGGTACGAAAGTGTGAAAAGGTTGTCCAATGGACTGGCTAGCGTCGAAGAGCACTACTTGGTATTCCAGTGCTGGAATACCATCCGGCTCCGAAGACTTATTTTCGTTGAGATCAGAAAGAACATTTTTAACTGTACATGCTCGGATGAACATTTTAGGCATAGTACAAGATACTCTTTCGAGTTCGGGCAGTGGTTGATCGCTATCCAGCAAAAACGAATTTGTGCAAAAAGTTCAGCTAAAAGATTAGCCTTATCAACCGGGCCAGTGAATATTTGGTCATTCATTATAAGAGTTGGGATTGCAGAGCTAACATTATTCTTTACTCTTTTAACAAATGACCAAAAGCTCTTGCTGCCCCGAGGAGCACACAAAATCTTGACAGAAACTCAGTATCAGCGCTTGTAGAAGTAAGTACATCTTTATGGAGTCTTTTCAAACATATCTTTAGGTACAACAAGACAGTAACACAATATATATATATAAAATGCTCTTAGAACTATGATTGTTTTGTTCTAATAAACAATAAAATGTAGAAGTTACGAGTACACGCAAAATGTAGAATAACGTTTGCTCGCGACGTTGGCATTGTCGGCCAGAGAGACTCTGTTAAATGAATAAATAAACTTAAAACTAAACACCTAACATTAACAAAACATGTTAATTGATAAATCGAATAATAAAAAAGTATAAGTATACTCTAGTTTTCATATGCACATAAATATTAAATATTACAGATCAATTTCAAATTATTTAGGCCCATTAGCATAAATCGTAAAACGGTACGTGATATTATACAAGTATGTAAATATAGTTCTCTTAAATTTATGATGGTCACAGAATTTTCTTATTACCCCTCTAGCTTCTATGAGAGCCCGGAGTAGTCCTCAAATAATATTCCGACATGACCCGGGAGACGTTATCGTACTCCAGGAATTCCCTTACGATACCAATGGGGGATAGGTAGTTTGAGCTAGACCAGTTATATTTTTCGGATTCAAAAATATATTTTAAAACGGATGATATTGTTGTGTTTGAGAAACGCTTCGTGTAGGTTGAAAAATTCATACCAATGCATTTTCTGATTACTTTCCTCTCAAATAACTCCATTTATCTGGCTATTGTGGGAAAAATGGTAAACAAGATTGGGAAACCATACACCAATATTGTTCTAATGGCAACTTTGTATATGAGGAGTATCTTTATGAAGGTATCTGCTATTAAACAAATTGGAGAACATGCCAGAGATCCTCTTAACTTTGGTAAACATCATCCTTCCATGTGCATTGAATTTCAACAGCTTGTCAAATGTTATTCCCAAGTATATAAGGCTATTTTTAAAGGGCATTTCCGTACCATCTAGGTATAGTTTTAAGCTTTTCCTCTGTGGACTTTTCCTGTGTGGACACTTGCCAGACGCATTTCTGATACATATTGCTTCCGTTTTATGCCACATTTATATGTATACCCCGTTTTTTGTAGTATTCATTGATGATTTGAAGATGTGATGAAACTCTTTATAGTGCTTGAGCAGGAGAACCATGATGGGAAAAGATTAAGCAGAAGTTATTGATTTGGACGCTAAATTTTCGTTGAAGAAAATAACTTTGGAGTATTTTAAGCAAGAATGGATAAAAATCAATGTCTACAGGCTGTGTCAAATGCTTTTTGGATATCTAGCGATACCGCAATCGTGCAGTTCTGAATCCTTAAATTTGTTGTCACGTCACTATGAAACTTTAATATGCATGAACTGTTGAATGGGATTACCTAAACCCAAATTGGAAGCAGGATAAAGGATTAAATATGAAGTCATCATCAAGTTTTTTCATCATCAAAAAAGTTTCCAAGGTTGGAAAGTAGTGAAATTGGCCGAAACTCATCCATTCTCTGACTATCTTCTTTTTAATTGGTAAGATTTTTGTTTGCTTCAACTCAATAACTTCATATATCTTCTTGAAAGCAGTGGGACTTGGTTTAATTTTTTCCAGACGCTGTCTAAAATGTTGTGCTTCCTCTAAACATATAAGCTCTTTAATTATAACTAGCAGATTCCAGCCTTAGAAATTCGAGTGCAAATTCTGGGAAATTTTATTTTTGCATATAATAAAGACCTTAAGGGTATGCTAATCTATTTTAGCCAATTCACAATTCAACACTTTTTAAATATCGAATATTGTCGTTATTGGTTTATGTCCAATTATTGGTTTATGTCCAAAATTATTTTTCAATTCAAAACAATTATTATTGTGAACGAAGAAAACAAACTCACAAACACATTAACAAATTTAATAAACATACATATAGCATTGTATAATTTAATGTATGTGTTAGTAGCAACTTTAAATGCATATTACTCCAAAAGATTTTAAAAATTTAAAAATCCGTAAATCTGGTGGACAGCTAAAAAGAAATACCTTTCAAATAAGATACGCTTGCTCAAAATCGGGAGAAAACTGTGGAACAAATCATCGGTCACAAGAAATCGCCTTACATATTAATATTTTAGAATTTTAGATGGGGAACTTACTTGGAGAGGTTGTTGTATTCAGAACTGAGTCTGTTACCATTTCTATGAAAAATTTTCTTCAACTCTTCTTGCCATCTGTGCTTCATTTTGAGAAAATTTTGTGTTTTTTAGATACATATATACATCTTATTTTTCATTTCTATCTTTTTTGAATGTGAGTTGGAGACTGTGTTTAATATTCTTGTAAAATCATTTATTAGTTGATCTATTTCTAGATTTTCCAAGTTTCTATTTTCAGGTAGAACTTTCCAAATCACATCGAAAGTGGTCCCAGTTGGTACTTTTAAATGATGTAAATACTCGAGGGCTTTGTAGAATAAAATCAAATATATTGAGCTGAAGTTCAACTTTGATTGGAAAGTAGTCTGAGAATGAAGGAAGACTGCAGATATTGTAGCTTGGGACATCAATGTTATAGTGGCCAAATTTAACGATTTAATAAAACCACCATCTTTGTATGGGTGCCCCTTAAGGCGTGGAGATAAGAGCCTGGTATGTTTTGAGAAAATGTTGGCAGTTATGGGACTTTTTCTTTTACATATATATTTCTGTAATGTAAATTTTGTATGGGAGCCCCCTTAATGATAGGAGAGTGGGTGGAAAACTAATGGGAGTCGGTCATACATTTGACCCGTCTTGGGCATCTTAGGAGCTGTGGGGACCATTTTTTACTATATCATAAAATTTTATACACTGTATGGAAGCCCCCTTAAGGAATCAAGATATGGGGTAGGTATGTTCGAATAAACTGTCGGTGACGGAAAATTAGGAGTTACTCTGTGGCAATTATGAAGTTTTTCCTATTTGCTCTCACTTTGAGCTCGATGAGGAGCCTTTTGCCTCCATCCTACCCCCTCCCTCCATTTTTGGCTCATGCAGTTTTTTCTGAACCTCACAAAATTAGGGGGTCTAGCGTTTCGAATTCAAAAAGTCGTGCAGTATACCATACTGAATAAGCATACAACAGCTAAGTGTTTGATACTTTTACCAATTTGAAAATGTTCTGGTAAGAACAGAAACGTGTTTCATCTCTCATATGCGCAATCATGCACCCAATTTTGGAGTACCAGAATACTATTACCAATAAAGCAGTAAAATAAGTTTATTAATTATAGCATTTTTAAAAAGAATCGCAAACATGGACATATAATTTTAAAAGTGGTAATAAAAATAAGCCTTATGTCGTTTTCTTTTCTGACAAAAAATGTCGCTTTTTATTTGCTCTTTTTTCGAAAAGTGTATTATTTATATATTCTGAATTAAGAGCAACCTTATCTTATACATCAATCAAAAGGTTTCAAAGCGCTGTGTTCACAAAATGTAAAAAAAATTGATTATCTTCTTTGTAGTCATGCGGTGAAAATATTCAAAAGAGGGGTACAATGGGGAAATATTTTCATACTATGACCTGAAAGAAGCTAATGGCTGCATTTTTTGCGATTTTCGAGGGCTCGACTTTGAGACCTTTCGATTGATGTATAAGATAAGGTTGCTCTTAATTTAGAATATATAAAATAATACACTTTTCGAAAAAAGTGCAAATAAAGTGCGACATTTTTTGTCAGAAAAGAAAACGGCATTAGTTTAGAAACAAAAAAAGGGAAATTCCGAACAAAAACTTCAATTATTTTGAATAATAAAACTTACAAATAAAATAAATTCAATCCATTGCAATCAGAAGTTTCAATCAAATGAAATTTTTTTTTCTGGCAAATTTATGAAAAAAAATTAACTTTTCCTTAAAATTTAAATTTATTTATTTTCCTTTGGCTATTTTTAAAATTTGCTAAAAAAAAAACATATTTGCAAAATGTTTGCTTCCGGTGCAAATGCACGCCAATCTCAAATAGTAATTAAATCGAAAATAAATGCATCAAAATCAACGAAAAAAAACTCCAGCCTACCAATTCAATCTCGCACCGTGTCAGCTTCATTGACAAAAACGACCACTACAACCTTAAGAACTTCCAGAACGTCAGATGTTGAAAGTAAAATGAAAGCTCCCGATAAAACCATACAACGTAGTGTGAACAAAACAAAATTAAGGGAGTTGAAAGCTGCACCCCAGAGGCTCCAAATACCGTTTATTAACGATTATGGCATACGATCCACGCAATCAGCTAGATATTCTTCGTCTGCTGATACTGTAACTAGTAACCAGTCAACAAATTCAGTGCAGGGTTCCAGAACTGATATTGATAACGAAGTTGGGTCAAAAAAATCCGAAGCCCATGTATCGTTGATAGGAGCTACAATTAAACCTAAAACTCTAATAGCTAAGACAGCAACACAGATAAAAACTTATTCAACCACAAAAAAATCGTTGGTAAGAAAAACTCCTTACACTGTTAATGGGAAAATTCCCGAAAAGGAAGATATCGCTCTTGCAAACAGTGATATCGCTATACAAACTAACGAAGACGAAATAATGAATCACTCTTTAATAGTGGGTGATTTGAAAATAATGCAACCTTCTAAATCTGTTATTGATGAAATTGAGAAAGTACGTCAACAGATAAATAACAAAAAGCTTCTTAAATCTTCACGAAAATTTGAAGAACATTCGGCCAAAGAAGAAGAACATTTAAATGATTTAAATGAATTTCTCGAAAAATCCTACGTTACAAAGAAAAAGCGAACAGTAACGGGTGATATATTTGCCAAAGATCGCAAGTATGTTTAATTTTTTGTTCAATTCGTTTTTTGCTCATTCTCGTTTCCGTTTAGACTTATTGCATCTATGGATCAATTATTAAATCGTGAAATCCCCAAAACTGAATCGATTGCCGACATTAAAGCTCGTATAAAACGCAAAGAACAAGAGCTATTTAGTTTATTTGATAATGTATCAACAATTAACAAGGAATAATTTTATTAAAAACTGATTATGTTAAATATATAATTGTAGTTGTAGTCGAAAGTCATCAAATCTGCCAATTGCCTGCTAAATTTGACATTCAATTTCTTTTAAAAAAACTCGATTTACCAACAGATATACATACATAGTTTTTTTTTTGTTGTTTTCGATAAACAAATTATTGCTTACTATTTACTTTCATAATCAGGATGTATAATAAAAACAAGTAAGAAATTATAGTCGGTTTAGACCGACTATACGATACCCTATACCATGATTTAGAGACCTTATCCCTTTTATATGGGGACTAGGTCGAAATATGGACCGATCCTGACCATATTTGGTAAAGTCACTTGTATTTTGAAAAAATAAATACAAACCAAATTTGAGAAAAATCTGTGCAATATTTTTGTTTTTTGTTAGATTTAAGTGAAGATCGGGAAGCACCTCTATATGGGGCCTATGACTAAGAATTGTCCTATAGGGATTATTTTTGGACTACCGATTAATGGATATAAACACATACAAACCCAATTTGACTGAGATCTATATGATAATTTGGATCTTATGGCAATTTATGTCGATTTCGTAGGGGTCATTTGTATGGGGACTAAGTCTGAACATGGACCGAATTTCAATAGCGTTCATCCTATGGCCGACAAAAGCTTATATACCAAATTTCATCAAAATATATTCATATTTGCGACCTGTAGTTTGATTGCAAGGTTTACATGGACATACAGACAGACGGATGGACGGACAGACGGACGGACGGACATCGCTAAATCTACTCAGAAAGTGATTCTGAGTCGATCGGTATAATAAAAGATGGGTCGAGGTCAAATAGTTTTGGTAGTTACAAACAGCAGCACAAAGTCATACCCAAACCACATGGTGGTATAGGGTATAATAAAATATCTTTCTGAAGCCAAAACCTAAAATTGGGACTAAAAATGATCGGACTAGAAGTTTCACAACAAATTTAACCTATATGAATATGTTAAATAATTACATAACATGGCCAATTGAATAGATTTGTCTAGTACTGAAATGTGGATAGCAGTGTTCTAACTCGACCGACGAGCTAGAGTACATCGCTAAGGTCCTAGGTATAAAAAAATGTTTTACTTGAAATAAGCAGAATAATTAAAAATACCAACGGGTAAAAGCAGCACCTTTTACATCTTCTAAGCAAATAAAAATAATCAAAACATTTTGAGTTTGAATAAATCGAAAACTTTTTAAGTTTGTAAAAATTTTATTGTTTTTATATAATTTTGGATGAAAAAGATTTTTAAATTAAAAAAATCCTTAAAACTCAAAAATTTATAGCCGTGATAGGTGTGTGATATAATAGTCAATAAATTACTTTTTTCGGAAACCTTTTCGTAATTAATCTTAAAACACAAGGTAATTTTATCTTAGTATTACAATTTTGAATTAAACTGAGCAATTCAACATTATTTAGACTCCAGTATGGACAGAGATAAGAAATTTAGTCATGTGTACCAATTTTCCAAAATAGTTTGGTGTAATATTTAATTTAAAAATTTATAAGGCTAAGCATTAATTTAACAACACAATAACCTCATACATTTTGCATGCCCATATACCGTTTGTTAAAAAAGTGTGGTTTTCTAAAATTTTAGCTTTCCTTAAAAACATTTCCCTAAAGTTCCTTTTCCTTTTTTTTAATAACTTTTCTTAAAAAAGAAACTTTTTCAATAAAAGTTCCCTTTCTAAAAAACGAAGCTTTTATTTAAAAAAGTACCTTAAAAATCACCCTTTCCTTTTTTTAATTTTTCCGTTGGTTTTGGGTCAGAAGTAAAGTATCTTTAAACAAAATTAAATTGGTTGTGAGGATCGGATTCTATTAGGTCAAAAGTTGGACTGCCTCTAAGCCTCTAGGTCTTGGGAAATAAGGCGAAGAAAATCCCAACACAATTATTTTATATACATAGAAGTACTTCGTTTAATTTCTGACCATAAAAATAACAATTTACATGATAAAGGAATAGAAAATAAAATAAAATTTTATTTTTTTCTTGTAAACTAAATCATCTTTTGTATACTTTTAATTTAATTTAACTACAAAAATTTATAATATTTTGCCTCAGCGCCGGTAAAGACTTGATAGAGGCTGTAAGGCAACTAACTATTTACAAAATTCTTATATCAATACATTTTTCTATATCTATAATATTAATAGGCTAGGCGATTTCTTGTGACCGATGTTTTGTTCTACCGTTTTATCTCGATTTTGACAAAACATATATTATTTGAGAGGTATTTCTTTTTCGCCGTTTTGTAGATTTACAGATTTTTAAATTTTGTCCTTTATTTTGAGTAAATTGCATTTAAAGTTGCTACTAACACATACAGAAAATGATACATATGCTATGTGTGTTTTAATAAATTTGTTAATGAGTTTGTAATCTTCATTCACAATAACAATAAACCATAAAAGTGTTGGTTTGTGAATTGGATAAGCTGAAAAATAAAGCTGCCTAGAAATTGCAGTCGAATTTCGAGTGCTGGAATCTGCTAGTCTTATTTAAAAAGAAATCCTGAGTTGTGTAAAATTGTTTAAAAAAAAAAGAAACAAATAGAATAAAAGAGTAAAACGTTAAATAATTCATAATGCATGGACCCAGAATAACTGACGCGTTGTTTGGTTAACTCTAGACGACATCTCGTAATGTTTAAATCCAAAGCCTGTCTTGTAATCCTGTGAGTGTATGGTGAAATTGCATGGTATGAGAACCAAAACCTTTTAAACATTTATAAACGTATGTTAACAGCTTTGCTTCTATAAAGCATTTACTGGGAGTGTTGTTTTAGCATAATTTTTGAAAAGATTTATTGTACTAAACCGCAGCGGAAGATTTAATACGATTTTTAATGCTTTATTTTGTTTTGACTGTAAAGATTTCAATGCAGAGCTTGTTCTGTATCCATAAATTATCGGAAGATACGTCAAATGAGAGTGAACCAAGGATTGATAAAGTGATATTTTGGTTTTAATATCTAACTTGTTTTTAAATTTATAAAGAATTCTGATTCCTGAAGATATTTTCGATTTCATACTGTTTATGTGATTTTCCTACATAATGTTGCGGTTATAATTATTAAGATGTTATTAAGATGTTAAGATGTGGTCTCCATATGACAAAAACTACTTTTTAAAATCATTTGTTAATTACCGTAAAATTAATAAAGGCTTTAATTTCTGTTTAAAACACCTTGGAGAATCTTCAAACAATAAATTTTTTGTCAATGAAAATCTTACTCAGTATAATTTTACCATTCTACGTGCGGCAATAAAACTAAAAAAGGAAAATCGTCTTCACAGTGCCTTTAGTATGCGTGGTCTAGTATATATTAAAAAGACTGCGGAAAGCAACATAATAAGAATTGATGATATAGAATATCTGGATGATTTATTTCGAGAACCAGCACCCGCACCTAATGCTAATGAACGTTTTCATACAACTTCTTATTAAAATCTTATTTTCTAACTATTTTGTTTTATTTTTAACACTTTATACCATTTTAAATACATTAATATATACGTTTATACAAATTTTAAATTTTTTTCAAATCAATATTTCAACAAACAATGTTAACTATAACTTTTTTATCAAACTTATTACTTCGTGCGTTACTCGATCATTATTTTTAAAACTTAAAAATGAACAATACTTATAGAATAAATTCCAGGGATAATGTTGCGAATATGGTTAGAGTCCTTGCCAATCAGAGGAAAGGTATTAAAATATGTCATATCAATGCTCAAAGCTTAAGGAAAAAGATTGACGAATTTAGATTGATTTTTGAAAACTCAGGTGTCGATTTTATATGTGTTTCGGAAACATGGTTTGATTTCGAAATTACAGACTTCTCTGTTTCCCTAAATGGATATAATTTACGTAGAGTTGATAGAGAATATGGATATGGCGGCGTTGCTATGTACATAAAAGAGGGGATTTCTTTTAGCATCAAATGTACATCTAAGGAAAATTGTGATTTTGAGGACATAGATAATACAGATCCTCTAAATCTAATTGAGTATCTATTTATCGAGGTAAATAATGAAGGTAGGAAATTGCTTTTAGGGAGTGTTTACAGGCCTAATAAAAATCTTTGTACCAGGCGATTTTTTCGAACTTTGGAAACGCAAACAGCTTTGTACGATGATGTTATCATAGCAGGAAATTTTAATTCAAACCTTCTGGTAGATTGTAGTTTCTCTGATGAATGTGCCTCGATTGGTTTAATATCACCTAATATCTTACATCCTACACACTTCACTGCAACTGTTAATACGCTTTTGGATTTGTTTCTTGTGAGTAATGAAATTAATATACTACTCTACGATCAACTGTCTGCATCATGTTTTTCCAAGCATGATCTTATTTTCATGACTTACAGTTTCCAACTTGTTATACAAGTTGAGAGGATTACTTTTCGAGACTTTAAAAACATTAATTTTAGACTCCTTGAGGAAGAATTTTTTAATATTGATTGGAATGCTTTGTATTGTTTAAATTCTGTGGATGACCAACTCTCTTTTCTGGAGCAAAACATAAATTATCTGTTCGATCTAACTGTACCAATAAAATCGAAGATTATTAGTAATAAACAAAAACCCTGGTTTTCTTCTGAAATTAAAGATTGTATCAATCAAAGAGATTTTGTCTATGCACGTTGGAAAAGATTTAAAACAACAACATTACATGATGATTATCTGACTGCTAAGAGAAACACAAATAAAATGATTAAAAAGGCCAAATCCAATTTTTATGCTGAAAAATTTTCTTCTGCCATTGGCTCCAAAAGAACATGGCAAACGATACGCGAAGTTGGTATCGGTAAATCTACGCATCGAGAACCATGTTCGGTTGATGCAGATACAATTAATAAAAAGTTTTTAAGTGTTCCTATGGTTCAAGCAGATAAAGATTACTATATCAATAGTCACTCGAATAACGATGCTGAATCTTTTTTTTTCTTTTGCTGCAGTAGACCAATGCGACGTTTTATCTAGTTTATTGTCTATAAAATCGAACTCTATAGGAGTGGACGGGATTAATCCTAAGTTTTTCAAGATTCTTTTACCTCAGCTACTTCCAATTATAACTTTTTTCTTTAACAAAATATTAACTTCAAGCCACTTCCCATCGAATTGGAAAATAGCTAAAATCATTCCAATACCCAAAGCTGGTTCCGATTATAGACCAATAGCTATTCTTCCATTTCTCTAAAGTATTCGAGCGTATTATGCACAAACAAATGACTAGTTTCTTGGATGACAATAACTTGCTAACAGATCGTCAATCTGGGTTCAGGAGGAAACACATCTGCCTAACAGCCTTAGTTGATGTTACAGAGGAGATTAGGGAGAAACTTGATGATGGCAAGACTACATTTTTAATACTTTTAGATACCGTTTGATACCGTGGATCATAACATTCTTTGTTACAAACTTAAAAACTTTTTTAATTTTTCTTCGACCGCTACTCAGCAGTATGTTGAAACTAGAATCCAAAATTCAATGACACTGCCTGTAGCAAGGGGCGTACCTCAGGGGTCCATTGTTGGGCCACTATTATTCTCATTGTACTCAAATGACCTCCCAGGCATTTTAACAAATTGTAATGTAAGAATGTATGCGGATGACGTTCAGCTTTATACCAGCTGTAGTAATGCCCTAATCGACCAGTGTATTATCTCTATTAATCAGCAACTCCATCGTATTTATACATGGGCAACGGCAAATGGATTAGAGATAAATCCGAAAAAATCAAAATGCATTGTAATTCAAAAGCGACTTTTCAAACTAAATATTACACCTAATATAATTATAAATAATCAGAAAATTGAAATCGTTAAATCTGCTAAGAATCTAGGTATTTTTTTTAATGACACTCTTACGTGGTCGAACCATATTAACTATGCCTGTGGTCGTACTTTCTCTATGACTAGAACTCTGTGGCAAACCCAGCATTGTACACCTATGAAAATAAGAATCCTACTTGCCAAAACTTATCTGATGCCTGTTTTACTGTATGGTTGTGAGCTATTTGCGAAATGTGATACAATTAGTAAAAGCAAATTGAACGTTGCATTTAATATCATAATCAGATATGTGTATGGACTTAATAGACGTTCTAGTGTATCTTTGTTTTCATCGCAGCTATATGGCGTTTCTTTAGATAATCTTTTAAATACAAGAGTTTTAGTTTTTTTACATAAAATAGTGTATACCCACAAACCGGATCATCTGTAGGACAAACTTTATATTTCAGATATAAGCAGGAGAAAAAGAATTAGATCAATTAGATGTAAAAATTTAATATCGGAGTGGCATTTCTACATATTCGCAGTATCTCTCTGGAATTCTATACCCCATAGCTCTCAACTTTTAAGTAACGCACGAAAATTTAAAGAAAATATTTTTAAATTGTTTTCGGCATAACAATTTAAAACATTAAATATTATTTGATATTATAATACATTTGATTAAATTAAATTTCAAATATTTCAACTTTATTCTTTAATTTTAATCTTATTGTTCTTTGCATTTTTATATAAAGAAAATTTGTAATTAGTTATTAATTTATTAACGATTTTATAATTTTAAATACAATCAGTTCCATACTGCAAAATAAGACTTTTAGTCTTGTGTATGGAGCAGTTCCAATAAATAAATAAATAAATAAATAAATAAATAAATAAATAAATAAATAAATAAATAAATAAATAAATAAATAAATAAATAAATGTTCTGATTCATGTTAATACCAAGATATTGAACGCTTTCTGATTCATTTATTATTTTACCATCAATATGCACGCTCAAATTTGGATCAGTACTTAGCATATATGGTCTAAATTTTACAACTTTAGTTTTGTTTGCATTTAGAATAAATTTATTTAGTCTTATATATTCTGACAAAATTGCCGCATCATATTCTATTTGCGTCTGCAGCACCTGGTGATACTTATAATTGTAATACAGGCATATATCGTCAGCAAACATTAACAACTTTCCGTTAAACTTTGTTTTTGATGTCATTGAAAAAAATTTTGAATAACAGTGGCCCAAACTCCAGCCAATTGATTACTTTCGCATTCACCAACTTGAACATACTGCCATCTGTTTTTTTAATCATCTTCAAACAATAAAATGGATTTTTGAGAAATTCCAAAAATTTCCAGTTCTTTGATCAAAATTTTATGGTCCACCAAATCAAATGTTTTGGACAAATCAAAAAGACTCCAGCTACTCCTTTATACCCAGAATAACAGCTTCATCCGTACCTCCACCTTTCTTAAATCCGTACTGCTGATCAACTAACATCTTATATTTTAAATAGTTTGTAAATTGCTCAAATATAAGTTTTTCAAATATTTTATCAATAATCGAAAGCAGGGAGATTGGTCTATAATTTTCAATTTTATTAATACCTAGAGATTTTGGAATGGGAATAATTTTGTGTAATTTTAAGACCTAAGGATAGTTTGCCTCATTAATCATTTTATTAAACATGTTTGCAATAATCTCCGACAACATTTCTTTACGCACCAACAACATCTTTGGAGTAAAGTTTTTATTAAAACTCTTTCTTTCCTTATGCATATGAGTTTTTAATATCTCCGTGACTGTGTTTGACTGAGGTGACTATCTTAAAATTAATCTTTGGCCATAACAAGTCTATGGACAAAGTTTCAGATCGATTAAATGAGGGGAAGTGAGGTTTTAATCTCTCTGTGACTATGCGTGACTGTGCGTGAATATGTCAAAGTTAATCTTTTTTCACAGCAAGTCTATCGACCAAGATTCAGATCGATCGGATAAGGGAAATGGGTTTTAAGTCACTCCGTGACTGTGCGTGACTACCCCAAAATTAATCTGTAGTCACAACAAGAGTATGGGCCAAGTTTCAGATCAATTGGATAAGGGGGAATGGGGTTGACCCAGGACAGACAGACAGACAGAGAGTTTAAGTTATAAGAAAGAGTTTAAAAACAGCTTATTTTTCCTATTTATGATGAATGTCATAAAAGCAGTCCTTTTGCTGAGAAAAAAAGAGGTGTAAATTGCATTTTCGGCATATTGTTTGAGTTTCTGAAGTGCAGTTAGGAAATTTGCATGTCTTTTACCAGTACGTGTCAAAAACTGCGGAAAATGTGCGACTCTATCATAGCGAACTGTTGACTCCCCATTTGTACGGTTTATCTGGTATGTATTGCCGAAGAAGACTTCATCTTCGTTGCACATACTTGTTCATCTACGCACAGACGTTGAGGCATTGGCACGGACTGAAATTTCATGAAAATGCTTTACAATCGGACGTAATTTGTACAATGGATCGTAGCCTACAGTGTTATTTGCGGGCAATTTGCTCTCGACATTGAAATGTAAATTACTCCGTACTTGGTCAACACGATTCCTTGACATGGTGTTTTGAATTATTTGAAACGCATATTCGCTCCAGTATAAACGCACGCTAGGGTAGCGATAAACTTATATGAAAAATAATATGCAAATGTATTGACGAATTTCTAAAGGAAGTCGTTATATTTTTTGAGCGCCATAGATACTCGCCTGTTGAACAATGTGCTCAATGATAGAATCATCTAAAAACAAAACAACAAAACAGAAGAGAAAAGGCAAATGCACTTGTAATGAATTAAGACCGTCTAAATGCGGGCTTGGGAACTAGAGTGTTAAAAAAGAAACTTTTATTAAAAAAGTATAGTTTATTAATAAAAGTTCCCTTTCTTAAAAAGTGCCGTCCGTTTCTTAAAATAATACCTTTTCTTAAATGTACATTTAAAATGTAAATTTTCTTAAAAAGTACCTACTCCTAAAAAATACTTTTTATTAAAAAATACCTTTTCTTTACCTTTTAAGAATTAACTTTAATTGAAAAAGTGTCTTTTATTAAAAGAAATAAGTTTTCTTACAAAAAAGTACCATTTCTTAACAAGTAATTTTTCTTTAAAAAAAAAATTTCTTAAAAGTTTGTTTTCTTAAAAAAACTATTATCAAACAAATAAATTTTAATAGGTACAAAGTATCCTTTCTCAAAAGAGAATATTGTCTTACAAGATAACGTTTTATTGAAAAAGTATATTTTCTTAAAAAGTACCTTTTCTTTAAGAAATATTATTTAAAGCAGATTTTATTTTAATAAAAAAGTACCTTATCTTAAAATGTACTTTTACTTAAAAAGTGAATTTTCTTAAAAGATTATATTTTCTTAAAAGAGTACATTTTCTGAAAAGAGTATATTTTCTGAAAAGAGTATATTTTCTGAAAAATTAACTTTTATTAAAAACAGTAACTCATATTAAAAAGAACTTTTCTTGCAAAAGTTTCTGTTACTCCTTAAAATGTACTTTTTCTTTAAAATGTATTTTGGCTCAAAAAGTTACTTTGATTAAAAATGTACCTTTTCTAAAAGAAGTACCTTTGCTGAAAAAGTATTTTTTCGTAAAAAGTACAATTTCTTAAAAAGAAAAAATAGCTTTTATTAAAAAATTACCGCTTCTTAAAAAGTGTCTTCTTAAAAAGTAAATTTATTAAAAAAGTGCTTTTTATAAAAAAAATATATAATGAAATAAACTTAATGAATTAAATAGATTAAAAAACATTGAAAGAAATAAATTGAATGATAAAATAAAATTTCCTAGAATTTGCACTCGAATTTCGAGGGCTGGGCTCTGCTAGTCCTTTATTAAAAAAGTAAGTTTTATTAAAAAAAAAGTAAAATTTATTAACAAGTATATTTTCTTAGCAAGTACCTTTTCAAAAAAGTACTTAAAAGATAGATTTTCTTAAAAGTATATTTGAAATTAAGCAGTTAACATTTTTTGCAAGGTAGCCGTCGCGATATACATTTCTCTTCAAATTTCCCCAGAAAGTTTCACAAGGTCATAGTTTCGAAAACCTTGGAAAACTGATTTGGCATAAATTCGAGTTTTGAATTGTAGCCTAAACGTATTGTGACTACGCTTAATAATATTGTACCGTCGATGTTGCATTCGAAGCTTCTTCCGAAGATACGGTACGACTTCCTGCTAATGTGTGCCCCATGGTTTCAGCTTTTTTAATTATTCAGAACTATCTAATCTTGTAACGAATATTTCCCGTCCGAACCAGGTTTTTTACTTTTATATTATTAGCTGTCTTATAAATGAAAGATTTTTATTTAAATCGCTTAAAATGGACGGATTTTCTTCACAAAAGCTACAAATTATTTTACGATGCTCCAATTCACTGAAAATGCTAATTGTTCAGAAAAAACAATGTAGTTTTCTATTGGAACTAACAACTGGCTACTAGAGTTACAATTTTAGTGTTACCAACAAAGTGTTTTTTGTAGCGCTTTTACTATTTCTTGTATTTTTTGCCCATACGTTATAAAGGGTCCGCCATCTGACGTTTTTTTTTCAACTAGTGCTTATTTCGTGAATGGTAACACTTAGCTCATGTCTGATTTGACAGATAATTAGTTTTATCCTTCCGCGGAACGAATACGGTTGTGTATACGCTTGAACAACGCTGGGAAATATAGCGACATTAATTTGAAAATCATGGTAATGTTGCAGAATGTGTGCGAAAATTGCGTACGGATTTTGGAAGAAGAGAAGCACCGTCAGCTCCGTATGTTCGTTATCTTGTGAAAAAAGTGAAAGAAACTGGCATCCTCATCGATAAACCAAGAATATTGCTGCTGTGGTAGAAAGTGTGCGTGAAGCGCCATCAACAGCAATTCACCGTCGTTCTCAAGAATTGAACATTTCGGAGGCATCATTGAGGCGAATTTTGCATAAAGACCTTGGTATGACGCCATACAAAGTCCAATTGGCTCAGGAGTTGAAGCCAACTGACCATCCAATGCCTTTTCGCTTCGCTAAGTGGGCCTGCGATCGACTTACAGAAAATGCCGATTTTGCAAAAAAAAAAAATCAGCTTTTCAGATGAAGCTCATTTTGATCTTGGCGGGTATGTAAACAAGCAAAATTGTCGCATTTGGGGCACAGAAAACCCGCACGCATACATTGAAAAGCCGATACACCCAAAACGAGTCACTGTTTGGTGCGGATTTTGGTCCAGAGGCATAATTGGGCCATTTTTCTTCGAAAATGAGCAAGGAGTGGCCGTTACAGTCAATGGCGATCGTTATCGGGCCATGTTGAACGAATTTTTGTTCACAAAAATTAAAGAGGATATTGGCAACATTTGGTTTCAACAGGACGACGCTACGTGCCACACAGCCGAAGCTACACTCGATGTTTTGCGACCTGTTTTTGAAGATCGCATTATCAGCCGCAGAGCTGATGTCGTTTGGCCACCTCGGAGCTGCGATTTGACACCGTTGGACTATTATTTGTGGGGGTGCCCTCAAAGATAAGTGTTACGCCAACAAGCCAGAAACAATTGACGCTTTAAAGGACAATATTCGTGAAGCCATTGGTGAAATACAGCTGCACACAATCGACAATGTGCTTAAAAATTGGACCGATCGTGTAGGCTACTGCATGGCCAGCCGAGGCAGCCATTTGAATGAAATTATTTTCCATTATTAACCGGAAGGACTGTACTTTCAAATAAAAAAAGAAATTTGAGATAATATTCAGTAGTTTTTTTTATAGCATTTTCAAAAAAAAAAAGTTATTTGGTGGACCCTTTATAATAACCAAAATGCTTATTAAAAACAATTTCAAGACAAAAATTGCCATGAAAATGTCAGTCCACAAAAAGATTGCAATTCGCCAAGGAACAGATTTAAAACAAAAAAAACTTTACCTGAATCTATTTTATCGCGCATGACATTACGTGACTATTAACATACTAACACTGATGTAAAAAAACGATCAATGAAAGGCAGTAAGTTCATGGAATGTCATCCTAAAATTAGGCAATGAGTAGCTCTATTTTAATTCACGCCACTGTATGATTGACATTGTGGGCAAATAATTTTTAATGGTTTTGCATATCTAAGTTTATTTGGATGCATATTTTGTCCCAAGATTTAAAAAAATTTCGAGGAGATGAGGGAAATTATATGCTAAAAATATTTCTAAAATTTTCCTTTCTATATAATTTACTTTGTTTTGTAATTACATACCTGTTTAAATTTATTTGCTTTTCCGAGTTTATCAAATCTGTTTGTGTTGTCTTGAGTATTTTAAACATCTAAAATTGCCTTAACATTCTCTAAGTCCGTCTACCAACTTCAGGTGCTTCTTTTTATTACATCTACTCCTGCAGATATATTCTAAAATATATTTTCATTACTTCACAGTATAGGAAACATTTAATATGTTCTAACCTTTGCCATCTGAGACCTGTGGTGTAATCTATTTTATTCCATTGCTTAAATTTAAATTTAAATGTATGTGATAACTGTTTTCCTCAATACTGATAGTTTCCAAAATATTTATGAGTGTTCTTAATTCAAAATCTGAGATGTATTTTGATATAATTTTTAACTTTAAAATTTTGATTTAAAGCTTCAAAATTGTTACGTATTTTATTTGATTTATTCAAACTTTATTAATAACTTGTTATTTTTCTATATTATATTCAAACCACACAATATTCATATAGATATTGACGAGCCTTTTGATCGTTACCACTGGACTTATATATCAAATGTAAATTATATGCTATTTCCTGTTGTAAGCCCAAAGTTGTACTGTGTGTCTCCAGCAGAGGATGTTGGAATTGTAAGGCCTTTTCATAGTACTCCACAGCCAAATGAAATAAACCGGCTTGATGATAAATTCTACCGATATTATAATTAATCTCTTGATTTGCCACACAATTCTCTGCCGGTATTGATGGGGATGCCGATCTTAATTGAGCGTATTTGTGGGCAAAAACTATAGCTTGTGTAACAGCGGCACATTTACGTAAAACCTTTTTTTGCATAGAAATTTGTTGAAAGACAGTTGCTATACACAGAGCGACTAATGCAGAGGGTTGCTCTTTGAACAACGGAGCATAGACATTTAAAGCATATTTATAGGAACTAGAATGTAAATGATAATGGGCTATAAATATGCGAACATGTTTGCATGATGGTTGACGGGATATGAGACGGCTTATATAACGATGATAACGTAAATCTTGACCCTTTTGTATCATCAGCGATAGAATATTCCAAAGGGGTATCGATTTAACATTTTTCTGCAGTAAATCACGTAAATATGAAAAGGCCATCGAACAGTCATTATTGAAATAGCAGGCCAGTATAATGATACGTTCCAGGTCGTTGTGGTAGCCCATAAAACGTTTTGTGGTAACCATAGCAAAGCACATACGCTCCAATATGCTGTAATTGTGATGTAGAAAACCAATTCGCATTAACTCTAAAAACAATTGATATTCATCGTGCATAGACAAGTTATCCGAAGACGATGTGGAGGAGGCGGTAGTAGATTTGACCGGTTCTAAAGTTTTTTCCGTATCATCACCAATTATATTACGCATTTGTAATATAACTTTAAGACCATCGGCATTATAAAATGAACCACCGCTGGCGGCTGTCAACATTTCTTCACGAGTACGCAGTTTTATGGATTGTCTTCCCAAAAGAACACAGCCGATTTCTAAGAACTCATCAATTTCATTAATTTGCTGTAGCATTATACAACGTTCGTAGAGAAGGCGAGCATGCAGCGGTTGTCCCTCTTGCTCACCTGATTGTTCTAAAGCTTTAACAGCTTCCACATGTCGGCCTTGTTGTTTTAACAAAGCCGATAGTGTAAATTTGGCCTCATAACAATACGGCGCCAGTTCTATGACTTTGTAGTAGCTTTCGATGGCCTCATTACAACGATTTAAATGACGCAAACATTCAGCATGTCTCAGCCATACAAAGGCCGGACATTCTATGAAATCACCATCAGTTATAGGTCTCAGCAGTGCTATAGTTTCGGCGTATTTATGTTCTTGCATGAGAGCTTCGGCTATGTCACAATACAAATTTAAACGATCATTTTCCATTGCCGGTATATGTTCATGTATATTTCGAATTAGATATCCCAGTAGGTGATGAGCTTTTAGGTGAATTAAGGCTACACACAGCTTGACCCGGAAATCGGGTACATAATCATCTGGAATAACACAATAGAATATTAATTCTAATCCTTCTTCTTTTTCGGTTTCCAGTTCCA
This sequence comes from Cordilura impudica, assembly GCA_963682025.1. NCBI lineage: Eukaryota > Metazoa > Arthropoda > Insecta > Diptera > Scathophagidae > Cordilura > Cordilura impudica. Next base: position 157,724,118 of record OY821521.1, on the reverse strand, counting down.
GGTTGGTTCTATCTCTAAGACATTGTAAAACCTATAAACAAAAAAAGGGAAAAATTCTTTTAAAAAGGTTTAATGGAGCTAAACAAAAAAAAAAAACAGTAAACGTTTAAGCTAAATGTTAGTCGGTCGTATTGTTATTGCACTTCAAATTTTTTAGTTGAAACAAACAAAATATCAACAAGTTGAATTTAGAAAAAAAGTTTCCAAGGAATTATGTTTCATCGGATGAAAACAATATGGCATAAAAATTCGGAATAAAAAAATCATAAAGGTAAACAAATTTGTAAAAGGGAAACCAAATTGATTTTGTTAGAATAAAAACAAAAAAATGAAACAAGTTAAATAAAAAAAAAAAAACATTTGAGATGAAATATTTTCGAGGTTTAGGGTGGAAAAAATTTTATGGTAAAAAAAATAATTCACCTGTTGAAAATATTAAAAAATCGGAATAATAAATTATAGAGATAGAAAAAAATTTAAAAGAAGTTAAGAGCGAAAACAAAATTAATTCAGATAGATTTAAAACAAAAAAAAAAAAAAAAAATTATGTGAGTCCGATCACAAGGGAGATGTGTAAACATCTAATAATTAAAGAAAACATCAACATCATATTTTCCAGTGCATAAAAAATAAGTCGATTATGCTGTTTTCGAAATTCAATTGATGTTTTCTGAAATTCTAATTATGTTTTCTGAAATTCAAATGATGTTTTCTGAAATACAATTGATTTTTCTGAAATACAATTGATGTTTTCTGAAATTCTATTGATGTTTTCTGAAATTCAATTGATGTTTTCTGAAACTCGAATGATGTTTTCTGAAACTCGAATGATGTTTTCTGAAATTATATTGATGTTTTCTGAAATTCTATTTATGTTTTCTGAAATTCAAATGATGTTTTCTGAAACTCGAATGATGTTTTCTGAAATTCTATTTATGTTTTCTGAAATTCAATTGATGTTTTCTGAAACACAATTGATGTTTTCTCAAATTCTATTGATGTTTTCTGAAATTCTATTTATGTTTTCTGAAATTCAAATGATGTTTTCTGAAACTCGAATGATGTTTTCTGAAATTATATTGATGTTTTCTGAAATTCTATTGATGTTTTCTGAAATTCAATTGATGTTTTCTGAAACTCGAATGATGTTTTCTGAAATTATATTGATGTTTTCTGAAATTCTATTTATGTTTTCTGAAATTCAAATGATGTTTTCTGAAATACAATTGATGTTTTCTGAAATTCTATTTATGTTTTCTGAAATTCAAATGATGTTTTCTGAAATACAATTGATGTTTTCTGAAATACAATTGATGTTTTCTGAAATACAATTGATGTTTTCTGAAATTATATTGATGTTTTCTGAAATTCAATTGATGTTTTCTGAAATTTTATTGATGTTTTCTGAAATACAGTTTATATTTTCTGAAATTCAAATGATGTTTTCTGAAATACAATTGATGTTTTCTGAAATATTGATGTTTTCTGAAATTCTATTGATGTTTTCTGAAATTCAATTGATGTTTTCTGAAACTCGAATCATGTTTTCTGAAATTATATTGATGTTTTCTGAAATTCTATTTATGTTTTCTGAAATTCAAATGATGTTTTCTGAAACTCGAATGATGTTTTCTGAAATTATATTGATGTTTTCTGAAATTCTATTGATGCTTTCTGAAATTCAATTGATGTTTTCTGAAACTCGAATGGTGTTTTCTGAAATTATATTGATGTTTTCTGAAATTCTATTTATGTTTTCTGAAATTCAAATGATGTTTTCTGAAATTCGAATGATGTTTTCTGAAATTATATTGATGTTTTCTGAAATTCTATTTATGTTTTCTGAAATTCAAATGATGTTTTCTGAAATTATATTGATGGTTTCTGAAATACAATTGATGTTTTCTGAAATTCTATTTATGTTTTCTGAAATTCAAATGATGTTTTCTGAAATACAATTGATGTTTTATGAAATACAATTGATGTTTTCTGAAATTATATTGATGTTTTCTGAAATTCAATTGATGTTTTCTGAAATTTTATTGATGTTTTCTGAAATACAGTTTATGTTTTCTGAAATTCTATTGATGTTTTCTGAAATACAATTGATGTTTTCTGAAATTATATTGATGGTTTCTGAAATACAATTGATGTTTTCTGAAATTATATTGATGTTTTCTGAAATTCTATATATGTTTTCTGAAATTCAAATGATGTTTTCTGAAATTATATTTATGTTTTCTGAAATTCAATTGATGTTTTCTGAAATTATATTGATGGTTTCTGAAATTCTATTTATGTTTTCTGAAATTCAAATGATGTTTTCTGAAATTATATTGATGGTTTCTGAAATACAATTGATGTTTTCTGAAATTCTATTGATGCTTTCTGAAATTCAATTGATGTTTTCTGAAACTCGAATGATGTTTTCTGAAATTATATTAATGTTTTCTGAAATTCTATTTATGTTTTCTGAAATTCAAATGTTTTCTGAAATTATATTGATGGTTTCTGAAATACAATTGATGTTTTTTGAAAGACAATTGGAAAATGTTTAAAAAGGAACATATCATAATTTTTTTTTCACCAATACAATCATAAGTCACACAGCGTTATCTGCTTCAGCTCACACCGATATGAGTTACGCTGTTTTTGTGATTGTGTTGTGAAATAGAAATTTACCCCCCTGCGCGTATAGATGTTTACACATCAATAAAAAAGTTGAATTAAAAAAAAATTTGAGGTGAATAAATGAATATACAAGAGTAACACCAAACACAAAAACTATAATAGACTATATAAAAATGGAGTTTTGTATGTTTGTTTGTTTGTGGTTTATAGGAGACTACACCACTGCACAGTGGCTGAAAATTGTTTTTCATTGGCCAAAATTATGTAACTTTTGAACCGATCAAAATATTTTAGTAATTCTTTTTCTATTGGGTAGATATTTAGTTGAACTTAAGTGCGTTTTAATTTCATTAAAATTGATTGAGTATTTTTTAAAAAATTCTAGGTCACTGTTGAACTTTTTTTAACTTTTAGCGTGAGATATGGGTTTTTATTTATTAAAATATGCCATATTTGGATTTTAATAACAAGCATTTTTTGTAATAATGGGTTTTTTTAATGTTTACACTCAAACAAATTTTTACACTAAAAAGAAAAAGTAAAATCAACTGGAAATTTTGCTATTACTACTGAAAAATTAAAAATTTTTTGCTGTAAAATTTTCAAATTTGTTTACACTCAAAGAATATTTCCACTTAAAAAACGTTAGTAATATTATCTAATATTCTTGCTATTACCACAGAAAAATTTATACTTTTTTGCTGTCAATTTTTTTAATTTTTGCAAAATAAATCTGCTGAACATTAGCAATGATTCTGATTTTCATATGAAAATAAGGGTTTTTATTTTTTGAATCTTTCTTATTTATTAAAACATTTCATACATATGTGGGTAAAAAAAACTTTTAAAGACTATACGATACCCTATACCATGCGTTTAGAGACCCTATCTCTTAGGTCAAACTAATTGGATATAGAAAATAAGCATAAACCAAATTTGAGTGGCATTTTAATTAATTTTTTTGGCTGTAGATATATATTTGTATGGGGACTAGGTCGACAAATGGACCGATCCTGGCCATATTTGGTAAAGTCACTTATATTTTCAAAAAATATATACAAACCAAATTTGAGAAAAAACTGTGCAATATTTTTTGTTTTTTGATAGATTTAAGTGAAGATCGGGAAGCAGCTCTATATGGGGCCTATGACTAAGAATTGTCCTAGTGGTATTATTTTTGGACTACTGATTAATGTATGTAATAAACACATACAAACCCAATTTGACTGAGATCTATATGCCATTAGATTCTACTCCCATGGTGCCTTCACCTGATATATGACAACCCTCATTCAGGTCGTCTAGAAATAATCGTTTTGGCCCCTTGAAATTAATTCTTATGGGAAAAATCAGCTTTTTTTATTTTGAACCTTTGTAACTTATTTCCTGAGAAACAATTGAATATCGGCGGCATGCCATTAGATTCTACTTCCATGGGGCTTTCACCTGATATATGACAACCCTCATTCAGGTCGGCTAGAAATAACCGTTTTGGCTACTTTAACATTATATGCTGTTATATGCGAATATACAATATTTTTTTATATGAAATTAAAAAATAATAACAAAACAAATTTATTATTTGTCAGATACATGTTTATAGTCTAAATTTAATTATTAAAATATTTAGATAATTGTTTTTTACTTGAATATAAAATTTCGTTTGCTGAAAAGAAGTACTTAAAAGAAAATGTTAACATTAACATTCTCTGTTAAAATTCTTAACAGATATTTATTTCGATATTTATATCCACACCCTTTTAGTTATTTAAATTTTTAAATAGTTTTAAGTTACATTTAAGATGGAAATTGAGCTACAATACATGTAGAATTGGCCTTGTATTGAAATGGATAAATAAATAAATAAATGAATAAATCGATCTATGGATACTAGTTTTTTGTGGAAAATAAGTTAATAGTTTAAGATGTGATTCAATTAATAACTTCCCAACCATTTGCATAAACAATGAAAATTTAACCCTAAAGAAATTGCTGACAACTTTGCTTATTGTTGGTGTTTACTTAGTTCTGATAAGACTTTTACATATATTATAGAAATAAATCCACCCCTACATAGGTCCGCATATGCTAGAGATTACTCATCCCTGGTACGAACCACGGGATAAGCTCTATTGCAGCATAAGCTGTATGAACTATGGTTTTGGAATAACTTATTTAATTTTAAGTATTATTTTGAATACTTTTTCATGACATTTCATTTAATAAATTACATATATAAGCTCGGGTTTATATTAATATTTCTTATAAAAAATAAAAGTTTTCTTCTAAAAATATTTGCATTTAATTCATTTTTAATACTATTTGGCATCATATTGTAAAGTCTTAATCCTTTATAATATAGTGATTTTTGCATATCATTAGTATCTGCTCGTTGAAGCCTGAAATCTGTTGCATTCCTCAGGCTGTACGGTTGCACATCACCAACGTACCTTATTTGTTCGATCAAATATTCGGGTGCATCTCCATTCTTCATTTTCTGTATGAAATTTATTGTATTTAGTTCTAATCTTTGTTGTATATTCAACCATTTCAGAGTGTCTAACATAAGATTTATAGAGGTAAATCGATTACATTTCAAAATTGTACGCATCGACTTATTTTGTAATTTTTGTAGTCTTGTTATTTGCCGCTCTGAACAACATGTGTATAACATAGTTGATCCATATTCAAAATGTGGTTTAATTATTGTATTATATATATTTATTGCAGTTGTAATTGATAGTTTATTTCTTATGCGTTTGAAAAATCCGATTTTTTTACCTATTATTTAATGTTGTTAACTTTTTCTATTATTACATTATTCAGTTCGAATCTAATTCTCTTTACGAACGGTCGTGTAATTAAAGCGCTTAGAGTACAACTATTTAAAACTAACAACAAGTGTATATTTTTGTTTTTGCAACTGCCTATTCTTGATCTCATTTGAACTCACGTGGTAGTCAATTCAGTTTAAAACAGGAATAAAAATTTAGCGATGGATGGAGGGGCCAAATCTTCATCTAAAAGAAAGCTCCTTGCGAACAAGATGACAAAACTTCCTCCGGGTTTTGTTAACCCGAACATCGCGTCAACTTCCAGCAACAGATTTAGCCTGCTTGATGGCCTCAATGATATGGACGTAAATCCTGCATCAAATATTAACGATATTAAATAACACAAACCTCCACCTATAGTTGTAGAAGCCAACGCCTCATTTGCAGAAATACGAAAACTACTTGGTAAAGATTGTATTTTCAAACGTACTTCAATTAGTACTAAAATTTTTGCTCCAACTAAAGAATTGTACGAATACTACAAGCAAATTCTTAAAGAGAGTAAAATGGAGATTCATTCATATGGCTCCAAAGATAATAGGTTATACACAACCTTTCTACACGTTTTACTCCGCATAAACTCTGAGGACATCACCGAAGAGTTAAAAAACTACAAATTATATCCTTCTTCCGTGGCTGAAATAGTCACCAAATTCAGTTCGAACAACAATGCTGTTTACAAAGTTCAATTTGTTCGTAAAAATTTTAACCCAACTGCCTTAAAAAATGTAAGGACAATTTCCAATATTATAATTTCTTGGAAAAAATACAAATCTAGATCCAGAAATAAACCAACTCAATGCTGGAACTGCTTAATGTATGGCCATGGCGGTGAACATTGCCATCGAAGTGCTGCGTGTATGATATGTGCAGAACAACATCATACAAGTGTGTGTCCGTTTAACACAAATGAAAAAAGACCAGCTGTTTTTACATGCTTTAATTGCAAAAAAAAACATGGAAAAGAGAGAACTGATCACTCTGCAAACGAACAAAACTAGAACAAGAGTTACTTCTAAAAGTCCGAATAAAAGCAGACAACAACAAAATAACTCATTTCAATTTAAAGTGGGAGATTTCCCAAATTTAAGTAACAACAACACAAATTCTAACAATAACATCAATAATTACAACAAAGCTACATATGCTAACCAGCTGAAAACAAACAACGATTTATTTAGCATTGATGAGCTTTTTGATATTTTCACTACAGCTATGGATGATTTGCATAGGTGCACTTCAAAAGTACAACAAATCAAACTTGTAATGTCAATGGTAAAATACGCCCATGGATTACACTAATAATTTAAACGAATTCAAAATGCTTCACTTGAATGCTAATGGCATTTCAAACTTTTCTAAATTAAAACAATTTGAGATATTAATTGAACGAGAAAATATTAAAATAGCGTCTTTGAATGAAACATTTTTTTCAGAAAATCATAGACCCTATTTTAAAAATTATTATTTATATAGAAGTGACAGAACAGATGCAAGAGGAGGAGGAGTAGCTCTGTTAATTCATAAATCTGTCGCTCATAAAAACCTCTTTATATCAAACACCTCATCAATCGAAAACATCTCAATTGAAGTTATTATAAATTATAGACCTATTGTTGTATCTTCGTTATATTCACCAAGATATACTCATAACTTCTATGCTGATATCTTGAACCTAACACCTTCCACCAAAGAATATATAGTTTTTGGTGACCTAAATGCCAAACATTGCTCTTGGAATTGCCGTTCAAATAATACGGCAGGAATCGCTCTGAACAATCTACAGCAATCAAGCAATTTTTTCATACACTATCCTAATAGTCCAACCCTATTCCCCCATCAACAAAATCGCGAAGCATCCACTGTCGATATTACTTTACGCAACTCCGCTTTAAAAATAGACGTAAACAATGGATTACGAAATACCATCAGACCATCGCCCCATTATATGTACACTTAAAAGATTAATGGCCTTGCAGGTTGACCTCAATTATTATGATTATAGTGCAACCAACTGGAACATTTATATGAATTTTTTAGACAATAAAATCACTTTATATTCCGATATATACAATACCAAGGCAGTAATTGATCAGGAAATACAAAAATTTATAAACGTAGTTTTCGAAGCAAGGGATGCGTCTACACCTAAAATAACTCAATAAAATAACAAGTAAGAAAATTATAGTCGGTCTAGACCGACTATACGATGTCTATACTAGGCCCAACTAACTGGACATAGAAAATAAGCAAAAACCAAATTTGAGTCTGATTTTTATTAATTTTTTTGGCTGCAGATATGAAAAAGTTCATATCGGATGCTATATCTATATGGGGACTAGGTTCAAAAATGGACCGATACAAACAAAATCTGAGAAGAATCAGTGCAATATTTTTGTTTTTTAATAGATTTAAGTGAAGATCGGGAAGCTGCTCTATATGGGGCCAAAGGGATCATTTTTGAACTACTCATTAATGGACGTAATGAACGCATACAAAACCCAATTTGAGTAAGATCTATATGACAATTTGGATCTTATGGCAATTTATGTCGATTTCATAGGGGTAATTTGTATGGGGGCTAGGTCTGAACATGGACCGATTCTCACCAATTTCAATAGCGTTCATCCCATGGCCGATGAAAGCTTATATACCAAATTTCATCAAAATATATTCATATTTGCGACCTGCAGTTTGATTACAAGCTTTACATGGACACACAGACGTGAAAGTGATTCTGATTCGATCGGTATAATTAAAGATGGGTCTAGGTCAAATATTTTTGGTTGTTATAAACAGCAGCACAAAGTCATTATACCCAAACCACATAGTGGTATAGGGTATAATTACACATTACTAGAAAGTACTGTGAAATATATAAAACTAAGAAGAAGCTTTAAAAGAAAAAGCCAGCGATCTTCAAATATAGCCGATCAAACTTTTTATAATCAATGTACTCAGTTTCTAAGTAACATGATTGATAAAAGTATTAATTCGGAACGCAATAAGAAATGGTGTCAATTCTTATCCAATTTAAAACCATGTGATAAATTATTTTGGAAAATAAGCAGGAATTTGCGAGGAAAAGGAAAAAATCAAATCGCTCACTTTAAAGTTGGAAATACAAAAATAACATCTGATAAGCACAAGGCTGAAATCCTGGCAAATACATTTGCCCAAGCAAATAACCTCACTTCGAACTATAACCACTCGGCAGATACACTAACAAATACAACAGTAAATAATTTTAAGAAGGAAAATCCCAGTTCTGAATCTGCAATTTATACATCTCTTGAAGAAGTAATGAATATTGTCTCATCAATAAAACCCTCAAAATCCCCTGGTTTTGACAATGTTCCCAACCTGCTCTTAAAGAAACTACCACTCAAAGCTCTAAAATTACTGGTTATAATATTTAACAGCTGCATCAAACTCAACTATTTCCCAAACCATTACAAAAATGCCAAGGTTATAGCTGTTAACAAACCTAATAAGCCAAAAAATAACCAAATAGCTATAGACCTATTAGTTTATTAAGTAACTTAGGTAAAATATTTGAAAAAATACTACATTCTCTTCTTAGTGAATTTGTAATGACCAATTCTATTGTTGCTAAAGAAAAATTTGGATTTAAAAAAGAGCATAGCACTACTCACCAAATACACAGGATTAAAAATCAAATAATCACCAATAAAAGCAATAAACGTTCAACGGGTCTAATATTGTTAGATATTGAAAAAGCGTTTGACACCGTTTGGCATAATGGCCTCTTATTTAAACTTCTTGATGCAAATAGACCAAAATATCTATGTAAACTTATTTCAGATTTCATTCACGACAGAAGCTTTAAAGTTGCGATTAATAATGAAACATCAACTCCAAAAACCATTACCTCAGGGTTACCTCAAGGATCAGTCTTGTCGCCATTGCTTTACTCGATATATACATCCGATTTTAAAGCCCCAAAATATATGAAAATTGCTTATTACGCAGACGATACTGCGTTAATTTCTTCAAACAAACTTACAAGTGCACTCCTGAAGAAAATGGAAAAGGGACTTGTAAGTTGCAGTAAATATTTTCACAAATGGAAAATCAAAATTAATCCAAACAAGACCCAAGCAATTATTTTTCCGTTCAACAAATCTCCCAAAAGACTGCTAAGACGTCATCTTCATATTGGAAATAATACCATAAATGTACTTAATCATGTCAAATATCTCGGAGTTGTCTTGGACAAAAAGCTTATTTTTAAACATCATATTATGGCTACGTGCCAAAAAGCTATAAAATCATTTAAAGCATTATGGCCACTACTAAATAGAAGGTCATTTCTAAACCACCAAAACAAAAATCTACTCTTCAAAAGTGTTATAAGGCCAATATTAACATACGCGTGTCCTATTTGGAGTGACGCTGCCAACTATCACCTAAAACGCTTACAAATTATACAAAACAAATGTCTTAAAATGATATATAAAAAGCCCTGGAGGTATCCCACAAATCTTCTTCATGAAGAAACCGGTTATGAAAAAATTATCGATTTCATATCAAGGATTAATAACAATTACTTTCCCAAAATTGAAAATTCCTCTTATCCACTGCTAAGAGAATGTATAGAAATAACGTAAAATTAAAAAAGAAATCAAATTGAAAATTATATGCTTATAGAGGTCTATTATTACTAATAAACCTCTTATAAGCATATAAACATTTTCAGATGGTATTTGAATATATTAAATCATATAAAGGTTTTTTCCTCCCATTTTCCTTTAAAAATCATAAAAAAATAAAATAAAAACTATTTAATATCTTTAGATCCTATATATTATTTGTTGCAATATCTATATGTAAAGATAAGATCTCATATGTAAATATCAAATTTGTTAAAAATATTATTACATTATTTATTTTAAATGTCATGTTAGTGTTCATATTTATTTCCATTAATTTCGTTTTACTTTCGTTTAATTTTAGTTTATTCATTTTTATCCAATTATTGATATTAGACATATCCGTTGCTAAATTTTCATGACACTTTTCTTCAGTTGCTGCTTCTGTAAAAATCAGAGTGTCGTCTGCATATAGAACAATTTCGCATTTGTTTAAAACTTTTTCCATATCATTAATGTATATCATAAATAAAAGAGCTCCTAAAATTGAGCCTTGGGGCACTCCAAAATCATTCGCTATTACATTAGATTCAAAATTATTTTGTTATTTGTCTGCGGTTAGTTAAATATGATTTAAACCATTCTAATTCTTTATCTTGAATACCATACTTATGGAGTTTCTGCAGCAGGACACTTCTATCAATTGTTTCGAACGCTCTCTTGAAGTCTAGGAAAATAGCCAATACTTTATTATTCCACAGATATGTATGTTATTGTTATATTGCACATTTTCAATGGAGTTTCTTATTTCCTTAATACTATTTACAAAATAATTATTAAAATTTTCGGATATTTCAAAATTGTCCTTATACTCTATTTGCTGAAATATCACAATTTTTATCACATTTCGGGGTTTTCTTAGTACCAGTTGTTTTATTTTGCTCCACATTTCTTTCTGGTTATTTGTGTTGGTTATTTTATTGTTTATATAATTATTTTTTCTTTTTCAATCTTAACTTTATATGTATTTCTTATTAATTTATAAATATTCCATGCAGCAATGGTGTTTTCAATAATTGCCTTCTGGTATTTAAGAACTTTCTCTCTTTTCAGTATTCTGAGTTTGTTATTAAACCATTTATTATTGTTGCTTTCATTTATTTTTCTTTTAATAGTTAATTTCTTTATTATATTTTCTAAACAGGTATCAAAATTGTAGACATAATCATTCAAATCATTTATTTCATTACATTGTAGTATTGCACTTAGTTCATTATTAAAATTATTTTTATTATATTAAAAAATTTCTATTTCTATAGTTTGTCCATGGATTCATGATCCGCTATTTTATTATTTGTATTATTTTTTGCCGAAATCCTTTCATTATTTCTTATAATATCGTCTATTAAGGTTTTTGAGTTTTGTGTTATTCTGGTATATTCATTCATTTCCCTTCATTTCTTGATGGCTTTTTCTCTTCAACTCACCCTTTGGATAATGGTATACTCAGGCTTCTCTATTGTCGGTAGTTCTCTACACTATTTATGCTAACTCCCTAGCTGGTGCCATACAAAACCTACAAGGGATTGATTATGTTGGTATTTATGTGGTTAACATTTTTGGTGTTGCTTCCGGTGAGGATGTAGTCGTCCGTACAAATTTGAATAATTTTTATCTTGAAGTTAAAAAATGGGCCAAAAGTAGAGGAGCAGTTGCAGTTCCTGCAGATAAAAAGGATATTCTGCAAGTTTACAGGAAAAGGGAGTGCAATTCTAACATAATATGCATTGGAAATGTTAACCTACAGATAACAGAGCAAATAAGAATCTTAGGTATCATTTTTATCAAAAACTTACTTTGGAACAATCATGTAGGACTTTTAACTTAATCACACTACTCGTAGGCCTGACTTTAGGTGAGTGTGTTAAAGCGCTGACCAAAAAGTGCAAGTACGTGTGTACGTGAGATAGATGCAGGTTCAAACCTCACGGCCGCTCTAAATAGAAAAATTTCATATAGAAACAATCTACTCAATTATAACATAACAATTATTGTTGTAAAAAGGAGTTTCCTTACGGGCTAATGATGGTCAAATTTGGCGTAAATAAAAAGATCAATTTATTTTCATTTTTCACCCAACGTTTCGTCTGCTTCTGTGTTGTCATCATTTATTTATTTTATTTATTTATTTACAATTTCTGTGTCGTGAAGTCCAGTTTTTTTTTAGATAAATAAGTGACTACAATTAGTAGGATGTAATATAGAATCAATTTAAATAAAATTATACACTCCTGAAGAAGTCTGAAAAAGCAGACGAAACGTTGGGTGAAAAATGAAAATAAATTGATCTTTTTATTTACACCAAATTTGACCTTCATTAGCCCGTAATTTTTCAATTAAATATTCTTCCTTTATTTGCATATTTTAAAAAATTTTGATATTTACATATGAGATCTTATCTTTACATATAGATATTACAACAAATAATACATAGGATCTAGAGATATTAAATAGTTTTTATATTATTTTTAATGTTTTTTAAAGGAAAATGGGAGGAAAAAAATATTTATGTGCTTTTAGGAGGTTTATTTGAAATAATAGACCTCTATAATAAGCATATAATTTTCAATTTGGTGATTTCTTTTTAATTTTACGTTATTTCTCTACATTCTCTTATCAGTGGGTAAGAGGAATTTTCAATTTTGGCAAAGTAATTGTTATTAATCCTTGTTATGAAATCGATAATTTTTTCATAACCGGTTTCTTCATGAAGAAGATTTGTAGGATACCTCCATGGCTTTTTATTTATCATTTTAAGACATTTGTTTTGTATAATTTGTAAGCGTTTTAGGTGGCAGTTGGCAGCGTCACTCCAAATAGGACACGCGTATGTTAATATCGGCCTTATAACACTTTTGAAGAGTAGATTTTTGTTTTTGGGGTTTAGAAATGACCTTCTATTTAGTAGTGGCCATAATGCTTTAAATGATTTTATAGCTTTTTGACACGCAGCCATAATATGTTGTTTAAATGTAAGCTTTTTGTCCAAGACAACTCCGAGATATTTGACCTCGTTAAGTACATTTATGGTATTATTTCCAATATGAAGATGACGTCTTGGCAATCTTTTGGGAGATTTGTTGAACGGAAAAATAATTGCTTGGGTCTTGTTTGGATTAATTTTGATTTTCCATTTGTGAAAATATTTACTGCAATTTACAAGTCCCTTTTCCATTTTCTTCAGGAGTGCACTTGTAAGTTTGTTTGAAGAAATTAACGCAGTATCATCTGTGTAGTAAGCAATTTTCATATATTTCGGGACTTTGAAATCGGATGTATATATCGAGTAAAGCAATGGCGACAAGACTGATCCTTGAGGTAACCCTGTGGTAATGGTTTTTGGCGATGATGTTTCATTATTAATCGCAACTTTAAAGCTTCTGCCGTGAATGAAATCTGAAATAAGTTTGCATAAATATTTTGGTATATTTGCATCGAGAAGTTTAAATACTAGGCCATTATGCCAAACGGTGTCAAACGCTTTTTCGATATCTAACAATATTAGACCCGTTGAACGTTTATTCTTTTTATTGGTGATTATTTGATTTTTAATTCTGTTTATTTGGTGAGTAGTGCTACGCCCTTTTTTAAATCCAAATTGTTCTTTAACAACAATAGAATTGGTCGTTACAAATTCACTAAGACGAGAATGTAGTATTTTTTCAAATATTTTACCTAAGTTGCTTAATAAACTAATAGGTCTATAGCTATTTGGGTTATTTTTTGGCTTACTAGGTTTGTTTATGGCTATAACCTTAGCATTTTTGAAATGGTTTGGGAAATAGTTGAGTTTGATGCAGCTGTTAAATATTATAACCAGTAATTTTAGAGCTTTGAGTGGTAGTTTCTTTAAGAGCAGGTTGGGAACATTGTCAAAACCAGGGGATTTTGAGGGTTTTATTGATGAGACAATATTCATTACTTCTTCAAGAGATGTATAAATTGCAGATTCAGAACTGGGGTTTTCCTTCTTAAAATTATTTACTGTTGTATTTATTAGTGTATCTGCCGAGTGGTTATAGTTCGAAGTGAGGTTATTTGCTTGGACAAATGTATTTGCAAGGACTTCAGCCTTGTCCTTATCAGATGTTATTTTTGTATTTCCAACTTTAAAGTGAGCGATTTGATTTTTTCCTTTTTTTCCTCGCAAGTTCCTGCTTATTTTCCAAAATGATTTATCACCTGGTTTTAAATTGGATAATAATTGACACCATTTCTTATTGCGCTCCGAATTAATACTTTTATCAATCATGTTCCTTAGAAACTTAGTACATTGATTATAAAAAGTTTGCTCGGCTATATTTGAATATCGTTGGCTTTTTCTTTTAAAGCTTCGTCTTAGTTTAATATATTTCACAGTACTTTCTGGTAATGTGTAATTATTTTGTTGAGTTATTTTAGGTGTAGACACATCCCTTGCTTCGAAAACTACATTTATAAATTTTTGGATTTCCTGATCAATTACTGCCTTGGTATTGTATATATCGGAAAATAATGTAATTTTATTGTCTAAAAAATTCATATAAATGTTCCAGTTGGTTGCACTATAATCATAATAATTGAGGTCAACCTGCAAGGCCATTGATCTTTTAAGTGTACATATAATGGGGCGATGGTCTGATGGTATTTCGTAATCCATTGTTTACGTCTATTTTTAAAGCGGAGTTGCGTAAAGTAATATCGACAGTGGATGCTTCGCGATTTTGTAGATGGGGGAATAGGGTTGGACTATTAGGATAGTGTATGAAAAATTGCTTGATTGCTGTAGATTGTTCAGAGCGATTCCTGCCGTATTATTTGAACGGCAATTCCAAGAGCAATGTTTGGCATTTAGGTCACCAAAAACTATATATTCTTTGGTGGAAGGTGTTAGGTTCAAGATATCAGCACAGAAGTTATGAGTATATCTTGGTGAATATAACGAAGATACAACAATAGGTCTATTATTTATAATAACTTCAATTGAGATGTTTTCGATTGATGATGTGCTTCATATAAAGAGGTTTTTATGAGCGACAGATTCATGAATTAACAGAGCTACTCCTCCTCCTCTTGCATCTGTTCTGTCACTTCTATATAAATAATAATTTTTAAAATAGGGTCTATGATTTTCTGAAAAAAATGTTTCATTCAAAGACGCTATTTTAATATTTTCTCGTTCAATTAGTATCTCAAATTGTTTTAATTTAGAAAAGTTTGAAATGCCATTAGCATTCAAGTGAAGCATTTTGAATTCGTTTAAATTATTAGTATAATCCATGGGCGTATTTTACCATTGACATTACAAGTTTGATTTGTTGTACTTTTGAAGTGCACCTATGCAAATCATCCATAGCTGTAGTGAAAATATCAAAAAGCTCATCAATGCTAAATAAATCGTTGTTTGTTTTCAGCTGATTAGCATATGTAGCTTTGCTGTTATTATTGATGTTATTGTTACAATTTGTGTTGTTGTTTCTTAAATTAGGTAAATCTCCCACATTAAATTGAAATGAGTTATTTTGTAGTTGTCTGCTTTTATTCGGACTTTTAGAAGTAACTCTTGTTCTAGTTTCCAAATAGAGAGAACGTAACGGACAGTTGATATCGTTTGCAGAGTGATCAGTTCTCTCTTTTCCTTGTTTTTTGCAATTAAAGCATGTAAAAACAGCTGGCTTTTTTTCATTTGTGTTAAACGGACACACACTTGTATGATGTTATTCTGCACATATCATACATGCAGCACTTCGATGGCAATGTTCTCCGCCATGGCCATACATCAAGCAGTTCCAGCATTGAGTTGGTTTGTTCTTGGTTTTCGATTTGTATTTTTTCCAAGAAATTATAATATTAGAAATTGTTCGTACATTTTTTAAAGCAGTTGGATTAAAATTTTTACGAACAAATTGAACTTTATAAACTGCATTATTGTTTGAACTGAATTTGGTGACTATTTCAGTTACGGAAGAGGGGGTTAGGTTGTAGTTTTTTAGCTCCTTGGAGATTTCCTCAGAGCTTATGCGGGGTAAACCGTGTAAAAAGGTGGTGTATAACCTATTTTCTTTGGAGCCATAAGAATGAAACTTCATCTTATTCTCTTTAAGTATTTGCTTGTAGCATTCGTACATTTTATTACTAGGAGCAAAAATTTTGGTACCAATTGAAGTACGTTTGAAAATGCAATCCTTACCAAGCAGCTTTTGTATTTCTGTAAATGAAGCGTTAGCTTCTACAACAATGGGTGGAGGTTTGTGTTCCTTAACATCGTTAATATTTGATACGGGAGTTACGTCCATATCATTGAGGCCAGCAAGCAGGCTAAATCTGTTGCTTGAAGCTGACGCCATGTTCGGGTTAACAAAACCCGGAGGAAGTTTTGTCATCTTCTTATTCACAAGCTTTCTTTTTGATGAAGATTTGGCCCCTCGGGCCATCGCAAAATTTTTATTCCTGTTTTAAGATGGATTATCTACCACGTGAGTTCAAATGAGATCAAGAATAGGCAATTGCAAAAACAAAAATATACACTTGTTTTTAATTTTAAATAGTTGTACTCTAAGCGCTTTGATTTTTTACACAACCGTTCGTAAAGAGAGTTAGATTCGAACTCTTCTTCTTCTCTACCACGCACCATTGAAACAAAATCAAAATTTGCCTAATTTTTACAGTATTAATTACAATATGTCTGAAAAATGACGTCAAATCAAACAAACTATTAAAAAATTTCGCATCAGAACAACTTCTCTAATATGTGTAAAAAGTGTAATGATAAAAAAAATCAAGTTAACTTTTATAACGTGAGAAAACAATATATCAGTTAAACAAATGTCGGTAAAAATGTTTTGAATTAACCAATTTTTGAGCTGAAAATAACACTTGAAAAAATTTATTATAAGAAAAAAAAAATAGATAATAAAATATTAAGGTGAAAAAAAAATAATGTTAAAAACATTTTGTATTAAGAAAAATATTTGAAGAAAAAAAGAACTGAAAAAATGTTTGAAAAATAAATTTTTAGATGAAATATTAACTGAAAACATTTTTTTTTTTTTTTGATTTTGAATATAAATTTTACTTATTTTCAATAACAAAAATTTTGAAAACTCGTGTAGCAGCTTTAAATGATAGTACGGGGTGCAATTTAATTCCAAGCTAGTTCTATTATACTCTTTCTATATAATATTGAAAAAATTTGACATATATGAAAATGTTTTAAAAGAAATAAATTTCTTGGCCAGAAACCTTAGTAAAATATGTGGCTTATGGTTATACTTTAAATTAAATAAGAATTTTAAAAAGATAGACAAGAAATTTAGGATTTAGCTTTTAAAGAAAATTTTAAACATAAATTTTCAGAAGCACATCCTACTAAATTACACTTCTTCAGTCTAGGAAAACGTTAACACAGTATCTAAACGATATGCTAAGTAAAATATATTGTTCATACCTTTGAATATTGCTTATTTAAAATTGACAATTCCATATATAAGTTTAAGTCCTCCAAAGTGAATAGATGACCACATACTGTATAAGCGCTCTCTATGGCTTCCAGAGCCAAATGATACTTATTTAACGCATGAAAATGTGTGGCAACATTTTTAGCAGTGACCAAACATAACTCATGTCTTTCAGCCGGACAATGTTGTATCATCTTTAAATAAGTAAACATAGCAGCCGTCTTTTCACCCATCATATCTAGCAGTCGAGCCTTGCGTAAACGTAGATCATAATCACGAGGATGTGCTTTAATAGCGCGCGTATAGTAAATACGTGCTCTTTGTAAATTATCTTGAGCAATATGCATCTCTGCTATACGTATCCATTGGTACCGATCGTTGGGATTTAAATGAACCGCTATTGTAAGAAAATTCAGAAATTTTTCTGTATCTCTAGATTCATAGATTTCGGCTAACGTGAAGAAGGGTTCTGGAGCCAAGGGATTTTGTCGTATTATTTCTAAACATATTTTTTCAGCCATTTGTATTTGGCCACGAGCAAATGATAAATTAGCTTCACCCATTAATCCTTGTAAAGATACACTAAGTTGAGGTCGCCTTTTATGGCCGCCTCCACCTGCACCACTTCCACCACCACCACCACCAAATGGTTTGGTAGCTTTACTAGTACTAGGTTCATCATCACCATGAAGTCTTTTGTCTTTTCTGAAAGCCCTTTGATTGGCGTTACCACGATAATCATACTCTAAAGTAGTGTCCACGTTCTTGTAAGCATCTACTTGATCATCACCATGAGTTCTTTTATCTTTACTCAAAGCTTTTTCATTGGCATTACCACGGTGATCATACTCCAAAGTAGTTTCGATGTTTTGAATAGCCTCATCATGACTTGGCTCAACATCAACATCCATATCTTCGATTTCCCTGTCTTCATCCTCTTCATACGGTTCTAATTTTGTATAAATATCCGGAAAATCAGCTTCACCATGGACAAATTTTTGTATCAAGTTTCCTTCCATTTCAAGCGTATCATTTTCGACATCCTCATCATCTAAACTTAGAACAGATACAACTTTTAAAGGTTGTGCTTCTTGAAATTCGGCAAGTTCTGATGCGGGTACATCAGTGCTGTCGATTTCTTCTATAATTACTTCACATGAATTTGAAATATTCATTATTTTACGCAAAAACTAAACAAAATTGAATATTTCAGGATATTTTTTTTGCGAAGAAAAACTGTAAACAAACCGGCCAGCTGTCCATATACAGTGCTGCCAAGTCTAATAGTGTAGCATTCACAATAAGGTGTGTGCCAGACTATTTAATGTAAAAAAAAGAATATGACCATGTCTCGAGACATATGGCGACACAAAACTAATTGGTTCAGATATATTTTAATAAAATACTTTTAATTTATAAATTTTGAAAGTAATAAATAGAACTCTCAATAATATAATACACAAATTTCTTATAGTTGGCAATAATACATGTAGTTTCATACCATAGCTTTCAAATAGGCGTTCTCATTTGTACCATAAAAAGAAAAATCTCCTGTATAAAAGGACCAATTTTAATGTAAGCGTTGTTATCTTGTCTACTGTTTTAAATTGTCATTTAAACCGGTCGCAAGTTATACAAATAAGCGCTTGAAAATAATAATTATCAGCATAATGGTTATGAACAAATAGTTTATCTTATTACAAAGCTTAACGATGAGTATTTCGATGATAATTTAAAGTTACTATCCAACGAAGAGAACGCATAGAAATCATGTAAAATTATTTCAAAATCAAAACTGAAAATGACATGATTATAGATATTGATAGTAGTCTTTTCATAAATATACAAATTTTCTATTAAAATTTGACTTCTGGACTTTTATATTTAATTTACTTTTAGCTTTAAAATATTTTTAACTACGAATTATTAGTATCTTATGAACGCATTATTTTATTTGTTGAAATATCTATATGATAAGATGTCACTGTTAATAACATTGTAAATAAAGGATGATTAAATAAGTAAAAAAATAATAATTGTATCAAAACGAACTCAGTGTCTTATTGTAGAAAGCCAAAGCCTCAATTTCTATGTATATTACGTTATATATATAGCAGTTAGTGGTTTCAGTTTGAGTGGTAATAGTCAAAAAAAAAAATTATATTTCCATACGCATTCGTTATCGAAATTTTTCGTTCGAAACTTTACTTTGTCACAGTTATCGAATCATGGTGTCTGGTTGAGTAAAAAAAAGGAAACTAGGTGAGACGTTTGTGCTTCTTTAAATAATAAAATATAATATGGAATTTCGATTGATTTTACTTTATATCGACGATTACTCCGCTGTTTTATCACAGATTTAAAAAACCGTTTATTAATATGTTTATTTTATAATGTTCGTACTTGTGTTATACATATGAAAATTTATAACATAACGTGATAAAAACTTTTGTATACTTATAAAAAATGGTTCGTATGGGTGGAAAATAAATGAAACCATATCACGAGGATTACCTGATGCAAAATCTTCATGCCTAGAATCGGATGGCTGTTCTAGATACACACGAAATTTTATAAGACCCGTATTACGATCACAAAATCTTATAGGCTCTAGACAATTGAGTCTAGGTCTTTCAAGCGTCGATATAAAACGATCGTCATAATTAAATAAAGAATAATCCAGATAAGGACTAGTGGAAAAGCTTTGGCAACTTATAGGTAAAGTTGGATTGAAACGTGCTGCCGCCTCAGAAAGACCACCGGCAAATGAGTTGAGAGCTCTGAATTAAATAAAAAAGAATAGAAATTGTTGAAAAAAAATATTTTTTTTTCAAATAAAAAACTATACTAACACATCAAATGCTGCTCGGAAAAAATCGTTATTACTTGGTGATGATGCATGCCAGGGTATTTGCAATGAATGAACATTACGAAATTCATCACAATAATTTCGCAACATTTTTAATAGTTGTATAGAAGTTTTTGTATAAATTTGTAAAATCTTTTGCTGTGTTATATTGTAGAATACGTAAAGTTTCAAGTTTTTATTACCGGGAGCAGCGTTACCAATCATCATTTCCAAAGGCATATGAGTTTCTCGCTTTTCATAACGTAACAATAAATGATCATTATCGATTAACTGCATTTTTAAAATAAGCATGCGTTCAACCTTAAGTAAAAAATAATAACATTAATATTTATAGATGTAAAAAAATGGCATGACACATACATTTTTTGTATGAAAATCTAAACTAAAATAAAAAATATTCTATTGACCTGTGGAAAGTTAGTGTGAAATTCTTTTAATTTCTCTTGTCGCTCTGCCGTTGAAGTTAATTCCATTATTTCTCGATACATAAATGACAATATTTTTTGTTTTAAATGTGACAGTGGTAAACTACGACCAGGATCTAATATAAAATATGATGATAATTGATGTGCCATAATGCGATCACGATCTAAGTCGCTACCATATGGACCAACAGTAAAAAGTCTTTGAAGTTTTCCTGTCGTTGTATTTAATTCTATTAAATCTATACATTGGCGGTAAGAAGACAATATAGCCAAAGTGCGATCATACAGCGAGACGCTGTGATGATGGGATAGAACAACAAAGTCATGTTCAAAACGAAGGGTATCTGCGATACACCCCTTTTTTAGATCCACTAGGAAAAATGTGTAATCATACAATTCAGTATCGTCGAATAGATCTGGATGCTGTTGATAGGCTAAATAACTTGGAAATATAGAGCCACCGGCCATAGCAGCTAATAACACAAAACGACCATTTTCCAGGAATATACTAAATTCTCGATTTAGAAAATGCCTAGATGTGGAAGGTGCTGTTATCAAGGGTATAACAAACTTTGTTTTAAATAAATTTAAAAATATGTTATGTCGTATGCGTAGAGATGACAATGAATGATCCGCTGCTGTTATACATTCCTCCTTTTGTTGCCTCAATAAGTGGGCTGTTTTTCCGATTCCATTATATTGATAAACTCTCAATGACTTTTGATCATTTGTAAATGCCAAGAGCAATTGACCATCTGGCGTAAATTTGCGTAAATAACCCAAAGGTTTATCTACATTTTGCACTGTTAGTCTTGGTGTTATGCTTTTGTAGAAATTTCTTTCATAAAATAGAAATCGTTGAGGTATTGGATGATGACGTCCCGGATCTTTCCAATTTGATTCTCGAGCCCATAAATGATGCTGTAAGTTCTGGGTGTTGGGGTGATACATTGTGGGAATTTTAATTTGTAATTTTGATATTATTTACAATAGTTAATAAATTAAAATAAAAAAATTAAAAGTATAAAAAATATTTACAAATGTAAAAAAAATCACAACAATTAACTGGGTCACATTTTATAAACTTGGCTTCACTTTGCAATGTCTTCAACTGGAAATTTTGGATAAAAAACGCTAAAACTATATTTTGAAATGTTTTTAAAAATGAAAAAATTTAACAATCGGTAAAGTTAATTTTACTTATTTTTTTTGGATATTGCACTAAATTAAATTTTTAATGTTGAATTACTATTAATTGCATTTGGATTTGGCCTAAAGGTGGTCGAATAAAACGAGTAAAAAAAAATACTTTTGAAGTTTTATTTGATACAAGTTTAATTGTCTTTAGTACAGATCCATTAGCAAAAACAGAAAAATTCGTTAAACTTTTCGTTTTTATTTGTGTAAATTAACAAATTAAAGAAACTATAATTTTTGTAATTGTAAAAAATATTGGACTGTTAAAAATTTTTTGTTTTATTCACATTTAAAGCTTTTCAAACGAAGATATTGTCAACAAATCTTAGATAATCCATTAAAATAATGCTTTTCTTATATAAAATATAATTTGTACATCGAAAATATGAGAAAACCCATGTGCTGAATCTGCCATTTTCGCAACGGTTGAGGAAGTAAACATTATACCATCATTAAAAGCCTCTAAATCCCCTGGATTTGACAATGTTCCCAACCAGCTTTTGAAGAAACTAAGAATATAGGGGGTAGTAAGAGCTTTTGGTCATTTGTTAAAAGGGTAGAGAACAATGATAGTTCTGCTATCCCAACTCTTTTAATGAATGACCAAATATTCACTGAACCGGTTGATAAGACTAACTTCTTAGCTGAACTTTTTGAAAAAAACTCGTTTTTGCCGGATAGCGATCAACCTCTGCCCGAACTTGAAAGTGTATCTTATACTATGCCTAAAATATTCTTTGGAGCACGTGCAGTTAAAAAGGGTCTTTCGGATCTCAACATTAATAAGTCTTCGGGACCGGATGGTATGTATGGCCAGCCCATTAGCCAACATTTTCAGCCTTTCGTACCGTGCGGGAGTCTTTCCCATTTGCTGGAAAGTTGCTAATGTCCAACCAATCCCTAAAAAGGGTGCGGCTAATAACCCTGAAAATTACCGTCCGTTCTTTCTCCTTCTCTTTTCCTTATCTTTCTGAACGACCTTCTTGGTCAAACTTTTAATTCTATTTACTCTTTGGCAGATGACAGCAGCATTTGTCATTCATTTTCCTTTAATTGTAGGCCAAGCTTCTTGGTGGTTGGGGGGCAGAAGGTAGACCATGAATGACACACTCAATCAAGACCTGTTAACAATCTCCGAGTGGGGTAAAGCGAATAGGGTTGATTTTAATGCGCTGAAGACTCAATGCTGTATGTTGACCCATAGGGCCATGGAATCAACAGTGTCATCTGTATATATGGGTGGTATAGGTATTGAGGAATCGGATACTCTTGATGTTCTAGGCATGAGAATTCAATGTGATGTTCGTTGGAACGAGCATTCAAGTGTCTTGGTTTTCAAAAACGGTGTAAAAATTACTTCACTCCTTCTGATCTCCTTGAAACCTATACCACTTACATCCGACCGAAAATGGAATACAACTCCCATATATGGGCAGGAGCTTCAAAGTCCATTTTGGAGCTACTGGACCGTGTGCAAAGGAGGGCGTTGGCGCTCATCAATGACAGTGGGGTATCCAACTCTATTGATTCATTGGAACACCGTCGGCATGTGGGTTGTGTAGCACTGTTCTATAGATATTACGATGGGAAATGTTCTTCTGAGATTAGCGAACTTATTCCAAGTGCCCAAGTTTCGGTTAACTCAACCCGCTTCTCTAGTAGATCGCATCCTTTTATAGTCTATTCTCCAGTTGACCGCACAACGCATTACAGAGATAATTCGTTTATCAGTCGAACTAGCCGTATGTGGAATAAACTCCCCGCAGAGGTCTTTCCTGACAGTTATAATCTAATAAAATTTAAGTCAAATATCCACAAACACTACTCCCTCTTTCCTCCTTCCCATAACCTATTTTCCTGAAATCAACACAATGCACTGTATTTGTAGGAGCATCCCCTGAGTGTTTGTTAATATATATAAAAAAAAAAAAACATTATGTATACTATGCATACTTGCATTCAAAAGTAAATGTGAAACTTACAATGTAAAAAATTTGGTGTTTTTTAATAAAACTATTTTTTTTTTTTTTGTTAGGAAAATAAAGAATTGTTAGGAAAATAAAGAATTCCCTGATGTTAAAAAAAGCACTAAGCACTAAGTCGAAAAATTTTCGTGTCGAAAATTTTAAAAAGCACTAAAAACAGTGCTAAAAGCACTGAGTTGACAACCCTGGTCATTATACCCTGACCAGGGTATATGACCTGGTATAGGGTATAAAAACTTTAAAAATGTACACATCTCTAGACTTAACGCATTATTTGTTGTAATATCTGTATGTAAAGATAAAATCTCAAATGTAAATATTTAATAAGTAAAAATGTAAATAAAGGAAGTATATATTTAAAAAAATCATCGAAAATATGTATCGCCTTAATTTTTCACTTTTAAAACTCTTTTGCTTGAAATAAACTGATGAAAACCGCAATCATCTCTTAAAATCGTTTAAATAACTTCAATCAGGTAACTACAAAAATTTAATTCGAAGTAACGGTAAACTCCTGGATCAGTTGCTAATGAATTTCACTAATCATTATTTTTTGTGAAATAGTCGCTTCAAGAAACCATTTTTATTTTTATTTGTGACCGTTTAGTAAAACTTACAGTTGTTTCTTTTGTATGTTTTCTTTTTGTTTGTTTTATAAATAATTAACGAAATGAGCGAACAATCCGGAAAGATTGGCCCAGAATTTTTAGAAAAACTAAAGGAATCTTTTAAAGCCCTACAACTGTCGTTGCAAAAGGTTAGTGGGAAGAAAAATAACTTATGTAATCATATTTGGATTAATGCCCTAAAATTATCTTAAACAAAATTAAGTTGAATGAAAAGAGTGCGAAAGCTAAGGATTTTTTGGATAATGCTTCAAAAACCAGCAGTGGTTATGGTGACGATGATGTAAATGAAGATGATGATGAGGATGTAAATGAAGATCGCCATCGACAAGTCAAAGACGATCCAGATGATTATGACAATGTTAAAGATGGCGATGATATTTTAGCTATATCGGACGATGAAGATTACGATAAAATATGGGAAATCTCTTCTACTTCCTCGGAAGATGAATATTATGATGGGGATATCACTGTCAGTTCTGAGGATGAGACCTCCGATGATAATGTACCGAGCAGTTCATATAGGGAACAATTACAACAAAAATTAACGTAATTATGTTAAATTACTGTAGTTTTTCTGCCCTTAATTTTTAAAACTTTTTTCCATTTTCTTTTACAGATTTTTTAAAATTTTAAAAACTTTACCTTTATATCCACCCAGTGAAGAAATAAAAATTTCGAAAAATATGAATTTTACTTTGAAATCTTTACGAGAAATTAATAATGAAAGCATTAAAACATATATCACTAGGCCCATACTGCACAAAGATAATATATATTCAGTTTATAAGACTTTATTAGAAATAGAAGATATAACCTGTATGTCGGAATATCCACCATTGGCACAAACAGATGTAATTTTAAATGCAACTGGCATAAAACAACAGTATTGGATTCATGTAAGTCTTTTTTTGTCTACCATTTAAATTTTCCAGATTTTATTTGCTTATTTGAAAAGTCCTGAACTTTTATTTTCGCCTTGGCGGAGTTGCAAATAAAGTCATTGCTCAAACTATTTTTTTTTAAATAAATTAATTTCGTTGGGAGCATTAATTGTAAATGAAAATGCGTTTCGAAAATTCTATTCTATTTATAGTTACAAAATTGTCCAAATATTGATGATATTGTTGCTCCCAATTTGGATGAAGTGGTTTTAGTACCAAAAGCCAGTAGCATGATGTATGAAACTACTCCTCTTAAATATATAACTGATTTGCTCTTACAGCACCCTCATGAGAAAGATATATTTGCCGATACTTTAAGGCGTCGTATTGCCACCGTCTCTGAAATTTCCAAAGAACGTGCCTACTTTCGTTTCAGTAAAGATGAAGACTTATCGGTTACGCAAATCGCTGGTTTACTCACTACCAAATATGATATAATATTTCGTCCTCGTCGTTTTCCTTTACGTTATCAACATCGCGCTTTGGAATTGTTATCTGAAAGCGATTATATGCGTCATTATTTATTTCCTCGTGCTAATCCTCTAAAGGATCTAAAGTTTGAGCCGCAATTGCAGTAAGTAATTATTTTTTTAGATTCCCTTTAGTTTTGATATTCCGATTATTTTAAAGACATAAGTTGTTGCTGTAAGTTTGAATAATCTTAATATATAGTTATGCTCATCACTGACCTACTGACTGATTCTGTAACGCTGTATGAATAAAATTCATTTGGAGCTAGGATATTGAAATTTAAAATGTAGGTTTCCCTACTAGCGTAAAAATCCATTAAGAAGATATTTTGGTAATTCGATTTTGGAAAATGGCCAAAATGTTGAAAAACGGCACATTTTTATACCGACCACACCACTGTGCAGAGGGTATATATCAATTTGTCAATCCATTTGTAACTCATCGAAATAAATTCCTTATAAAAGGAGAAATCGATCGAGTGATGTCCGTCTGTTTGCCTGTCTCTTGAAAACATTCTCTTGTCCGCAATAGGTCAGGTAGGTCGTACTACTTACGCTTAAAATGTTCGTCATAGTCTGCAGCATTTTGGTATTGGTATCCTCTACGCCAATATCCGAAGAATGGCATACGAAAATATAAAGATACTCCGATGAGTATCACAGGGGAGATGTGTAAACATCTAGTAATTAAAGAATTTTTTATGTCACTTTTTTAAAATCAAACAGAAAGCGTCATCTTATGTATCACATATAGCAAACAACTGCAGGAACTCTGGTTATACTTGTGTATAACTGCGTATAAACTGGTTATACGTTTATATTGTGAAATTTTTGCCGTTTTTTTCACCAATTTGTCTTACAGCTCACAGCGTAACATACGCGCAGGGGGGTAAATTTTTATTTCACAACACAATCACAAAAACATAGTAAGACAAAAACGGTGTGAGGTACGATTGTATTAGTGAAAAGATAAGGAAGGGTTTGGAGATAAAATGAAGGCACGATTCCATTAGGAAGTGTTTGGAGATAAAATGGGTTAGCGAATAGCGTTATAAAAACGTTTTGAAAAATGAAAAATGAAAATGAAAAATGCTAAATGAATAACGAAAAATTAAAAATGAAAAATAAAATGTGAAAAATAAAATGTGAAAAATAAAAAATGAAAAATGCAAAATGAAAAACGAAAAACGAAAAATAAAAAATTAAAAATTAAAAATGAAAAATAAAAAATGAAAAATGCAAAATGAATAACGAAAAATTAAAAATGAAAAATAAAATGTGAAAAATAAAAAATGAAAAATGCAAAATGAAAAACTAAAAACGAAAAATGAAAAATTAAAATTGAAAAATGAAAAATAAAAAATAAAAAATGGGAAATCAAAACTTAGAAATGAAAAACGTAAAATGAAAAATCAAAAATTAAAAATTATAAAATTAAAAAAATTAAAAAAAAAAACATTCTCTTGTTCACAATAGGTCAGGTAGGTCGTACTACTTACGTTTAAAATGTTCGTCATATTCTGCAGCAGTTTGGTATTGGTATCCTCTAGGCCAATAGCCGATGAATGACATGCGAAAATATAAAGATACTCCGATGAAATTTCATATAAAAAAAATCCGATCCGATCACAGGGGGATGTGTAAACATCTAGTAATTAAAGATTTTTTTATGTCACTTTTTTAAATTCAAACAGAAAATACAAAATAAATAACGAAAAATTAAAAATGAACAATAAAATGTGAAAAATAAAAAATGAAAAATGCAAAATGAAAAACGAAAAATAAAAAATTAAAAATAAAAAATGGAAAATAAAAAATGAGAAATCAAAAATTCGAAATGAAAAACCTAAAATGGAAAATGAAAAATTAAAAATTAAAATCAAAAATTAAAAATTAAAAATTAAAAATTAAAAATTAAAATTAAAAATTAAAAATTAAAAATTGAAAATTAAAAATTAAAAATTAAAAATTTTAAATTTTAAATTAAAAATTAAAAATTAAAAACTAAAAATTAAAAATTAAAAATTAAAAATTAAAAATTAAGAATTAAAAATGAAAAATTAAAAATTAAAAATTAAAAATTAAGAATTAAAAATTAAAAATTAAAAATTAAAAATTAAAAATTAAAAATTAAAAATTAAAAATGAAAAATTAAAAATTAAAAATTAAAAATTAAAAATTAAAAATTAAAAATTAAAAATTAAACATTAAAAATTAAAAATTAAATTTAAAAATTAAAAATTAAAATCAAAAATTAAAAATTAAAAATTAAAAATTAAAAATTAAAAATTAAAAATTAAAAATTAAAAATTAAAAATTAAAAATTAAGAATTAAAAATTAAACATTAAAAATTAAAAATTAAAAATTAAAAATTAAAAATTAAAAATTAAAAATAATAATGAAAAAAAAAATAAAAAATGAAAAATAAAAAATGAGAAATAAAAAATGAGAAATGAGGAACGTAAAATGAGAAATGAATAGCGAAAAATGAAAAATAAAAAATGAAAAAAAAAAATGAAAAATAAAAAATGAAAAATAAAAATGAAAAATGGAAAAAGTAAAATAAAAAATGGAAATTAAAAACAAAAAATAAAAAATGAGAAATAAAAAATTATAAATGAAAAATGAAAAACGTAAAATGAAAAATGAAAAATAAAAAGTAAAAAGTAAAAAGTAAAATGTAAAATGCAAAAAGTAAAAAGTAAAAAAAAAAAAATGAAAAATAAAAAATAAATTATTGAAAATGAAAAATAAAAAATTAAAAACGAAAATTTAAATTTAATTTTGTTAATTTTTGAAGTAATAAATAATAATAAATACTTTTATGTTAGCAGAGCCCCTGCAGTTGTTTGCTATAAGTGTTTAATTTTAAAAAAGTGCCATAAAAAATCTTTATTTACTAGATGTTTATACATCACCCTGTGATCGGACTCACATGATTTTTTTAAACTGTATGTACTGCATGGAGTGAAAACTACGTGGCCTAATAATGAAAAAGCAGTTTTTTGGATTTGAAATCAATTTAATTCTTCAACGTATTCTTCGCTAAGTGAAATACACTTCTTCTAACGAGCCTATAACATCTTGATACCCTTGAAAAAAATAGTATTTGTCAAACTCTTCAGAATAGGGTTCCGTCTCTGATATAACTTCTTCATTTGTGGAAACCCTCTCTTTCCCTGGAGCCATCTTTTCAAGTTTGGGAACAAATAATTATCGCTGGGGGCCAGATCTGGAGAATACGGGGAGTGGGGACGCAATTCGAAATGTAAAGACTTACATTTTTCTAAAGACAAAGCAGATGAATGCGGCGGTGCATTGTTATGATGGTACAGTTTTTTTTCTTATTTATGTGGGGTCGTTTATTCTTAATTTCTTCATCCAATATGTCCAATAACTCAACACAGTACTTTGCCTTTATTGTTTTTCCTTTCTCCAAGTAATCAATAAATATTATACCAAGTGATTCCAAAAAACACTGACCATTCCTTTCCAGCCGATTGTTGGGTGTTTAGCCGCTTTGTTCGGCTTTCTCAAGCTTGTAACCACTCCGCAGACTGTCTTATTGGAGATATAAATTCGGTTGAATTTACTTCAAACATCTCCAAAGCATATACCTTTTTTAAAAAAGTACCTTTCCTTAAAAAATTACCACTTCTTAAAAAAAGTAAATTTTTTTCTAAAAAAGTATATTTTCTTAAAAAAGAACCTTTTGTTAAAAATGTAACTTTTCTTCAAAAAGAACCATGACTTAAAAATTACCTTTTGTTGTCTAAAGATAGATTTAAGTTATAATCGGATGTTATTGGTGTAATGTAAAAATACATTTGTTATTAAAATTAAATTAAATTAAAGTCTACATCGAAATATATATTTGTATGTGTTCCTTAGGCGCTTTACAATAATAATTTTATTCAATTTCAGATTATCATTATTTAATGCTACAATAGCTTCTAATGCAGAACAACTGGCCGCCGTTCATTATATAACTGAATGTTCAAATCCCCATGCTCCATATTTGATTTTTGGTCCTCCAGGTAAGTTACTGTATGCATACAAACAAACATAAATTTCCCATCAACATTGATAATCCGTAGGTACCGGTAAAACAACCACTATAGTCGAATCCATTTTACAATTGCGACTTCATTATCCACGAAGTCGTATACTTGTTACAGCCGGTTCAAATTCTGCCTGTGATACGATTGCATTACGAATATGTAAATATTTTAAGAGCAATCTTCGCTTAAGACTACTCGAGCTGGCCGATCCAGAAAATCAAAAATCTATTATTCGAATTTTTTCGAAAAGTATTATTGAAAAGGGTATACAATTGATTGATTCCGAATTGCTGGCCAATTCGAATTATAAAAATGGTTTACATTATCCATCAGTTGAAGAGATCCGTCAATATGGTATTATTGTGGCTACACTATGTACCGTCGGTAAATTGCTAACTGGCGATATAGGTGAAATGAATTTTTTTTCACACATTTTTATGGATGAAGCTGGAGCTTCAACAGAACCGGAAGCTTTGGTTGGCATTATGGGCATTAAATCGAATTCAGATTGTAAAGTCATACTATGCGGTGATCATAAACAATTGGGTCCTATTTTGAAATCTGAACGTGCTGCTGAATTGGGTTTAGAGAAATCACTGTTGGAACGTTTAATAAGTAACGATTGCTATGCCATGGATGAGAATTGTAATTATGATCGCACGTTACAAGCCAGATTGAAAAGAAATTATCGTTCTCATCCGGAAATTGTAAGACTTTATAATCATTTGTATTATAATGATGAGTTGATTGCCGTAGCTAAAGCTGAGGATACTAATATGGCAGCCAAATGGTGCAAATTACCAAATCCAAATTTTCCCATAATATTTCAGGCAGTTCATGGCATCACCGAAAAAGATACCATATCGCCCTCATCATTTAATAATCTAGAAATCAAAGTCTTAATGTGGTTCCTGCAACGTCTCTTAGTGGATGGTATAGATGGCCAGAAAGTCGCACAGGCAGATATTGGCATTATAACACCCTACAAACTGCAAAATAAACTTATAAAAAATCGTCTTTTGGAGCGTGGTTGGTGCAGAGTAGAAGCTGGATCTGTCGAAACATTTCAGGGAAGAGAAAAACAAATAATTATTGTCTCGCTGGTAAGATCGTTTTCCGGCTTGGGTTTTGTGCGTAACCCCAAAGTAAGTTTAAAGCTTATTTATGTAAGTGATTGTATATGAATTTTATTTTTTATTAATTTTTTACCCACAGCGTTTAAATGTTATTTTATCACGTCCCAAGTCCTTGCTAATACTTATGGGAAATCCTTTGACTTTAAGACGTCATCCAGACTTTAAATTTCTTATCGAAGAATGTAAGAAACATAGTACATTTTTACGCAAGAAAAGATCGAAAAAACACTCATCTGCGAAAGCTGCAGTTTCAACTACGAGTTCAACTAGCAATTGTTAGTGTAATTTTATTGTTCGTATTGTATTTTAACTTTAGTTTTGTTATTTAATAGATGAGTTACTTGTCGTTGTAAGATTTTGTATTAGTTTTTTTTTTAGTTAAGCTTTAAATGTCTGATTGTTGTAGTAATAGTTCTAAGGTGTATTTTCGTTAATATTTATTATGTATTATCTTATTTGGTTGATCCTATTTTTTTTTATTTTATTATATTGATATTTATCTGTAAGAGCGACTTAGTATTTGTGTAAATTTAAGTTTCTATTAAATGAACAATAAACTTTTTGAAAAGTAATTTTTTTCGCGTTATTTTATTTATTAAATATTCACGGATTTTGTATGTGAATTATTCAAATCTTAAAACTAATTTTGATTATAAAGTCCAGCCAGTGCAAGACAAAAAATTAATTGCTCTTTGATGTATACAAAATTATGTTTTCAAGGTCATCCTTCACGCGTCTCAGCGTATCAGATCGGCTGTATCCAACCTTCTAAGGTGTAGATGGCACAGTTGTTGAGTAGATTTCGGGCAAGCATGTTAGGGTAAGATTCCAGTTTATATTTAACACTGCATCTAACTTCATCTTTGACCAAAGGAGCATTTAAGTCCTTGTGAGTCAGAGTTTCTGACATACTATAATCATTCGTTATAGCTTATTTTGTCTTTGCAATTTTTCAACATTAGACGGAGAGCAGTACCCCATATTTGAATACCATAGCACCATATCGGTTTTATAATACAGTTGTAAAGTAGTAATTTACAATCTAAGCTAAGTTTTGAGTTTCTGCCCATAAGCAATATAAGTTGAAGAGTTTTTAACTTCATTTGGGTAAGTTTGGGGTCCATATGTATTTTCCAAGTGAGGCGGCGGTCAAAGTGAATTCCGAGATATTTACGTTTGTGTGTTGGGGTAGGTTAGGTTGGATAGGTCACCCGCCTCGGAGATCATACGGCCCATTGTGATACCCTTTAGAAAGTGCCGGGAGGTAGAGATAGGAAGAGAGATTAAAGAATACAGATATATAGTGTAAGGGATATGGAAAATGAAAAGAAAAGAACAAGTGAAAAAGACCCCTTCCGTCCATTATGCGTATCTCCTGAACCAGCCAGATTCCCTCAAGAAGTCCGCAAGGACGCCGAGGGGAATGTCTACTATGCAGCCCAGGTTATCGAAGAATCTTTGCCCTACGTATCTAATGCGTCGCTCCTTCAGTCCTGGACATTCACACGACTCCTCCTCGTCCACACCCATACAGATCCTACAGAAGTCAGCTCTCGGGACACCTATGCGTTCAGCTATCCGCCCTATTACACAGTGTCCAGTGAGTACTCCTATAAGTAGGCTGATTGTCCCTTTACCAAAACCAAGGAGTGATTTCGTTCTCCTTGGATTAGGCAAGGGCCATAGGATTTGAAATATTCTGCAAGAGGTCAGTTGCGTCCACCTTGTCCTTAATTCAAGATCAGCTGCCCCTTGAATCGTCCCGCTCAGAGAAACTGAGTTTTTCTGCGCACACTCGTCAGCCAGCTCGTTTACTTTGACCCCACTATGTCCTGGAACCCATATCAGCCTCACGGTGTGCTGCCGGATATGGTCGAGCGACCTGATACATTCTCTCAGACACTTCGATCTAACTGTCTTCGATTTCAGAGCTTTGAGAGCAGCAAGACGGTCCACGAAAATATTAATGGTCGTTGGATCCATATCCCGTTCCAGAATTATTTTCGTTGCAATGAGAATTGCGTGAATCTCGGCCTGAAAAACGATATTCACGCAAATGGGGTATGTTGTGATTATTAATTTGTATCTGCGGCACATTTCCCTTCTTAGGGTGAAACTGATATGGATTAATTTCTGTTCATTAACCTGGATTTTCCGCCTCTCCAGCCAATCTTCTAGTTGGGAAATGTGGAGTTGCAGAAATCTAGGTGCTATTGATGGGTTCTCATGTACACTCAGATTGCGGTATCATATGTGTAGAGTAAATATAATAACGGCTCCAGAATACTCCCCTGTGGGATTCCGGCTTGTATATCTTGTGGTGGACTTCTATAGTTTTTCTCTTTACCTGTGAACTTACGACCTGATATACAGCTCTCTGGAAGCTTGTGAGTGTTGAGTGGTAACATGTGTTTAATTTTATAGATCAAGCACTCGTGCCAGACTTTGTCGAATGCTTGTAAGACGTCAATAAAAAGAGCGGAGCAATATTTTTTTTCCTTAGAGGCCTATCTAATAACAATAATTACCCTATGGGCTTGCTCAGTGGTGCTGTGTTTCTTCCTAAAACTAAACTGATGGTCTGGTATAATGTTATTCTTATTTATAGCTGGGGTTAATTTATTCATTAGCAGTATTTCGAAAAGTTTTGACACAGTTGATAAGAGACTGATTGGTCTATATGACTCGACTTTCGTGCTATCTTTGACTGGCTTGTTTATCATTGTTACGAGTGAAACTTTCCATTTTAGGAAAATATGGAGAATTATTCTTAAATCTATACTGGGCTGTTCTATAAGCATCTTATTACCGATTTTATCGATCCCTGTTGCTTTATTTAGATATAAATCAACTATTGCCTTCTTGACCTCTCGCATTTCAAACCTGAGTGTGACATTTGTTCCTTGCTGTTGATATATTTGGTATGCAAACATTTTTCTAGTGTTCTGTTAACAGTTCAACTTTTTCAGAGACAGTTCTTGCCCAGTCTCCATTTGAGTTTTGCAATGGAGGCTTGATTATGACTTTTGTAGCACGCCATAATGGCCAGTATGTGGTGTCTTATCTAGTGCTCTAAGGAAAGCATTTAATGATGCCATTCTCTGAGTTTCCAATAGTTTTCGTAGTTTTCTAGTACATGCTTTTAATCTCGCTTTAAATTGTGGGGATTTGTGCTTTTGTCACTCTCTTTGTGCTCCTGGGGGTAGTAACTTGAGCAGCGAGTTTGAGATTTAATTCAAAATTTTTAATCGAGAGATCAATATTTTCCGATGTTCTTAGCGGTATGTTCTTTGAACAATGGGTACTGATAAACTTTCTATATTTCAACTAATATGTCGTTTTACTTGTCACCGCCAAATCATCAGTGGGTTGTACAATTTTTTTAGAGCTTAACAGATTAACAATCATGGGTGTGTGATCAGAGGAGAGTTCCTATGACGATTCGATCTGCACCAAGTGTCTCACTATAGACTTTGTGAATCCGAAATCTATTAGGTCAGGTATTTTCGGCCTTGAGATCACATTCGCTTGAGATCACATCTATACTTATTTTAGAAATTGTATTATATAATATACGGCCCTTAGGGGTAATTGGCATTATAGTCGCCAGCTGCTAGAAATCGTGTGCCCAAAGATTTAAAGAATTGTGTTTTTTCCTCTGTTATTGTGAATTCCGGATGTGAGTAAATTGATGAGATCACTAAGTTTGAATCAAATTATTTGAGGCAAATAGTCCTTGCCTGAAGGTAATTTTCTTGTAGCTCAGGAAGTTTGTAGCTCATACAATGTTTATCTTCGTATTGAGAAAACAACGTTAGATGAGTCTCAGAAACAAGCAGTAGTTCAATATTCTTGTTTCTGAGGAAGTATTCTAGTTCGTATGCCGTTAGCGTTACAGAAAAAGTAATTTGAACAAGTAAGAAAATTGTAGTCGGTCCAGACCGACTATACCATACCCAATACCACGAATTTAGACGAAGGATCTTTGGTCAAACTAATTGGATATAAAAAATAAGCATAAATCAAATTTGAGTTGTAAGTTCATATCGGATGCCAGGTACTAGGTCGAAAAATGGACCGATCCTAACAATATTTGGTAAATATATATTTTTCAAAAACACATATAAATCGAATTTGAGAATAATCTCAGAAATATTTTTGTTTTTTGATAGATTAATGTGAAGTTGGGGAAGCAGCTTTATATGTGGGCTATGACTAAGAATTGTCTTAAAGAGTTTAGTTTTGGACTACTAATTAATAGGTCCAATTTAAATCAATCCCATAAGTGGGGACTAGGTCTGACCATTTACCTATTTTCACCAATTTCAATAGCATTCTTTCTATGACAGATAAAAGCTTATATACCAAATTTTATTAACATACGGGTATATACTCATATTTGAGACCTCTATTTTGATTGCAAGGTTTACGCCGAGCGGTATAATAAAACATGACTCTAGGTCAAATATTCATTTTCTTTATCGTAATAACATTAAATTAAAATGTTCGATAATTTAATAAAAATTTTTTTAACTTATCGATAGTTTTGGGTGAAAACAAGCATTTTATTAATGGTTTTTATTTAAATTATATAAAACGCATTTAGGATTTCATCATTTGATCGTGTACAGAAAATCCCTGCAGCCGATAACATCCTTTTTGAATCAACACCTTCCAACTCATAGTATTTACCATGATCTTTCAAAGTGAATCTTTAAGATTTCAAATTTATTACTCTTGAGTTGCTCGGCGGCATTTTACTTCTTATTGCTATTATAACATCGGGAACATCAGTGTCTGTCACCTCTAAAACCTCTTCTATACTATCATCTCTGTTCAACAAAGCTTACATCTTTTTTGTTACGATGAGTCATAAGTTATGACTACATTAGTTATGACTATATACAAGAGTAGTGTTTAGTGTTTTTTGCGCATCCAAAAAGCGCATTTTGCCATTTAACTGCGCCTTTTTTAAAACGCACTAAATTGGCGTATTAAAGGTTGTTTTTTGTTAGAGGTTCACAACTTTGAGACAGTTCCACTGCTCCATTTGACAACCGATTTAATAGGTGATAGTTGCGTTTTGTTTAGTTTGGCTTGCCATTTCATTTTGGATAGACAGACATGAAACTGCAACTTGGTGAAATTTTCTATAAAAATAATACTTCCGTTCGTCAAACTTATCGTGCACTTCGTCCATTTTGTGGTAGTCATAATAATCCATCAGAGCAGCTAATTCGAATAACTATGGATTGTTTTCACACCACGTTTACGCTTAATGAGAATGTGCATCACGCAAGATGCCAAACAGTGCGCATCGAACAAGCTGTAGCCGCTGTACAGCAAAGAATTGAAGAAGACACACATCGATCAATTTGCCGAATTTCTCAGGAAATGGGAATGTTTCCATCCACTTTATGCAAGATTTTAAGAAATGATCTTGGTGTACGAGCTTTTAAGATTCAGCGTATGCAGAGTTAAAGCCAAGCGACCGTTGTATGAGCCGCCAATTCGGCCAATGGACTGAAGCACATATTGATATTGATTTGATTTTCCATACAAAATTTTGTTCAGCGAAGAAACTACTGTTTGGTGCGCTTTATAGGCTGGCGGAACGATTGGTTCACATATCTTTAAAAACGATGATGGGCAGAATGCTACTGTCAACGGTAAACTGTATAGAAAAATGACTAGAAGTTTTTTCGTACCTCAAATAGCTGGCATTAATCTTGCTAATATGTAGTTCCAACAGGACGGAGCCACATACCACACAGCGCACGCTGCAATTAAAAGAAACTTTTGATAAACGAATAATATCACGTAATGGTCCTATTAAATGGACCATTGGATTATTTTCAGTGGGATTATGTAAAGTCACTCGTCTACGCCGATAAACCAGAGACAATTGGAAACCTGGAAATTAACATTCAACGAGTCATTGGTGAATGGCCACAAATGCTGCTAAAAGTGTGTGAGAATTCGAATTCAGATTGCACCATGTACACACCAGCGGCGGTGGCCACATGACCCAAATATATTTAGACATTATTGGCATAACATTATCTAGCCAATAAAGCCAGTTTAATTGATATTAAAAATATTTTGTTTGCTTTAATTTAATTTAAGCCTGTAAGTCTAAAAAAACACCCAATAAATATAATGTATATTATAGTATTTTAATTATACTAGCAGAGCCCAGCACTCGAAATTCGAGTGCAAATTCTAGGAAATTTAATTCAAATAAAATTCATTAAATTGTGAATTTTTAAATAAAATTTATTTAACTTGATCCATGTTTGATGAACAAACAGAAAAAATATAAATGGGATTGTTAATAACTAACTTTATAAGAGCCTAAAGGTATGCTAATCAATTTTAGGCAATTCAACACAATGCGATTAAAATGTACTCTTTTTTGAAACCATCAATAACAAATGCACAAGCGATGAATTGTGAATTGGCTAAAATTGATTAGCATACCTTAAGGTTCTTGTAAAATTATTTATTATACATTTTTTATTTTATTTAATTTGGATATTTTTAATATATATTATACATAAATTTTATCATTCTGCACTTCTCCTCCAAATAAACCATAACTATGCCAAATTTCAAACGGCTCCGAGCGCGCAATTTGCTTAAAAACTGGTAGAACGATTCACCTTCACGTATTAATATATAGATTTACATAACGGTTCTCGTTGGCCTCAATTTTAGCAAACATGAAACTTGTATCTATTAATAAGTTTGACAATAATATTGAAGAATCTGATAAAAAAAACAATAATATCCTAATTTTACCCAGCTAAATGGTTAAGTTTGTGAATGAGCGTGATTTCAATAGAGGGACAGAGCATATTGACTCCAATTCATATACGGATCAGAGCTGTGAAAAACTGCAATCAATTGGCATTGAAATCAAAGTGATTTCAACCAAACTGATTTCATTCTTTGATTTCAAAATGATTTCAGATTTCAAAATGAAATCTTGTCAAAACTGCAATATTTTGTGATTGCAATCATTTTGAAATCATTTTTTTTTAGAAATCATTGATTGCAATTAATTTAATTGCAATCAAATTTTTGTTGAAATCATGCGATTTCAATGAATTGCCATGAAATCACAACTAAAGTGAAAGTTCTACGAAATAATATACACTTGGAATCTAGAATCTAGCGGTTTCCACTAGAATATGGTGGAAACCTCAAATTTTTGGTGGAAACCACCAGATTTTAGTGAAAACCACTAAGTTTTAGTATAAAACAACAGATTCTAGTAAAAACCTCCACTTATATTTAACTCATTACTTTGAGCATTTTTTTACATTAGTTAGCTCTCTATTGACTTTTAATGGAAGAAACTTTTCAAAGTTACCATCTGAAAGCGATCCACGACGCGGATTATTTAGCAAAGTTGCAAAAGAAAATTACTTTTCTACTGCAGCTGATGACGGTAAAGGTGCGTTGAATTTCATAAATGTGGATTTCAGAATCGGATAACGATCAAGCATTTCAAACGATGTGTCCGTATCTGCTAGATAGGAACAAACTTTCCGTGACGTCATACGAGTAAGACGTCAAAAAAAACAGAAAAGGGATGGGGGCTGGGATGGCGTAACCTTGTATACATAAACCTTGATATGAACAATTAATTTATTAGCAATTTGACACAAAACTGATTGCAATTAAAAATTATGTTTACCAATTTTACAAAACTTTAAACTTCAAACAAAAATTTATATTGTTGGTAATTCAAAATTATCAGAGTCATCTTTGTTTCTAGAATAAGGAGTTTTATTTGAAGAGAACAAAGATTTTGATTTTGATTCTGATTTAATTTTGATTGCAATTACTGGATTTGATTGCAATTAAAGTAATTGCAGTAATTAAAGTAATTAAAGTAATTGCAATTAAATCGATTGCAATCAAATTTGATTGCAATCAATTAACATCTATACTAAATATTATAAAGAGGTAATGTGTGTTTGTTTGTTTGTTTGTTTGTAGGAGGTAATCTCCGTAACTACCCATCTGATATTCCTGAAATTTTCAAAGAGTCTTCCTGCGGATACGGGAAGTGCCACAGGATATAATTTTTTAAACATTTTTAGTGGGCGTGGCACTTCCCACACAAAGTAAATTTTTAATATCATATACATATATTGCGTATTATGATAGGGAGAGGTTTGCAAATTTGTGTGAGTTCACCTATTTGTGTGAGTTCACCTATTGTTTATATTAGTAGCTACGCCGAAAATGGGCGGTATCGGACAAGAGGGCGTGGTACCTCCCATACAAGTAATTATTCAATATTATATATCTCGAGTACTGTGATAGAGAGAGCTTTTCAAATTTTTCTGGTGTCACCTATTATTAATGTGAGCAGTCGGACAAAAAATGGGCAGTATCGGATCAATAGGCGTGGCACCTGCCATACAACTTAAATATAAAATGCCATATATCTGGAGTACTGTTGTAGTGAGAGTCTTGGGACTTTTTGTGAGCCCATAAATTATTCATGTGATCAGTTAGACAAAACATGGGCGTGATCGGAGCAGTGGGCGTGGCACCGCCCGTAAAAAGTAAGTATATGATATCGTATAACTGGGTACTAAAAAGGGAAGCTTTGACACTTTGCACGACACCATCAGATCTTAGTATGAGTAGTCGGACAAAAAATTGGCGGGTTCACACCAATGGGCGTGGCACTCCCCATGCAAAGTAACTATTTAATGTCATATATCTGGAGTACTGTAAAAGAGAGGGCTTTGTGGCTTTGCATGAGCCCATAGGTTCTTTGTATGATTAGTCGAACGAAAAAATGGGCGTGATCGTAGCAGCGGGCGTAGCACCGCCCATGCAAAGTAGATATCTAATATCATATAACTGGTGTTCTATAAAAGGGAAAGATTCGACATTTTGCATGAGTCCATCAGATATTAATGTGAGTAGTCCAATAAAAATTGGGCGGGATGGGATTAGTGGGCGTGGCACATCCTATATAAATAATATGAAGTACTATGAAAGCAACAGTCTTTTGACAAGTACATTAATTATCAATGTGATTTGTCGTGGAAAATATATCGCCTAAATCAAATATTCGCCAAAATTCGAAAATTGCGAAAAATAAAAATCGCCCAAAAAATCTTCAAAATTGAAAATCGGCAAAATCAAAAATCGCTAAAAAGAAAAATTGCCAAATGATATTCTAAGTTCAAGGCCAATAGTTAAGTATTGCCAGATCTAATATGGATAATCCATCTTCTTCTCATGGGCAGCTACATGTACCTTGCTCCTGGGTAGGAACGCTGAAAAATCTGATAATTGTTGTACCGAATGAAAAAACCAAAAAACATTGTATATCAGCAAGTATTCGAATAAAAAAATCTATGCTAATAATCTATACTAACACAATAACGAGGTAATATGTGTTTGTTTGTTTGTAGGATGTAATCTCCGTAACTACTCATCAGACCTTCCTGAAATTTTCACAGGGTCTTACAGCGGATATGGGAGTGCTACAGGCTGTAATTTTTTAAAAATATTTTTAGCGAGCGTGGCACCCCCCATACAAAGTAAATTTTAAATATCATATATATTAAGTACTATGATAGAGAAAGCTTTGCAAAATTGTCTCAGGTCATCTATTATTAACGTGAGTAGTCAGACAAAAAATGGGCGGGATTGGACAAATGCGCGTGGCACCTCTAAACAAACTTAATATTAAATGTGATATATCTGAATTACGGTATTAGTGAGAGCCTTGGGACTTTGCGTGAGACCTCTCATAACGATTTGTGGGGGGGAAGGGGGAGGGTGTAGCGAAGCACACCGGGTTACATCTAGTATGAAATAATTTCAAAAAATTGATTAAATCACTTTTGTCGTATTGATTTCATGATTTCAAATTGAAATCATGAAATCAATTAAGGATTTGGAATGCAATCAAAAAATTAGCAATCATTAACGAGAAATCATGTGATTGCAATTAAATCGATTGCAATCGTTTACAGCTCTGATACGGATCAATAATATATACTTTATGGGGTCGCAAATTCATTTTTCGATCCTTTACAAATGGAATGACAAACTGATATACATATATCCTCTGCACAGCAGTGTGAAGGGATTAAAAATACTGTGGCCTGAACATGAGAGACATAATATCCGTGGTCACAAGCATTAACCGCCTAAGTCGAAAATCATGTTTTCGAGAAAAATAACTTTTTATATAAATGTAATGGGGCTTCATTACGACTTAGGTCAGTATATTTTTATATCCTATACCAGTGCTTCTCAAACTTTTTCATATTGCGGCTCCCTAAATTCCGAAACAAAAGTTTCACTTTCTGAGTTGATTTAACAATGTCCGTCCGTCCGTCCGTCCGTCCGTCCGTCCGTCCGTCCGTCTGTGTGTCCATGTAAAGCTTGTAATCAAACTGCAGGTCGCAAATATGAATATATTTTGATGAAATTTGGTATATAAGCTTTTATCGGCCATGGGATGAACGCTATTGAAATTGGTGAGAATCGGTCCATGTTCAGACCTAGCCCCCATACAAATTACCCATATGAAATCGACATAAATTGCCATAAGATCCAAATTGTCATATAGATCTTACTCAAATTGGGTTTGTATGCGTTCATTACATCCACTAATGAGTAGTCCAAAAATGATCCCTTTGACCCCATATAGAGCTGCTTCCCGATCTTCACTTAAATCTATTAAAAAACAAAAATATTGCACTGATTCTTCTCAAATTTTGTTTGTACATATTTTTGCAAAATACAAGAGACTTTACCAAACATGATCAGGATCGGTCCATTTTTGGACCTAGTCCCTTTATAGATATAGCATCCGATATGAACTTTTTCATATCT
Organism: Cordilura impudica; assembly: GCA_963682025.1. Taxonomy (NCBI): domain Eukaryota; kingdom Metazoa; phylum Arthropoda; class Insecta; order Diptera; family Scathophagidae; genus Cordilura; species Cordilura impudica. The sequence continues at coordinate 157,681,949 of OY821521.1, read as the reverse complement.
GCAGCCAAAAAAATTAATAAAAATCCCACTCAAATTTGGTTTATGCTTATTTTCTATATCGAAGTAGTTGGACCGAAAGATAGGGTCTCTAAACCATGGTATAGGGTATCATATAGTCGGTCTAGACCGACTATAATTTTCTTACTTGTTTTAAGTACTAGTAATGAAGAAAAAGCTGTTTCACAAAGATACGTTGTCGCAAAAGGTATTAATTTTAGCAATGCCACTTTTGCGATAGTCGGATATTCTTGCTGTCGCCTTATCCAAAATTCTGTACAACTTTTTTCGTTAAACTCTAATTCAAAAGAATTATCTGATCTAATTTCAAACAATTCTTCTTGAGCTACCCAAGAATATGATCATATTTCAATGTTTTAGCAAATGGCTTCATTATCCAGTCGTATTTTCGTTCCTCGTTCATGTTTGGGAAATATTTAGCAAAAAATCTTTTAGATTCATCAATATGATTCAGTATTGTTTTTATACCCTATACCACTATGTGGTTTGGGTATAATGACTTGGTGCTACTGTTTGTAACAACCAAAAATATTTGACCTAGACCCATCTTTAATTATACCGATCGAATCAGAATCACTTTCTGAGTTGATTTAACAATGTCCGTCCGTCCGTCCGTCCGTCCGTCTGTGTGTCCATGTAAACCTTGTAATCAAACTGCAGGTCGCAAATATGAAAATATTTTGATGAAATTTGGTATGTAAGCTTTTATTGGCCATGGGATGAACGCTATTGAAATTGGTGAGAATCGGTCCATGTTCAGACCTAGCCCCCATACAAATTACCCCTATGAAATCGACATAAATTGCCATAAGATCCAAATTGTCATATAGATCTTATTCAAATTGGGTTTGTATGCGTTCATTACATCCATTAATGAGTAGTCCAAAAATGATCCCTTTGGCCCCACCTAGAGCTGCTTCCCGATCTTCACTTAAATCTATTAAAAAACAAAAATATTGTACTGATTCTTCTCAAATTTTGTTTGTATATATTTTTGCAAAATAAAAGAGACTTTACCAAACATGATCAGGATAGGTCCATTTTTGGACCTAGTCCCCATATAGATATATCATCCGATATGAACTTTTTCATATCTGCAGCCAAAAAAATTAATAAAAATCCCACTCAAATTTGGTTTTTGCTTATTTTCTATGTCCTGTTAGTTGGGCCTAAGAGATAGAGTTTCTAAACGCATGGTATAGGGTATCGTATAGTCGGTCTAGACCGACTATAATTTTCTTACTTGTTTTAATTGAATTTGATATTGATATTTCATTGGTGCAAACAAACTCATTCAGACATGGGAACATTTCCATATTTCCTTCGTTAATAGAGTTTGACCATGAACAAAGTTTTTGTTGAAAAGCAATAAGTTTTGTATTCAAAACTAAAATATTGGTTTCTTTTCCCTGCAGAGAAAGATTTAATTCATTTATTTTAGCAAAAAAATCTGCTAAATATGATGCTAAACACATCCAACTTTCATCACTAAAGTGCGTAGCAAGATCTGGTTTTTTATCTAAAAGAAATAATCGTAACTCATCATTAAGTTCTAAAATTCTCTTTAAAACTTTTCCACGTGAAAGCCACCTTACTTCAGTATGATATAACAAAACCTCATGCACTGATCCCATCTCCTTACATAAAATATTAAACAATCTCGAGTTTACAGCACGATTTTTTACAAAATTAACAATAGTTGTAATGTCACTCAAAATTTCACTGAGTTCGGAACATATTCGTCGAAAAACTAAATGTTCTCTGTGTATTACGCAGTGAATATGTTGCGCATCTGGTGATACTTTTTGTACTTCTGCTTTGAATCCAGAAATCCTCCCAGTCATCGCTGCTGCACCATCTGTACACACTCCTACACATTTTGACCATTCAAGTTTATTCTCTGAAAAGAACTCATCTACTTTTACAAAAATATCAATACCTCTTGTTGAAGTTAATAATAGCTCCCGACAAAAAAGTAAATCGTCATGAATTTGGAAGTTATACTGATATCTTACAAAAATCATTAACTGCGCGTAATTTGTTATATCAGTAGATTCATCAATTTGTATCGCGAAGAAGTTGCTCTGTTTAATACGGGATATTAATTGGGTTTTAATATTATATCCCATGCTATCAATTCTTCTTTTCATAGTATCGTTTGAGATAGGAATAGACTTCAAAGGATTAGCAATTTTTTCACTGTATATAGTTTCACAAATTTTAATTGCTGCTGGTAATATAAGATCCTTTCCTATCGTATAAGGTTTTTTGTTTTTTGCAATTAATAGGGCAACTTCGAAAGATGCTTTTAGCAGGTCATCATTAAGTTTTGTATATTTTGTAAGAGAACCAGTTTGTTCCTTTTTATCTGCTGCCTTTCTTTGAAAAAATTCGAGTGGCTTACTTTGATATTCTGGGTGCAAAGTAGTTAAATGACGCAGTAGTTTTCCTGGCCTCATACTATCGTTTGATAGTTGGGTGAAACAAATTACACACATAGGTCTTTCTTGATTATTAAATGTTGACGAAATAAATCCATATTTCAAATAATCAGTATTATATTTACGATTTTTCAATTGAGGTGTATTATCTGCGGCGACTTTTCTCTTATTACCAGTTGTTAATCTCGATGTTGAAGTAGAAGTTCCTGGTAAAGATGATAATTCTACTGGTTCTTGTAGATGTTCAGATGCAAGTTCTATCAATTCATGTATACTTTCATAATTTTCTCGCTCTTTAGGTATTTTATTAGCCACTTATCCATTTTTAAACCCGTACTAAAATCGTTAAAATTTTAAGAAAATAATAGTTAAATTTATCACCTAATTAAAAGAAATAATAATAATTACCTTGAATATAGAAAGAAATATAATTATTTTATAATATTTAATTATATTTTTTTTTGCTTTAATATATTCACTTTTTTAACTTTTTTAATATTACATAAAAAACAAGTAAGAAAATTAAAGTCGGTCTAGACCATGGTTTAGAGACCCTATCTTTCGGTCCAACTACTTCGATATAGAAAATAAGCATAAACCAAATTTGAGTGCGATTTTTATTAATTTTTTTGGCTACAGATATGAAAAAGTTCATATCGGATGCTATATCTATAAAGGGACTAGGTCCAAAAATGGACCGATCCTGATCATGTTTGGTAAAGTCTCTTGTATTTTGCAAAAATATGTACAAACAAAATTTGAGAAGAATCAGTGCAATATTTTTGTTTTTTAATAGATTTAACTGAAGATCGGGAAGCAGCTCTATATGGGGTCAAAGGGATCATTTTTGGACTACTCATTAGTGGATGTAATGAACGCATACAAACCCAATTTGAGTAAGATCTATATGACAATTTGGATCTTATGGCAATTTATGTCGATTTCATATGGGTAATTTGTATGGGGGCTAGGTCTGAACATGGACCGATTCTCACCAATTTCAATAGCGTTCATCCCATGGCCGATGAAAGCTTATATACCAAATTTCATCAAAATATATTCATATTTGCGACCTGCAGTTTGATTACAAGCTTTACATGGACACACAGACGTGAAAGTGATTCTGATTCGATCGGTATAATTAAAGATGGGTCTAGGTCAAATATTTTTGGTTGTTACAAACAGCAGCACAAAGTCATTATACCCAAACCACATAGTGGTATAGGGTATAGAAACTATAAAAATCGTCAATGTTGAAAGCACATCACTAAATGAAGATAAAATTTAAAAATGTGCTTCTTTTTGCAAACTAACTAAGCCTACTACGGAAATAAATTTTTCAATTTAATAAAATTCTAGGAAGTTAAAAAATATGCTTCTGTGTAGCTAAGCCTACTACGAAATCTAATTTTATAAAATTTAACAAAGTTTAAAAATATGCTTCTGTGTAACTAAGCCTACTGTGAAATTTAATTTGAACAAATTTTACGATTTTAAATTTAGGAATACACCATTTTCAAAAAAATTGATGAAATAAAAAAAAAAAATTTTAAAGATTAAATACATAAATGTAGAAATACTTAAATGTTTTGCGGCTCCTTTAAAAATGTTCTACGGCCCCCTAGGGGGCCGCGGCTCACAGTTTGAAAAGCACTGCCCTATACCACTATGTGGTTTGGGTATAATGACTTTGTGCTGCTGTTTGTAACAACCAAAAATATTTGACCTACACCCATCTTTAATTATACCGATCGAATCAGAATCACTATCTGATTCGATTTAACGATGTCCGTCCGTCCGTCCGTCCGTCCGTCTGTGTGTCCATGTAAAGCTTGTAATCAAACTGCAGGTCGCAAATATGAATATATTTTGATGAAATTTGGTATTTGAACCTTTATTGGCCATGGGATGAACGCTGTTAAAATTGGTGAGAATCGGTCCAAGTTCAGACCTAGCCCCCATACAAATGACCCTTATGAAATTGACATAAATTGCCATAAGATCCGAATTGTCATATAGATCTTACTCAAATTGGGTTTGTCTGCGTTTATTGCATCCATTAATGAGTAGTCTAAAAATGATCCCTGGGACAACTCTTAGTCATAGGCCCCATATAGATCTTCTGCTTCCCGATCTTCACTTAAATCTATCAAAAAACAAAAATATTGCACTGATTCTTCTCAAATTTTGTTTGTATATATTTTTGCAAAATACAAAAGACTTTACCAACATGGTCAGGATCGGTCCATTTTTGGGCCTAGTCCCCATATAGATATAGCATCCGATATGAACTTTTTCATATCTGCAGCCAAAAAAATTAATAAAAATCGCACTCAAATTTGGTTTATGCTTATTTTCTATATCCAGTTAGTTGGGCCTAAGAGATAGGGTCTCTAAACGCATGGTATAGGGTATCATATAATCGGTCTCGACCGACTATAATTTTCTAACTTGTTATTAATATCTTTTTAAAAAACAGTGCTAGATAAATGGGGATTTCACGTAAATATAAAGCGTTATTAGTAGAATATGATAGCATACATAACTCAAATCATCGAATATCATGTTGTCGAGAAAAATAACTGTTTATATAAATGTAATGGGGCATCATTACGACTTAGGTCAGTATGTTTTCATTAATAACTTTTTAAACATATATTTTTTTCAAAAATATAACTAGTGCTCTTTAGCGTTTTTCCTTCATTGAATTGAGCGGCTTTTAACGTTTTTTGGGTACTGTTTTGAGCTTTTTGCTTTGGCATCGCTGCAACTAATCAAGCGTAAATTTTGAACAAAAAAGGAATTTTGTCTTCTTTCCCCGATAAAGAAGATAAAGAATTACATTTTTTGAGCGTGTTTATAATTTTCGTACTCGTTTTGTAGTAAAATGTATAATTATTTAAAAACATTATTTGAATTAAACGCCAAGTCAGTCCTTCAAAAATAAAATTCATAACATAGACTGCTCTTAAATTTTTTTGTATTTTTATTAAAGAAATTTGAATCTTTTTTTATATATAAAAATACAATTTTCAATTACAAACTTCATATTTAAGATTAACTTATTAAAATTTGTAATGTGATGATGATGTTACGCGAAGTCTTTTTTAATGCAATAATAGATCGAATTGAAAACGATTTTTTTAACGAATTTAGATTTTTAAAACTTCAATAGAGTTGATGTTGTTCTGTAGTGATAACCTGAATGTTTTTTTTTTGTTAATTAAAAATTTCTCGGTTTTCTAAAAAAAGCTAAGTGTTATTCCAAGTAGGTTTTTGAGTCTTCTTTATACTCAATACTTCTCAAATGGTTGTTTTTTTAAGTGGTTTTGTTGTTACTTGCAATTGAAGAGATAATGAGATTTCTGTAAATTATCAGTGATTGTTATTTCTTTGATGCGATGATTGAAATATGCAGAAAATTCATGATAGTAATTAATGGATTCGTGAGAAATGTTGTGTATGTTACGTTTAAAGCTAAAGTATTTATTAGAACAATTTAATTATTAAATTAATTAAGATTAAGATAGTTAAGTGCTTAAATTGTATTCTATTGTATTGTATTATTGATCTGGAAACTCATTGTATTATGTATTTTAAAATAAATATTTAACAATAAAGATTGCTACTAATTTCTAAACTATCCCAAGCTAAAAAAAAGATTAATTCATCTTTTTTTGTTAACAAATTAATATTCAAAATCGTTCTCATGCCATTAGGTCCACAGATAAGCAGAGATTCGTTAATCAAGAAAAGTCACACATTTTAAAATCATATTAAACTTTAGTGTAAGTGTATGTGTGTGTTTAGGTCCATATCTAAGATTCTATTCAATGCCACATAAAACATGCAAAAAAAAAAACATAAAAACATATTGTTAAAAAATTTGTTAATTTCAGTATTATTTTTAATTTATTATTTTTATTATAATTATTATTAATATGGTTATTATTTATTATTACATAAACAATAAAAAAGGAACAAAACGTTATGCTTTAAATCAATAGGTTTTTTTTAGTTGTTGTTATTGTTACTATAATATTGTTGTTGCTGATTATATATGTCTGTAAATGTGAAATATTTTTAAAAAAGTATTTTTCATCATTCTTTTTTTTAAATACAAATTATTTGCATTTATCTTTAAACTTCAGTTTGTGGTCTCTTTTCGATCCATGCCTTAATGGGTTCCAAAGCATTGATGCTTTCGACGACGGCACGTAATGCTGGATATTGTTCCAAAATGTCACGCTTAACCATGTAGTTCAAGTAATCCAAAATACCAGCTAAATAAACATCGGCCCAGGTCAACTGCAAGTTAAAGAAAATGTGTTATTAAATATTTAATATATTAAAATATTAAAAATGCCTAATTCGTACAATTATTGTTATCTCAAAAGCTAATGTTTTATTTCTAATCATAGGTTTGTATGAGTAACACAGTTTAGTAGTGAAGTAAATTAAATAAAACTTTTGCATAAATTTAGTACTGAATTTTCTAAAAAAAAAAACTAAAATGATCTTTGAAAATGTTGAGGAGCAGAAAGTGATTCTGAGTCGATCGGTATACTAAAAGATGGGTCTAGGTCAAATATTTTTGGTAGTTACAAATAGCAGCACAAAGTCATTATACCCAAACCACATAGTGATATAGGGTATAAAAAATTTTTGAGGAAATAAGTTCTTTATTAAAAAAAAAAAAAAATTTTTTTTTTCATTATATAAAATTTCTTCAATAAAAAAACAATTAAGAAAATTATAGTCGGTCTAGACCGACTATATTATATCCTATACCATGCGTTTAGAGACCCTATCACATAGGCCCAATTAACTGGACATAGGAAATAAGCATAAACCAAATTTGAGTGGGATTTTTATTAATTTTTTTGGCTGCAGAAATGAAAAAGTTCATATCGGATGCATATCTATATGGGGACTAGGCCCAAAAATGGACTGATCCTGACTATGTTTGTTAAAGTCTCTTGTATTTTGCAAAAATATATACAAACAAAATTTGAGAAGAATCAGCGCTATATTTTTGTTTTTTGATAGATTTAAGTGAAGATCAGGAAGCAGCTCTATATGGGGCATGTGACTAAGAGTTGTCGCATAGGGATTATTTTTGGACTACTCATTAATGGATGTAATAAACTCATATAAGCCCAATTAAAGTAAGATTTATATGATAATTTGGATCTTATGGCAATTTATGTTGATTTCATAGGGGTAATTTGTATGGGGGCTAGGTCTGAACATGGACCGATTCTCACCAATTTAAATAGCGTTCATCCTATGGCCGATAAAAGCTTATATACCAAACTTCATCAAAATATGTTCATATTTGCGACCTGCAGTGTGATTACAAGGTTTACGTGGACACACAGACGGACGGACGGACGGACGGACATCGTTAAATCGAATCAGTTAGTAATTCTGATTCGATCAGTATAATAAAAGATGGGTCTAGGTCAAATATTTTTGGTAGTTACAAACAGCAGCACATAGTGGTATAGGGTATAACAAGTAAGAGGATTATAGTCGGTATAGATCGACTATACGATACCCTATACCATGGTTTAGAGACCCTATCTCTACGGTCCAACTAATTGGATATAGAAAAAAAGGCATAAACCAAATTTGAGTGTTATTAATTTTTTTGGCAGCAGATATGAAAAAGTATCGGGTGCTATATTTATATGGGGCCTAGATCGAGAAATGGACCGATCCTGACCATATTTGGTAAATTCACTTATATTTTGAAAAAATATATACAAACAAAATTTGGGAAAAATCTGTGCAATATTTTTGTTTTATTTTTATAGATTTAAGTGAAGATCGGGAAGCAGCTATATATGGGGCCTATTCTTGGTCGAATTGTCGTATAGGGATTATTTTTGGACTACTGATTATTGGATATAATAAACACATACAAACCCAATTTGACTGAGATCTATGTGATAATTTGGATGTTATGGCAATTTATGTCGATTTCATAGAGGTCATTTGTATGGGGACTGAACATGGACCGAATTTCACCACTTTCAATAGCGTTCATCCTATGACCGATAGATGCTTACATACCATATTTGCGACCTGTAGTTTGATAACAAGGTTTACATGGACACACAGTCGGACGGACGGACGGACATCGCTTAAACGATTCAGAAAGTGATGCTGAGCTGATCGGTATAATAAAAGATGGGTCTAGGTCAAATATTTTTGGTAGTTACAAACAGCAGCACAATGTCATTATACCCAAACCACATAGTGGTATAGGGTATAAAAATGGCACTCCAATTTGGTTTATGCTTATTTTCAATATCGAATTAGTTGGACCGAAGAGATAGGGTCTCTAAACCATGGTATAGGGTATCGTATGGTCGGTCTAGACCGACTATAGTTTCATACTTGTTTTTTTTTTTCATTACATAAAATTTCTTCAATAAAAAAAATATATATATTATTCAGTAAGAGAACAATATTCTATTTTTGTCCAAAATTTTTTAGTTTAAATATATGTATACAAATTTTTAGTCAATACATTGTTGTCCCCATACAACTTTGAGGTTTGAGGTAGGTATGTGCTCGACCCACCTTTTAATCTACTGATCGACTCAGAATCACTTTCTGAGTCTGACCGTCTTTTTGCCTGTGTGTAAAACTATATTTTGACAAAATTTGGTAATAAATGCCCATAGGATGATCTCTATTGAAAATGGTAACAATCGGTGTCGCCTAAGGGTTTGATTTAATTTGCACTAAGATCTCGATTATTATATACATCTTAATAAAATGAGATTTTTGTGTGTTTGTTATGTATCTAAAAATCACCGTTCCAGCAACAAACAGTGTAGGGTCATTTAAAGTAGCAACTTACAGTCCCCATATATAGCAGCCACCTGATATTTACGGAAACCTATTTAAAGACTTAGAAATATAATACATTTTACTGAAATTTTGTTTTAGGAACACAAATTTTTCCATAATAAATATGGTCTGTAGCGGACCATTTTTATACCTAGAATTTTAAACTAAAATTTGGTTTAAACTCTTGTTTAATGCTATTTTTCATTTTCATTCTAAAATACCGCCAAAGAAACTTTAGCAAAAATTGTAGCCAACATCTTAACAAAAATTTTTTTTACATATCACGCATCAAAAAAATATTTTTATATTATGTTTTTGCTAGAAGTTTTTGTGGGCAAAATAGTTTTTTGTTAAAAAATTTTCTATTTTTTTCAGTATTGATAAATTTCTGTGGTTAAATTTTTTTGTTATAAAATTGTTGCTGCAAAAAAAAAAAATTAGCATTTTCTCACCCTGTTTAGGACCAAATGACCATCGTTATCCTTAACGGTTTGTTCAAGTTTCTCCAAATAGAAGGGAATGACTTCACTGTTCAATGTGACCAATTTCTTCTCCTTAATGTCATCCTCTGGTTCGTAGGAGACGACTGCAATTTCTATATATTAAAATGTAAAAATTAAAAACAACATATAACATGCAACTTCACACATTGTTCGGTACTTAGACGAAAATCGTTGATGGTATCAACAACAATATCAATTTGTAAATCTTCCCAGGGTGTGGAACCGCACAAACCAACAGTTTTAGCTAGAAAACGTGCCATTGAAATGCTCTGATGAACACGTTTGCCATCGACTTCCAAAACAGGCATTTGACCCATAGGCATAGCTATGCAAAACAAAGCAAATTAACAATTCGTTACTTATGTATGTATATATGTATGTATGTATATGTAAAATTATAATTTCGTTTTGAAATATTACTTACTCGGCTTCAATGCTGGCCACTCATCACGGGTGACGCGCACATCCTCATACTCAATGCCGCCATATGCGAAAAGATAACGTAACGGCTCAGCCAATGCTTTAACATTGAAATAGAAGAGTGTATAGGTGTGCTTAATGGGCTCAGTGGGTTCAGCTGGTACATCAGCGGCAGCTGCCTCACCCTCAACGGGTGCTCCTTCGGCGGGTGGTGCTTGTGCTTCATCGGCCATTATTTAAAGCTAAAAATTAAAAATAAGTTTTTATGAAAAAAAGAGAAATATTACAACAATTTAAAATTATATATGATTTTTGTTTTTAATACTTGTACGATATTTTGGAATTTTTTTTATCGATTTATAAGAACGAAACGTAAGGAAATGTTTAACATTTTTTTTTTTTTGAAAAATTCAAATCTTTGAAATATTTGAAAAAAACTTTCACATAAATTTTAAATGTTTTGTTTTATAAACGGTCATTTAAGTTATATAACTTTCAAATTGCGTCCAATATTTTTGTCATTACATTTTCCTTTTTAAAAATATTTATTACTTAGTACTGACAACATCACTGCTGGCCTACTTTATTACTGATAAAAATGTTGACTGATAAAGATTAAACACCCATTTGGTGCGTTTCAACCACTAAACATTAAAACACTTCGCAAATTTCTGAAGATAAGTAACATTCATGTACTTAAAAATAAATTTGTATAGAATTTGTTTACTGAATAGTTTTTTTTCGGCTGTGAAACTTTGATAATTTTCATATAGAAGGCTCCAAAAATTGTAAGCATAGAAATTCTTTCTCTTAGTCCGCACAGTGCTTTGCTTCATATACAAAATTTAAAAAAAAATCTCTTAATACTTGATAAAATTGTCATTCCTGAAGTCATAATTAAATAGCTCACTTAAATAACAAAGATCATTTTAGGTTTAATCAATTTCTGTGGTTTTCTGGAATTACCGCGTATGTCCATTTTTGTCAGTTTTGAGTTAACGATGCCAAATATATTAATTTTTAACGCTCTTTACATGTGTTAAATAAAAAAAAAAAAAATATTGACCATATCTGAGTTTTTTCTATAAATAACGACGTAACTTAAATGTTTATTAAATTAATTTGCAGCACTATCGACGTATGTTAACCTACGTTTGATCGCTGAAAAATTATTTTCTCACAAAACGACACATAGCGACATACGTTGTTATTAATGAAAACAAATGCAAAATAATTTTGGACTATTTTTCAGTTTATAACCACTTATAAAAACTTGTGTGTTTATTTCTGTTATCTTTTGTCACTATTATTCTTGATACGTTGTTATATTCTCATACTAAGTCCCGTTAACTTTTTGTTGACGAAAAAAAATCAATTTTTTAAGCAACAACAACTTATGTCTACATGGGTGGTTGCGTTGGTAGTTTTCTTTTTCAAAGAAAACGACGTTTGTCGACATAAGTTGTTTTATCTGCACACACTTTAAGTGTTATTTACATATTGTTTTTTGTCGTCCTTCTGTAGTATCTATTCCTCTGAAGATTTTTGTTAAATAAAAAGCTTTTGGCTCCCCTGAACATTTTGATTTTATGACATACGCGGTTATTCTAGAAAACCACAATTTTACATCGCTCGCTTTAGGTCAGCTGAGTTTTAAAACATCAGCTTGTTATGCGGTCGATTAAAAATTCAAAAATATTTTTATTCAACGATCAAGCGATCCAGTTTTAAAAATTCTTCGGTCAAATAATTAACGAATAAAAAGAAAAATTTCAAAATGTTGTAGTAAAACAATTCACACTAATTACTATAGAAACTTATAATCAGGGACCGTAACGGTTACACCTTTTATCCTAAAATTCATAAAATAAAACTTAACATTTCATATATATTTTTTCGAGCAGAAATAAAGCCAATTTTCGATTTTCAATTTTCCGAGCATATGTAAAAATCAGAGATAGGTAACAAAAAAGAGCTTTGTTGGAGTTTTTAATCGGCATTAATAATAAATGCCAACAAATTTTTTAATCAATTTTTCTCCTATTCCTCATATTTCATTTGGCAGTGTCTGATTTTTATTATTGCTCGAAAAAATACAAAAATAGAGACTGGTTTTTTTTGCTTAAAAAAATAACAATAAAAAAATAAGTGTAAGTTTAGCAAAAACAAATTGTTTTTCTTGTCTTTTCAAGACAAAAACAAACATGTATATTTTAGTATGCAATGTGTACTCATATACAAACATATTTGTTTCAAAGTTGTTTTATATTTCAGTTTATTATATTGGAAGAGGATTAAATAGTATAACTTTTGCTTGAATTCTCATTTGGTTGTTTTCAGCAAATATATATGAATTCAACTTTTTATCAAACAAACTATCTACTGCTTTTGGTTACTGATGGGGTTTGGTGACTCTTTCCGAAACAGCTGTATAACCTGTCACGCACAATATACATACATAGATCAATTTTTTGAAACAAATGTGCCAATGTTTTTTCTTTATTTAAAGTAAAAACATTTGGTCTTGAGCCTGAATAATTAAAAAAAAATATAATTGTTATTTTATACTCGAAAAAAATAAAATTCAAAATTATAGGAAGCAAAGCATTTTCCAAAAGATGGGTTCGCAAATATCAAAATTGGAGACTTGAATCGGTTCTCCAATATTTAATTCTATATGCTTTTTTGATCAACAATTTCAAAATAACTGTTAGATTTTTTGCTGATTTAAATGCAAAAAATAAAAAAAAAACTACAGAAGAGTTTTCAATTTTTAAAATAATCTTTTCAAAATAAAACGTTATTTATTTTTTTGTTCTTTTTTCGGTTTTGGTTTTTATTCTATAATGTTTGGGTTAGAGAAAACTTTTTTTTTGATTTTTCCAACTATATAAAATATAGTGATTAATAAAATTTATCATCAATTTTTTTTGGATTTTATATAAACTAATTATTTTTCTATCGATTTTTTTTATAAAGTAATTTATGCAATGCCTTTTCAATTATTTTTGTGCAATTTTGTTTTGAGACAAAGCACTGTGTTACTACGGTGTAATCACTTGGAAGATTACAAGGATCCATAGAATATTGCATAAATTATATACACAGAATAAACGGATTGGTTGGAATTACTCCCAAGTTGAAAAACCGAATGTTGAATTGTATGTGATTCCAATTCGATTATTTCACTATTCATAAAATAAAGCAAAAAGTGTCAATTGAATTTCTGTTGTAACAAACGAATTGTTACTAACAACCAATGGCAAAACAAAGTGTTGAGTTTATCAAAAATAGCCGTCAATAATATTCTAACTGTTAATGCAACAAAATAATAATCTTAACTAACCCGTTATTCGTTTATTAATTTCATCAATACCAATAAATTCGGTACTCTTATTAAATTTTTGTTATTCATGCAGTTACATTAAAAAAAATTTGCTGTTGAGACAATAGAAATAAACTGAGAATAGTGGAAATTAGAATGCATAAATATTCAAGAAATTCAAAAAATAACGATTGTTTGTTTAAGCAGAGTTGTATCTTCTGAGATTAATACGAAGTAAAAGCTATACGGTATGAAAACTGATTCTTAACCACACTGCTCGTAGGCCTGACTTTAGACGAGTGTGTTAAAGCGCTGACCAAAAAGTGCAAGTACGAGTGTATGTGAGATAGGCGTAGGTTCAAATCTCACGGCCGCCCTAAGTAGAAAAATTTCATATAGAGACAATCTATTCAATTAGAACTTAACAATTTATTACAATGTTCAATAAATCGCTGAAAGCTGAAACGCCAGAAACCGTCCGATTAAGAATAAAGTGTAGTTATGAATTTTAGAAATATATGCTTTCTTCTGCTCTACCACGCACCATTGGAAATAAGGTTGTCTTATTTTGGAATAATTCAGTTGGAAAAAAATTTACAAAATTTAGGTCTAGACAAACTATAAATAACATAAACTGCGGTCTAGACATACTATAACACGATATACAATAACATGAAAATCAAATTTTCGAGCAAAATAACTTTTTATATAAATGTTATGTGGCTTCATTACGACTGTATGTCAGTATGTCAGTATGTTTTTATAAAAATCCTTTTCAAAAGCAGTGTTAGAGACATGGCGATTTCATGTTAATATAAAGATTTGTTAAGGTACTATCACACGATGTGTTTTTTTACATACGTACTGTCAAAGTTTCCCACAGCAAAAATTGTACACATCGTGTGATACATATGAAACATTGTTTATGCACAATACATGAGGAAAGTCACATGTACATTTTTCAATTAGAGCAAGTTCTATTTTGGCATGACAAACATATGAGAATACAACACTGCTTGTGGCTAAAGAAAAACAGAGTAAATTATCTATAATATTAATAGGCAAGGTGATTTCTTGAGACCGATGTAAGTTTCACAGTTTTACCTCGATTTTGACAAAAAATTTATCATTTGAAAGATATTTCTTTTTAGCTGTTACCCAGATTTCCAGAGTTTCTTCATCTGCAATAATTGTTTGAGTTATGATTGTTTAAAGTTGCTACTGACACATACATAACATGTTAATGTGTTTGTGTTAATGCGTTGAGTTTGTTTTCTTCATTTAAAATGAGCTGAATTGTGAAGCATACCTAAAATATACATAAAATTTCCTAGAATTTGCCCTCGAATTTCGAGTGTTGGAATTTGCTAGTAAAGATTAATATTGAAAGAAAAATAAATTGTTTAATATTAATTAACAACTAAAAAATATATAACTTTATTTTTAACTAATACATTTTATTACAAAGAGTTAACGACATATTTAAATTTAGCAATGCTTTGCTTATTTCTATGATTAAATATATGTATATAGTAATCCTCGGTTAATTACCTCGTCAAGATTTACAAGATTTTTGGGTAATTATGCGGGGAAAGCATTTAAAGGAACACGTTTAATTACCACATAAGAGGCAATTAGAAGAATACTTTTAAATACATCAAAAAGGCTTAAACATTTTATTATATAAAAATAATTTATATTTATCACAAAAAGCTGAAAATTGTGGTATGTTCCCACAGAGTTAGACGTTGTTTTTGAGATTTATTGCCTTTGACTGAATCCCCTTTTCGAGCTAATGTTCCACTTGCCACAACTTTATAAAAAAGGCCACCCTCATCAGCATTAAATATATATTCAGGAGAATAATTTTGAAGAATTGAGGAAAAATTGCTATTTTCCAGAAAATTTCGGACACATTCACGATCATTTCCATTACTTTGTTAATTTTATGTTTTCTCTCCTCTGCCACCTCCAAAACCAAGCTCTGTTCGGTTCAAAAACTGAATTAATTTTTATAGCAAACTTCTTTGCTTTATTTATTACCAATTTTCTAGAAATGACAACATTATTCAGGCGCATCTGGTTAGCCATATCGTGAGCCAATAAGTACTTTAGGTAATTGAACCATGTAAATTTAATGGAAATTTTATTTTCAGGATAAAATATTTGAGGTAATTACCCGAATTGGGTAATTAAGCGCAAGTTAATTAACCGTGGGTTTTGTTCGAAAAAGTGAGCAAAAAAACGGGGATTTAGAATTCGAGGTAAATAAGTGTAAAAGGTAATTAAGCGTGGGATAATTAAACGGGTTATACTGTAGACTATATACCTGTTAGATGAGAAATCCCAGGTAAAAATTATATTTTTTCCGGCTTTATCGCCATAACAAGCTAAAAATTTTCAGATTTTTAAAAATATTTTTGACACGGAGAGGGTTAAAATTCGGAGCTCTTTTTCCATTACCAAATGATTTAGAGTGTGTAGCTATTCCTGTCAGATTTGGAGAACTTCAAGAAACTTTAAATATTCTTGGGTCTTTTGACTTTAAATTCTAAAATGCAGAATAATTTTTTTTTGTTCTACAAAACTGTTATATCCTCAGAACTTATTTCTAAGGAAAAATTTTGACCCAAGACAAATTTTTCTCTTAAAAGACTAGATTTTACGCAAAACTCAAGATTCAAATTTAATACCAAATTCAACCCAAAAAAAAGTGCAGCCTAAACAAATTAATTTCCAGTGAAAATCTGTATTGATTTAATAACGAACCAAATGAAAATATTGCACATATGTATATATAAATGTAATTATATACATATACATACATATTAATACCGGGTGGCATCTGGCTACAAAATGAATTATAATTTATATTGATAAATTAATCTGGTTTTTTTTGCACCAACGGAAATTACATTAGCAAAGTCAACTCCTACTTTCATTTAAAACGTAAACGCTTTTATCAAACTGCACCCATAGAACCCATGAAGAATTCTCAATGCCAGGCATTGAAAGAAGTCATACCATTTTAAGAAATTGTAGGGCGTTGGCAATAAACTGTACTCGTACAGTTATTTGGTACATACGTCTGAATGTAGTTTCTCCATGCATCATGCCATCACGAAGCCAATTAACGTTTGCAAATTTACAGATAATAATCATAAAGAGGAGGAAAAAAATTTAATATAAATGCATAAACAATAAAAGAAAATAGCATGGAATGTATGTGGGCTGACAACCGGTTAACTGGTAAGCCGGCCGGCTGGTAACAAGTTAATATAAAAAAACATTTTAAGAGCAAAAAGTCTTAAAGAGGATGAACAAAAAATAAAAAAGAATGCACAAGTAATAAAAGAAAACAGTGTGGAATATATGTAGGCTGACAACCGGTTATCTGGTATGCCGGCCGGCAACAGAAATAAAAATAACAAAAAAAAAAAAAAAACATCAATCTAAACTAGATTTTAAAGCCATGTTATGTTTTACATATGCAGTGAGAACAAATTTAAGTTGTGACTAAAGAAATGGTAAAACAAATAAGTGAATATACACAAATATAAAAATCTTAACATCTGATTTGGAATTAAATTAGCTTAAGTCACAGATTATCATTTATGTTTATAACGGATATAACCAAAGTTCGACTCTTACACTACGTGTTAGCTAAATTTGCATTATTTATAGGTATTTCTACAGAAAATATAAGAATCATTTTCTAAAACCAATTCAGATTTTTTTTATAAATTTTTATAATTTAAATAAATTTTACAATCTTAATGATTGTAATATAGGATAAGAGAATCATCTTATTTTTATATAATAATTTTTTTTTTTTTTTTGGCAATCTAGAAGCTTTTATTAACATTTGCATGATTTCTGAAATTTTCCTACACTTATTTAATTTTTTATGGAATGATCTTTATCAGGAACGTCAGCTGCATCAAAGAACGTTAAAAAACAATGAATCTTTTTGTTTTCAAATTTAAAGTACGAGGGCGGCTTCATAAGTCCGTAAATTTTTCAACTTCCCTCGATGTTCATTAAATGGCAACACTGCTCCCATCAACTTCCATCTATTAACAGACTTCTGTCAAATTTTTGGCAACTTCCATAATTTTTAAAAAATTAAAGAAGTAGATTTCTTGTGCTCATTACTTTTTTTTTTTTTTTTGTAAAAAAACCATCTGTCAAATTTAGGAAAAGCTTGATTAGTACTATGGAGACTCTGCACCATCAATTTCAGTGGTTTACTGAGTTTCATTGTGAGTTTCGTTGCAAAAAAATTTTGATTTTTGACATACACTTGTGAATATACAATTAAGTCACTCGTGTAATATATTTTTCTGAGTGAAAAAATAACGGTACGGTACGGTACGTTATTTATTAGTTTTGTAACACATCCCTGAAGTTAAGTGGACAAATAATTAAGTCATTTTAAGGTAAATATTTATATTAAGGGAGGGGGGGGGGGTAAGGTTTTAAAAGTTAAAACGTCGTATTTTCATTATTCTTTTTTAAAGATTTGAATAATGTTGGATTTTTATTTCATATACACGTTATAGCATAACATTTGAAGAATCTTTGAAAAAATTTCCAATTAAAAATTTGAATAAATAAGTCCGTGACAGCGAATAAATAAATAATTAAATAAAATCTCCGGAGGCGTTGTTGTTTTGTGGTGAACATCATAACTCGTTACCGGATCATGTGAAATAAAAAAATCGTAATGCGTTTAAAAGGTGAAGTGTTTCAATTTTTTGATATTCTATTCTTTTGTAGCATTTTGAAGTGAAAAACACGATTTTTGCTATAAAATTTCGGCAATTTGTTGTTAAAAAATGGGGAAGACAATGGAAAAAAAAACTCTTCGTGGTTACCTGATGACTTATGTGTCGATATAGCGTGTAAAATTTCAAAAGAATCGGTCAAGTAGATTTTGATGTTCACGGACTTCGAACAATTATTTGCGAGAAAATCGATTTAAAGTTTTTTAAAAACTGATTTATATACGATATACCGTATGAGGTTGGTCGCTGGAAACACTGTAGCTTCTTAAGTTTTGCTCCAATTTACTTGAAATTTTGACACAACACTCTCGGCATGTTGTGCATTCAGACAGAAGAATACAAAAAAAGGGTTTTAAATACCTAACCACTCCCTTAAGAAAATTTATGATAACCGAAAGGATTTTATTGGTATTTTAAGATGTTTTAACACTCTTTGCTGTAGTTCCATTTGACGTTGTTAAATTATGGGTAAAAATAAGAGCTCCACAACCGTTGGAAGGAAGATCAATTGGAATTGCTTCCAAAATGGTGGTTTAATTACTGATGTGGTGAAAATCGCGCGGAAATGTTGTTAACCTATTAAACATTATCTAAAATGTAGGACTTATGATAATTTGCAAAGACGTGAACAACGCAAAACGACACAAGCGAAAGATAGGCGTATGGCCAGGATGCCTAAAATTGATTCATTCCTCATATCAACTCAGATTAGATCGTGCGCGGAGTCTGATATTGGCACTAAAATATCGGCAAGGATCGTAAGAAAATAATCTTCATTGCCACATAGCGAGAAAAAACCAAATGTGTCAAAGAAAAATATTCAGCAGCGCTTGCGGTTTCCAAAAACCCACCTTCGTAGGGTTCGAAATTTTTAGAAAATAATAGTGCGGAGTGATAAAACAAAGTTCAACGTTTTGGAAAATGACGGCAGACCCTATGTGCGACGCCCAGTCAACAAATGTTTGGACCCAAAGTATACCAAAAAAAAAAAAAAACCGTAAAGCACGGAGGATCGTGTGGGGATGTTTTACCTCGTCCGGGGTTGGTCCCTTAGTGAAAAGCGTTGGGAAAATGACTTTGGAAACGTACAGGGTTGGGCAAAAGTCGCGAAGGGATTTGAAAAATTAATAACTTTCCTAATTTATTATTTTTTTTTTTCTATTTAGGACTAGCAAAGTAAATCTGGGAGATTAATTATGAAAGGTTACAACGTTATCCAGCGAACCAAAATCATAGAACTTTATTTTGAACATCATCGATCAATAATTCAAACTCAACGAGCCTATCGTCGTCATTTTAATGTGCGGAATTCACCCTCTGAATCAATGATTTGACGCTTAGTGACACATTTTCAGGAACAAGGCTCAGTGACGAATCTTCCACGAATTGGTAGACCACGTTCTGGAATTAGTGAAGCAAATATTCAACGCGTTCAGAAGAGTGTTGAATTATTGGACCATTCTTTTTCGTAGATAACGATGGCAACTGTAAATGGCGAGCGATATCGAGATATGCTCCAAAATTTTTTAATGCCAGCTCTTTCTGACAATCCAGAGATGTGGTTCCAACAAGATGGGGGCACTGCACATACTGCTCGAGGTACTATACAGCTCCTAAGCCAAATTTTTGGCCAATGTTTAATTTCCAAAAATTCAGCATTCAATTGGCCTGCCCGTTCGCCGGATTTAACAGCACCTGATTATTTCCTTTGGGGATATTTGAAAGAGAGGGTGTATGTCAATAAACCCAGAACCCTTGAACAGCTGAAGGAGAATATTCGAGCCGAAATAAGAGCATTGCAGCCATATACTCTGACTCGTATCATGGAAAATGCTATTAAAAGAGCTCAACTTTGCGAGGCTGAAAATGGTGGTCAGTTAAGTGACTTAATCTTTCACACCTAAATTTAAAAAAATCTATATATATTATTATCTATATTATTTTGTAAAAAAAAATTAAATTAAAAATTAAAAAAGTTATGATTGTTTAAGCCCCTTCGTGACTTTTGCCCCACCCTGTACAAAGATATCCTGCAGAATGGTCTAGACAATGTTTATTCTGATGATTTACCACTAGCATGGCTATTTCAGCAGGATAACGATCCGAAGCATGCAGCTCTGGTCATTAAGACCTTGTTTGATGAAAACAAAATAAAGGTCCTTGAGTGGCCAGCTCAAAGTCCCGATTTAAGCCCCATAGAAAATCTTTGGGGGATATTAAAATGACCAGTTGCGGCCAGAAAACCTAAAAACAAAAATGCACTCTGCGAAAAATGGAAAAATATTACTTCTCAGCAGTATTACGCTTTAGCTAAACAATGCCAACGTAATCCTCCAAAGAGGGGACAAAAAAAAAAACGAAAGGTTGAAAATAGTTTGAATTAAAATAAAACTATTTAAACAAATTTTAACAATTTCTTTTCAGATGACTTATTTGTATGTCCACAAAAAATATAAGACTGACATTTGCCTTGTACAATGAAAAAAAAAAATTAATTCACAATGAATAATTGTTTAAGTTTTTGTAATTAACTGTTAGATATTTAAACTAAATAATTTTGTTCAAATTTTTATTAAAATTGTTTTATTTTTAAAAAGATAAGTATTGCTGTATAAATGACTTAATTGTATGTCCACAACTGTAGATATTTTCAGTCAATCAATTAATTAATTACATGATGATAAATTAATTTACAAATAAAGGGAGTATGATAAAAACTTGGTTTTTATGGGTTGGGTGTCTTTAATAAATAAAACATATACATACATTTTTAAATTAAAATATTAAAATATATTTTGTTTAAAGTTTCCATTGTATTGCCACTCACTGTATGTAGCTATGAAAAGCTTAGCAATTAATTATTTGAATTAATTCAAAAAGGAACTAAATATTCATGAATTCATTATTTAAGATTGTAAAAGATTGTGGTGGACCCACGTAATGGGGCAACCCCAAAATTGAATTGTAAAATCCGAAAAAGACTCAGCTTCTAAAATTTAAAGTGTTCAGGAGACACAATATCTTCTGAATTTCAAGTATTATGCTTTACGTGTGTTTAAATTTTTATTTATTTGTTGAACACTTGAAACTTGGCCTTATGCCCAGTCAGTCAGTCAATTCTAATTGATTGTTTTTTCGATCAATTCAATTTTTTTTTGCACAATTGCATTGTTTTACCCCCTTTATTTCTTTTGGCAATATTGCGGGGTATCTCATATTGCATCGCGCATGTATCCTCTTCTTAAATACATATGTACATACAATCGTTTATAGTTGATTTTTCAATTATTTCAAAAAAAGTTTATATATAAAACTTAATAAAACTCAATTAAGGCAGGTAATTGTTGTTATTTGATTTAATTTATATTTAAATTAATTGTATTTTTAGTGTTTTTTTTTCAGCTCTTTCAAATAAAATTTACATTTTTGTCGTGTTCTTTTTTTTCGTGGACAATACAATTTGTTCCTATATAGTTGTTTTGTTTGTAGTTGTCAATTCTTTTAATTCGTTTTTAGACATTTTTACTTAAATCTAATCAAGGTTAAAGAGAATTGACATATTAGAAGCAATGACGTGGGATTATTTATTTCAAGTTATAAAATAAAGTGTTTAGTTGAAATGGAGAGTTGCGATAACAAATAATAGTTTGTTTAAATTTGGTTTGAAGTTTGATGAAAATTTCACTAAAATTGAAGTCTTGTGACTATAATTTAGTCTAATGTTTCAAAAGTCACATTTAGAAAAATATTGTAAAAAAAAAAATAAAAACAAAGTTAAAGAGTTGAAAGTAAACGAAAGCAAGTAAGAAAATTATAGTCGGTCCAGGCCGGCTATCCGATACCCTATTCCATACGTTTCGAAAGAAGGTCTTGGTATTGCCATTAATTTGTGGCGTGCATATATGGAAAACTTTATATCTGATGTTTTGTATGTGGGGAGTGTGCCAAAAAAGGATCGATCTCTTACTTTTCTCAAAAACACGTAGTCCTATAAACCAAATTAAAAAAAATCTGTGGAATATTTTTATTTTTTGATAGATTTAAGTGAAAATCGGGAATCAGCTTATATGACCGATAAGAGATTATATACCAAATTGCGTCAGAATATACATATTAATGTTCGTAGTTTAATTGTACTATACTGGACTCACAGACAGAGGGACGGACATCGCTCAGAGAGTGGGACTAGGTCAAATATTTTTGGTAGTTACAAACATCAAACTTATTATACCCTCATCATAGTGGTATAGGGTATAAATACACTAGAATAATTCGATAAAGCTTATGACATACGCGTCTAATAATGCTTTGTGGATGTTTTGTTATTTTTATGTTTTATACAATTTTTTTTTGTTTCTTTTTCTTCCAGTATGCATAATAATCTTAAATCGAGAGAACGAGTTTTTGTTGTTTAACCCTCCGACGTGCGGTAAGGTCCGTATGGACTTTTTACATTTTAAAGCAAGTGCCACTTTGGAAGTACTTGTAGGACAGACCTTAAATTTCATGACTTCTATTATTGGAGTGTTAAGAATGCTTTAATAATCATTCCGGTTGATATGTAGTTTTAAAAGTACTTTATTTTTTACTTAAAAGACTTCTAGTACGCCGTTGAGCGCTAAGGTCCCTGTGGACTTTGTATGAATATCATACATAAAATTGAAAGTTGTACTAAAATTTGAATTTCAAATATTTGAAATTTACATACAAAAAAAAAAAAAAAACAAAGCAGGCGTGATTTTCCCTACGTTTTACAAACAAAATAATCAATGAGTTGGGAGCGTATCAAGAATACCCTAAATCGTCGATCAGCATTCCAAAAACTAAGTATATGTGATTAAGAAAATGCTAATAACAATTTAGCTATGTTCCTTGAACTTGAAGAAGAGGAAGCGCCATTTTATGATGAAAATACTGATGAGGATTATGTGCCACATGAAGCATCTGATGCTGAGTCCGACATCAATATTAAAGCAGCTGAAGAATATTGTTCAGATGATGATTATCAGCAGATGATGATTAACATGTGGCGAAGGTGTTCACTTTGTTTCAAAAAATCGCGATAAGTGGCATTTGAACCCCGCGAAAATTGGTCTATTAGACAACATAATGTTGTCAATTTTACGCAATGTCCTGCGGGTCCATCAGCAGCATTCACTATGCAACCTCTTTCAATATTTACTAAAATAATTAGCGCAGTTTGCATTTTAGAAGTTTGAATGTCTTCCTTTCATTTTTTTTAATCATATTTTAACTAAATATAATATATCTTAATCAAAATTAATAAACATATAATAATTCAAAATAAATTCAATGCATTTTCATACACGGTCCGAAGGGATCTTACCGCACAACGATCGACTAAAAAGCTACCGCTCGTCGGAGGGTTAAGAAATATCCACATTAGTTTACATATAGTATATACTGATACTTTTTTTTTTATCAGCTGTGTCAAACACATCTCGTAATTTGAGGTGTAAACGGTTCTAAATTTTGAAAAAATGGCAAAATCTCGAGATTTCAAACCAAATGCAAACGATCTATGATAAGAAAAATAGGGTTTTCAAGTTTTTGAAGAGAAAGAAGTGTTTAGAACAATTCCACTGAGAGCGGCTTCTGATTCTTTTGTGGTACCCTTGGTTATAGTGGTTACGCAAATAGTTCTAGAATACATTACACATACTGTTTGAAGTATTTTGAAATCAAGTATTACCTATCAATCCATTACGTGTTCACAAAGAATTCCATTCCAACTTCCGCTGAAACTTAAAAACAAAAAAAAAAAAACTAAAGAATCTTTTCATTGTTGTTATACTTTGTCATAGATGGTAAACCGTAAAAGTTGTAAATTGTCTTCAAATACATTACTTCCAAGCAAAAAAAAAAAAAAAAGAGAAACCATTCTCGAAGAATAACCTTATCATTGCTTCCAAAGGATGAACTTTTTTGGATGTGAATATAAACAGCTTTCACAAAATGTCTATTATGAAAAAACTATAATTTCAAATATTTGAAATATGAAATTCAAGATTAATAAATTAATAAAAAGTAATGGTAAGAAACAAAAAATATATATTACAATGAAGTACTTAATAAAATAATTCTAAAATAAATATATACGAGGGCGGGCCAATAAGTCTATGACTTTACGAACTTCCCTCATAGTTATATGAAATGCAACACTGCTCCCATGAAGTACCACCTGTTAATAGACTACTGTAAAATTTTGAGCAAGTTCCGTCTTTTACTTTTCGTTTAACAGCTGTTCCAAACATACAACTTCGTGGATTTTTTAAAAATGGAAAAAAGTGAATTTCGAGTGTTCATTAAACATTATTTTTGCGAAAAAAAAACCGTCAATCAAACCAAGGAAAAGCTTGATAAATACTATGGGAACTCTGCACCACCGATTTCGATGGTAAAAAAGTGGTTTACTGACTTTCGTTGTGGTCGCACAAATACAAATGACGCTGAACGTTCTGAACGGCCAATTGAGGTCAATACACTCGAAAATGTCGAAAATATCCACGATATGGTTTTGGCCGATCGAAGAGTAAAAGTGCGTGAGGTTGTTGATGCCCTAGGCATTTCATATGGCAGTGTGGTTTCGATTTTAAATGATCAGTTGGGTTTAAGAAAGCTGTCTGCAAGATGGGTGCCGCGTTTGCTCTCAATTGACCATAAAAGTAATCGTGTGACAACTTCAAAGGATTGGCAAAATTCCATGAATTGGGCTACGAATTGGTACCTCATCCGCCATATTCTCCCCCAGTGACTGCTTCCTATTTCCAAACCTAAAGATATGGCTCGGTGGAAAGAGATTTAGCTCCAACGATGAAATTATTGATCAAACAAAAGCCTATTTTATGGACCTCGAAAAATCCTATTTTTTTTGGAAGGGATACAAAAATTGGAGAAACGTTGAACTAAGTGTATTGAGCTAAAAGGAGATTATGTTGAAAAATATTTTTTTTTGCAAAAAAAACTGTGTTTCATTCTAAAAGTCACGGACTTATTGATCCGCCGTCATATAATAATGAAAACAAAACAAGTAAGGGTATTAAAATTTTAACAAATGCAAACAAAATATTTGAAACAATAAACTTACTAAATTATAAAAGACACACTGAATTTTTAAGCATTTTTTAGAGGTGTCTCCATATTTTAAAATCATATCTTGACACAATGATGCCCGATTTACCCCATTTTATATACCAACCTGCTCGAAATAATGACTAACAATATTGGCGTAACTTTATCCAGGTAACTAGCTTATTTTGTGAATGAGCGTGATGTCAACGGACAGCCAGACGGATGGACAGACGGACATCGCCAAATCGAGAACAGTTTTTTAAGATTCCAGAATACATATACTTTTTGGGGTCGCAAATTCAGTTTTCGATGCGTTACAAACGGAATGACAAACTTATACATACGCACTGCGCAGTGGTGTGGAGGGTATACAAAATTGAAGGCATGCTTTTATATTTCAGCTTAACTACTGGAAAAATTATCAGAAAAATTATTGAAAGTTTCAGAGCTCTAGCTAGTCGGGAAGTTGGTGAAAATTTAGTTACAAGATTCCTCCTCAAACAAAAAAAAAAAGATATAGTTAAATGAAGGAGTGATTTATCATGACATCCAAAGCACTATTTAAAATGTACTTCACAGGATCCAACTTCTGTCGTTTGAGAAACCCACTTTAATCAATGGTGATGATCCAAACATTCACCATAAATGGATTTTTAGAATAAAATCTATTTCAGTTCTTTAGATGCTCTTGTTTTTGTTCGAATGATATAAAAGTTTGTCCTTCTTTTAAAATCATAGAGGAAACAAGTAAGAAAATTACAGTCGATCTAAAGCACTTATGCGTTTAGAGAATTTGTCCTAGTTTTAACTAATTGGGTACAAAATATAAGCATATCCCAAATCTGAGTGGAGTTTTTATTAATTTTTTTGCCTGCAGATTTGAAAAAGTTCATATCGGTTGCTATATTTATATAGGGACTATGTCGAAAAATGGGCTGATCCTGACCACTTTTGCTAAAATCAATTATTTTTTGCAGAAACATATACAAAACAAATTTGAAAAAAAACTGTGTTCTTGATAGGTTTAAATAAAGATCAGGAAGCAGCTATATATGGAGGCTATGACTAAGAATTGTCCTATAGGGTTTATTTTTAGAATACCGATTAATGGATGTAATAAACACACACAAACCCAATTTGAACGAAATCTATGTGATAATTTGGATCTTATGCCAATTTAAGTCGATCACATAGGGGTCATTTGTATGGGTTCATTTCACAAATTTCAATAGTGTTCATCCTATGGCCGATAAAAGCTTATACACCAAATTTTATCAAAACATATTCATAGTTCCGATCTGTAGTTTGATTAAAAGATTTACATTGACACACAGATGGACATACAGACGGGCAGAAAGTCAGACGGACGACGGACATCGCTAAAACGACTCGGAATCATTATTCGCTAAAAGCAAATTAAAACAAGTCAAAGTGTTAATCGTATTAAAATCAAATTAAAAAAAATGTTTATGAATAAAATGTTCACCTCATGGCTACTGTTAAAAAAAATATTGATTTTTTTTCCCAAGACCTATCAAAAATGGGAAATCGTACCATATTTTGAAGTTTTGTATGAACATTTTTAAGGTTTCTTCATATTTTATTATATTTTGTTATTGAACGTATTTGATATATGTTCCTGATGTTTGCAACTATTAAAACAAGTAAGAAAATTATAGTCGGTTTAGACCGACTATACGATACCCTATACCATGCGTTTAGAAACCCTATCTCTTAGGCCCAACTAACTGGACATTGAAAATAAGCAAAAACCAAATTTGAGTGGGATTTTTATTAATTTTTTTGGCTGCAGATATGAAAAAGTTCATATCGGATGCTATATCTATAAAGGGACTAGGTCCAAAAATGGACCGATCCTGATCATGTTTGGTAAAGTCTCTTGTATTTTGCAAAAATATATACAAACAAAATTTGAGAAGAATCAGTGCAATATTTTTGTTTTTTAATAGATTTAAGTGAAGATCGGGAAGCAGCTCTATATGGGGTCAAAGGGATCATTTTTGGACTACTCATTAGTGGATGTAATGAACGCATACAAACCCAATTTGAGTAAGATCTATATGACAATTTGGATCTTATGGAAATTTATGTCGATTTCATATGGGTAATTTGTATGGGGGCTAGGTCTGAACATGGACCGATTCTCACCAATTTCAATAGCGTTTATCCCATGGCCGATAGAAGATTAAATACCAAATTTATATTCATATTTGCGACCTGCAGTTTGATTACAAGCTTTACATGGACACGCAAACGGACGGACGGACGGACATTGTTAAATCGAATCAGATAGTGATTCTGATTCGATCGGTATAATTAAAGATGGGTCTAGGTCAAATATTTTTGGTTGTTACAAACAGCAGCACAAAGCCATTATACCCAAACCACATAGTGGTATAGGGTATAAATATTAGACCTAAACCCATCTTTTATTATACCGATCGACTCAAAACTTAAAATTTTGTACGATTAAATTAATTAAATTCTCATTTGAATTATGATTAATTACTTAAATTCTGACTGCTATTATTTTGAAAATTAATTATTTAAAAAGTAATTCTTAAAAAGTCAAATTTATTTATTCTAGCTATGTCATAAAAAAATATTGACTGATTCCCTGAACTCCTGCAATTATTATCAAGCTGGGACATGTACCCACAATCTCTAATTATACCCTATACCACTATGTGGTTTGGGTATAATGACTTTGTGCTGCTGTTTGTAACAACCAAAAATATTTGACCTAGACCCATCTTTAATTATACCGATCGAATCAGAATCACTTTCTGAGTTGATTTAACAATGTCCGTCCGTCCGTCCGTCCGTCCGTCCGTCCGTCTGTGTGTCCATGTAAACCTTGTAATCAAACTGCAGGTCGCAAATATGAATATATTTTGATGAAATTTGGTATATAAGTTTTTGTCGGCCATGGGATGAACGCTATTGAAACTGGTGAGAATCGGTCCATGTTCAGACCTAGCCCCCATACAAATTACCCCTATGAAATCGACATAAATTGTCATAAGATCCAAATTGTCATATAGATCTTACTCAAATTGGGTTTATATGCGTTCATTACATCCATTAATGAGTAGTCCAAAAATTATGCCTGTGGCCCCATATAGAGCTGCTTCCCGATTTTCACTTAAATCTATTAAAAAACAAAAATATTGCACTGATTCTTCTCAAATTTTGTTTGTATATATTTTTGCAAAATACAAGAGACTTTACCAAACATGATCAGGATCGGTCCATTTTTGGACCTAGTCCCCATATAGATATAGCATCCGATATGAACTTTTTCATATCTGCAGCCAAAAAAATTAATAAAAATCCCACTCAAATTTGGTTTTAGCTTATTTTCTATGTCCAGTTAGTTGGGCCTAAGAGATAGGGTTTCTAAACGCATGGTATAGGGTATCGTATAGTCGGTCTAGACCGACTATAATTTTCTTACTTGTTTTGTTTTAGAATAATTTAAAGTACTCCTGTTATAAGAACATTATCCTCGGGCCACTATAAAGAGGCTTTTGAAGGTAAATAAAAATTTGTAATTTCTGGAAATTTCGTTCGGCCAGCTTCTTTGATAGTATTATTGGCCTATTTGTGAGGCTCTGAATAGACTCTACTTGGGTTCCATAATAGGAGACCTGTTCACGGCCTATTACTGAGACTCTTAGTAGACTTTACTTGAACTCTAGAAAGAATGGCCCATGAGCACTACAAAAGGCTTTTAAATGATAATGGTAAAATTGTATGTTTTATTTTTTTCAACTTTGTAAGTTTTGTATACTGATCTCCTGCTATAGTAATACAGTCAGCTATCGCCTGATGTGAGGCTTTGAAAATACTCTATCCGAGTCTATGGTGCACGACAACGGTATTTTAAAGGACAAAGAAATTTTTAATTTAAACATATTTTTTAATTAAAATTTATTTAGTTTGTTCAGCTTCTTCGATAATGTTATTACTTAATGGTCTATTAAACAGGCCTTTTCAAATTTAAGTTTTGTCTAATACTGGGAAATCATCCCGATATCTTCATATATATTCATTAAAATTATAATTTATCTTCTCCGATAATTTCCAGGTTGGATCATAGTAGAGATATTCTATATATTTCACAATCAGCGACGATTGATTGCACCACATGATTTAATAAAAATATCATTCTATAACACATACAACTCAAAGAAATTAATTAATTGCAGAAAATAATAATAAGTTAAAATTTCTCTGAACTAATAAGTTAATCTTAATCAAATATTACCAAATAATTTCGAATTTGTTTGAGGTTATGTGTTTCCGTTTATAATTTATATTTATAATTTTTTTTTTTGAATTCTAAAAAAATTTAAAAAATATATTTTATATATTTTTTTTAAACCAAATTTGGTTCACTTTAAAAATTATTTTAAAACAAGATCGAATACGATTTCGTAAAAATTCGCTAGGAACTAGGTCAAGATTTTTTATTTTATTTTTTAAGTTAATAAATTGTTCCGGTTTAGCTTTGGATATTAAAATAAAATATATATATTTAAATTACTATTTATTATAACACTTTTTTCAAACCAAAAAATTATTTTGAAATCTTATCGATATTAATCACGTTTTTTGAAAAAAAAAAAAAATAATTTATAAATTATATCACTGTAAACAAATTGAAATGAAGAAATCATTATCAATTACAAAAAATAAATAAATAAATAATAATAAAATAAAAGAACCTGCTCCGTGTAGACGATAACGGCTTTTAATTTTATTTTCACAAAAACCTCTGCGTTCATTGCGAAATTTTGTAACAAGATAATCGAACGAACGAAAGAATAAATGCCAACGAACATCGATTTTTCGAAAGTTCTATTTTTGAAGATTTTTTTTATTGATTTTTTTTTTACTGAATACTGACAATAGTTGTTGTTCTAAATGAATTGCTATTTATTTTCCGCTTAAAAAATTAAAAAAGAAAAATAAAACAATTCATCAAAAGGCTTTCGCTGCGTTAAACAATTATATTAACCAAAAAATAGATCAAATCAACACTTTCGCATTGTTTCCGAAAATTTTTTCTTTAAAATTTTTTTAAATGTCCTTCAAATAATTGTGTTTTAATTTTATAAAATTGTTACATCATTAAATATTGATATATGAAACACTGTTTTTTTTCGTTGATATATTTGCAATAATAATTTAATAATTCTCATTTAGTTGATTGTTTATTTTTTTTTTAACACATGTCACTTTAAAATATTTTTAATTTTTCGTTGTTTTACTTATCTTACCTTTAAACTTAAAAAAAAAATAAAATTTAATTTAGCAAAGAATTTATTTTTTTTCTATTTAAACCGTTTTTTGTTGTTGCAATTTTTTCCGATTTTTTTTAATGCCTAGAAGCTCGTTACACAACTGAACCTTTGAGTGTAACTGAACAGACTACAATCTATCAGTGGTCAAGTTAGGTTTATATATGAGCCGAAACGCTCCAAATGATTAGAGTGTGTCTTCACAAATATTTACACTTCGTTAAGTGTGGTGAATTTCAATTGGAATACATGTTAACGGTATGAGTAAAATAGACTTTACTTGTGCATGATAAGCAAAAAGAGTACAATTGAATTTCTCTCAGGGTTGGGAGTTGGCATTAATTATTACTTATGTTCAAATATGAATGGAAAAGAGTTTAACACAAAATGGAGATATGTGTATATGATCAGACACATTTCTAGAGGCAAGCACCTAATATTCGTTAAAAATTCTTATAGATGCAATATAAATTATATTCATTTTTTTGCGCAACATATTAGATATAATTAGAAAACATTTGTATGTACATATGATGTATTTGAGATTTGAAAAATAAAATTATAACGGTATTACGATACTAATTCATTCATCCACTATGGAAATAGAAAATAAGGATTAATTAAATATTGAGATTGTAGCCAAAGATAGGTTCCAAATCTTACATGCTGTAATTATTATATGGTGACTTGGTTAAAAAAAGGTCCGATCATTACAATTATCACTTACGCGTTCTTACTAAAATTCTATGAAACTGCTCTCAATTCCTATTTTTTTTTTATTATTAATTTTTGATTGAAGAGAATAAAATATAAGAGTACCAAGAAATAAATAAATTAAATAAAACAAATAAAATAAAAAATAAATGAAATAAAGAAAATAAATGAAAGAATTAAATATATTAACTAAGTTAATCAAATAAAAAAAAAAAAAATAATAAACTAAATTAAAAAATTAAATAAATACAATAAATAATCTAAATACAATAAATAAAAAAATAAAATAATAAAATAAATAATATAAATAGTATGAATTAATTATTTTAAATAAATAAAATATATATAATATGGAAAATAAATAAAAAAATTAAAAAAAAATAAAAAAAATTAAATAAGTAAAATAAATTAAAAAATGAAGTATGTAAATAAAACAAATACAATAACTAAATTATTTCGTTAATTAAATAAATAAAATAAATAAAGTAATCAAAAAATAAATATACTAAATAGAATAATTAAGAAAATTAAATAAACTAAATAAATATTCTATATAAAACAAGTAAGAAAATTATAATCGGTCTACACTGACTATACTCTTAGATCCAACTAATTAGAATATACAAACCAAATTTGAGAAAAATCTGTGCAATATTTTGATCTCTAAGGGGTCATTTGTATGGGGACTGTGTCTTAACATAAACCGATTTTCACCAATTTCAACAGCGTTTATCCTATGGCCGATAGAAGTTTACATACTAAATTTCATCAAAATATATTATACTTGCGACCTGTAATTTGATTACAAAGTTTACATGGACACACAGATGGACGGACTGACGGACGGACATCGCTATATCGACTCAGAAAGTGATCCTGCGTCGATGGGTCCATGTAAAATATTTTTGGTATTACAAACAGCAGCACAAAGGGTATACTAAACACAATAAATAATACTAGCAGATTCCAGCGCTCGAAATTCGAGTGCAATTTCTAGGCAGCTATATTTTTCAACTTAGCCAATTCAAAAACCAACACTTTTTTGGTGTATTATTATTGTGAATGAAGATAACAAACTCATTAACAAACACATTAACAAATTTAATAAACACACACATAGCATATGTATAATTTTATGTATGTGCTACTAACACAACTTTAAATGCAATCTACTCAAAATAAAGGAAAAAAATTAGAAATCTGCTAAAAAGAAATACCTTTCAAAAAATATACGTTTGGTCAAAATCGGCATAAAACGGTAGAACAAAACATCGGTAACAAAAAATCGCCAAGCCTATTAATATTATAGATAAATACTTAAAATAAAATATATAAAATATAAAAATAAAAAAATAATTAAGTTAAATAAAATAAATAAAATATAAAAAATAAATACAATAAACAAAATACACTGGCAGAGCCCAGCCCTCGAAATTCGAGTGCAAATTCTAGGAACTTTTATTTTTTTCATTTAATAAATAATTTTATAATAGTCTAAAGGTATCCTGATCAATTTTAGCCAATTCACAATTCAACATAGGGCTTTTGATATTTATAATAAACACACGTACAGTATGTGTTTTATGTACATATGTGTTAGTAGCAACTTCAAATGAGTATTACTCCAAAAAAAATGTTCCAGATGGTGCAACTCTGTAAATATTGCGGATAGCTTAAAAAAAATACCTTTCAAATGAGGTACTTTTGGTCAAAGTCGGTTGGCAACTAAACTTTTTATATCGGTCACAAGAAATCGCCTTGTCTATTAATGCTACATATATATGAAATAAATATAATAAATAATATAAATGAAATATATAAAATAAACACAATAAATCAAATATATAAAATAAATAAAAATTATAAATAACATACAATATTAAATTACATAAATAAAATAAATAAAAAATAAATAAAATAAATAGAAGAATTAAGAAAAAGTATATGTAAATAAAATATGTACATATATAAAATAAATAAAATAAATTCAACAAATATAATATGTTATGATAAATAAAATAAAAAATGTATAAGATAAATAAAATTAATAAAAAAATATAAAATAAATACAATAAATAAAAACAAATACAATATATAATATATATATATAAAATAAAAAAAATTAGTAATATAAATAAAATATATAAAATAAATATAACAAATAAAATGTATTAAAAAATTCAATACATTAAAAAAATAAAATAAATTAATTAGAGAAATATATTAAATGCAATAAATAAAATATATAAAATAAACCACATAACTTAATTAAATTATCTAACTAAAATAAATAAAAATTAAATAAAATATATTAAGAACATTAAATAAATAAAACAAATTACTATATAGTATATCATAAATAAAATAGAAAAATAAATGAGATAAATAAAGTAAATAAAATAAAAATTTAAATAAAAAAATGGAAAAAATAAAAAATTAAATGAATAAATTAATTTAAAAATTAAAAAAATACAATAAAGAAAATAAATAATATACATTAATTAAATTATTATGTTGCCTAAAGACCAGTGGTGTATTATATTTAATGATTTTTGGTAAAGCTTACTTGGTCACCTTTTTAAGTAATTAAAACAAATTCTTTTTGTTTTTTTCCACTCTTTTTGTTGCGCAACGTTTCGACACCGGTTTTGTGTCCTCTTCGGTCGACTTATATTATTTAAAATTTTAAGCGTCAATATATTATTTATTCATCTTTTTGGTTTGTTTTTTAAAATGATGTTATATGTGTTACTTATGTTTTGTCACTATCTTCTTAAAAAGATCTTCTTAAAAAGATCTTCTTAAAAAGATCTTCTTAAAAACAAACCAAAAAGATGAATAAATAATATATTGACGCTTAAAATTAGAAATAATATAAGTCGCCCGAAGAGGACACAAAACCGGTGTCGAAACGTTGCGCAACAAAAAGAGGGAAAAAAACAAAAAGAATTTGTTTAAATTACTTAAAAAGGTGACCAAGTAAGCTTTACCAAAAATCATTAAATACATTAATTAAATTAAGAAAATAAAATATATAAAATAAATAAAATAAACACAATAAATAAAACTAGCAGATTCCAGCACTCGAAATTCGAGTGCAAATTCTAGGAAATTTTATTCTTTCATTTGATAAAGACCCTAAATGTATGCTTCACAATTCAACTAATTTTAAATGAAGAAAACAAACTCAACACATTAACACAAACACATTAACAAATTTAATAAACACACACATAGCATTGTATAATTTTATGTATGCGTTAGTAGCAACTTTAAACGATCATAACTCCAAAAAAATATTCCAGACGATAAAAATCTGTAAATCTGTGTAACAGCTAAAAAGAAATACCTTTCAAATGATAAATTTTTTGCCAAAATCGGGGTAAAACTGTGAAACTTACATCGGTAACAAAAAATCGCCTAGGCTATTAATATTATAGATACTTAGACTAGCCCTGATGATGCTACTCAAAGAGTAGCGAAATATCGGCAATAAAGAATTTTAAAAACAAAAATTGGACCTCGAGCTTGAATATTATTTTCTTTTTGGATATGTAAAATAAGTAAAAATAAGTAAGAAAATTAAAAAATATAAAATAAATACAATATTTAAAATATAAAATGAATATAAATGAAATATAAAAAAAATGAAATAAATAATATATATAAAATAAATACAATAAACAAAATATATAAAATAAAACAAATAAAATAATTTTCAAAATTATATAAGTTTATATATAAAATTAATAAAAGAAATTTTAAAATGAAAAAATGAAAAATTAAATAAATTAAAAAAATATGTAAAATAAATATAATAAATAATATAAAAGAAATAAATTATATAAATAAAATAATTAAAATATATAGAAAATTAATTAAGAAAATTAAATAAACAAATTAAATGATATATAATA
Organism: Cordilura impudica; assembly: GCA_963682025.1. Taxonomy (NCBI): domain Eukaryota; kingdom Metazoa; phylum Arthropoda; class Insecta; order Diptera; family Scathophagidae; genus Cordilura; species Cordilura impudica. The sequence goes on along the minus strand of OY821521.1, from coordinate 157,646,541 downwards.
ATGCATAAAATAAAGAAAAAATAAATAAAAAATAAAATATATTAGAAAATTAAACAAATTAATAAATAATATACAATAAATACAATAAATAAAATATATAATAATATAATTATAATATATGACAACCTCAATTAAATGTGTTTTATATGTATTGTTTATGTTCTAAAATATTGTAAGATATATTTTATATTGATTTTATGAAGCCTTAAACATTTGCTATTTATTTTGTTGTATTTTAAATTATTAAATTTATATCTTATATATTCAAAGAATATAATATGATATAGTTAATATAATGTAAAATTCCTACTAACGATTTATATACACAGCAATTTTTTGTTATTTATTTAAAACTAAATGTGGGATGCGATGTCAAATTTCGATTGATTGAACATTTTTGAAAGTAAACAATTGCATTAAAGTGTTTAATCGATTACGAACTGGCTCGTATGTTGAAGCGCACACTCTAATTTTAAAACAAGATACAAAATTATAGTCGGTCTAGACCGACCCTATACCATGGTTTAGAGACCCCATCTCTTCGGTCCAACTAATTGGAAATAGAAAATAAGCATAAACCAAATTTGAGTGGCATTGTTATTAATTTTTTTGGCTGCAGATATGAAAAAGTTCATATGGGGTGCTATATTTATATGGGGAATAGGTCTAAAAATGGACTGATCCTGACCATATTTGGTAAAGTCACTTATATTTTGAAAAAGTATATACAAAACAAATTTGAGAAAAATCTGTGCAATATTTTTGTTTTTTGATAGATTTAAGTGAAGATCGGGAAGCAGCTTTATATGGGGCCTATGAGTTAGAATTGTCCTATGGGGATTATTTTTGGACTACTAATTAATGGATATAATAAACACATACAAACCCAATTTGACTGAGTTCTATATGATAATTTGTATCTTATGGCAATTTATGTCGATTTCACAGGGGTCATTTGTAGGGGGACTTGGTCTGAACATGGGCCGAATTTCACCAATTTTAATAGCGTTCATGCTATGGCTGATAAAAGCGTATGTACCAAATTTCATCAAAATGTATTCATATTTGCGGCCTGTAGTTTGATTACAAGGTTTACATGGACACGCAGACGGACGGAAAGACGGAAGGACATATCTAAATCGCCTCAGAAAGTGATTCTGAGTCGATCGGTATAATAAAAGATAGGTCTAGGTCAAATATTTTTGGTAGTTATAAACAGCAGCACAAAGTCATTATACCCAAATCACATAGTGGTATAGCGTATAAAAATACCAAATAAAACAAGTAAGCAAATTATAGTCGGTCTAGACCGACTATACGATACCCTATACCATGCGTTTAGAAACCCTATCTCTTAGGCCCAACTAACTGGACATAGAAAATAAGCAAAAACCAAATTTGAGTGGGATTTTTCTTATTTTTTTTGGCTGCAGATATGAAAAAGTTCATATCGAATGCTATATCCATATGGGGACTAGGTCCAAAAATGGACCGATCCTGATCATGTTTGGTAAAGTCTCTTGGATTTTGCAAAAATATATACAAACAAAATTTGAGAAGAATCAGTGCAATATTTTTGTTTTTTAATAGATTTAAATGAAGATCGGGAAGCAGCTCTATATGGGGTCAAAGGAATCATTTTTGGACTACTCATGGATGGATGTAATGAACGCATACAAACCCAATTTGAGTAAGATCTATATGACAATTTGGATCTTATGGCAATTTATGTCGATTTCATAGTGTAATTTGTATGGGGGCTAGGTCTGAACATGGACCGATTCTCACCAATTTCAATAGCGTTCATCCCATGGCCGATAAAAGCTTATATGCCAAATTTCATCAAAATATTTTCATATTTGCGACCTGCAGTTTGATTACAAGGTTTACATGGACACAGACGGACGGACGGACGGACGGACGGACGGACATTGTTAAATCAACTCAGAAAGTGATTCTGATTCGATCGGTATAATTAAAGATGGGTCTAGGTCAAATATTTTTGGTTGTTACAAACAGCAGCACAAAGTCATTATACCCAAACCACATAGTGGTATAGGGTATAAACATCAAGTAAATAGCGTTTTATTAGGTACGCGGTTCGAGCAACCCAATACTTGAAGAGCAGTTTTTATATTGCGTCATTTGCAACGTTATTTGAACTGAGTTCTGTCTTATCTAACATAGCCATATCAAGAGGTCGTTTTAAAATGTCTAAGTCTTACTTTATTGTTTATTGTGTTTTGAGATTTTTTGGCAAACATGCCTAAAATGAATCACGAACATATGTTTGTGTTACACGTTATTATATGAAAACAACACGATCCTAAGCTAATTTGTTATGATATATAACTTATTTTAAAGTTAAAATCTAAAGCTTCATTATTCACATAAAATTTTACTTTCACAATATTTTTAATCTATCGTAAAATATTTATTTAAAAATATCTTATTATTTCATATAAGTATTTGAAAATATTTATTCTTAAATTTGCTTTCAAATGATATATATATATAAGCATTTTTGTACCCTATACCACGATTTGGTATAGGGTACAATGACTTCGTGCAGATGTTTGTAACTACCGAAAATATTTGACCTAGACTCATCTTTTATTATACCGATCTACTCCGAATCTCTTTCTAAGTCGATTTAGCGATGTCCGTCCGTCCATGTCCATTTAAACATTGTAATCAAATCCCAAATGTGAATATATTTTGATGAAATTTGGTACGTAAGCTTGTGTCGATCATAGGATGAACGATATTGAAATTGGTGAAATGAGGTTCATGTTCAGACCTAGTTCCCATACAAATGACCCATATGAGATCGATTTAAACTGCCATACTGTCGAAAAATGAACCGATCCTGACCATATTTGTTAAAGTCACTTATTTTATGCAAAAATATAAACAAACCAGATTTGAGAAAAATCTGTACAATGTTTTTGATTTTTATAGATTTCAGTAATAATAAACACACACAAACGAGATCTGTGTGATAATTTGGATCTTATCGGAATTTAAGACGATTTCATTTGTTTTGGGGACTAGGTCTGAAAATGTACCGATTTTCAAAAAATTCAAAAGCTATCTTAAAATTAATCTTTGGTCACAATAAGTCTATGGACAAAGTTTCAGATCCATTGAATGAGGTGAAGTGGGGTTTTAATATCCCCGTGACTGTGCGTGACTATGCCTGACTGTGTGTGACTATGTCAAAGTTAATCTTTTTTCACAGCAAGTCTATCGACCAAGTTTCGGATCGATCGGATAAGGGGAAATGGGTTTTAAATCACTCCGTGACTGTGCGTGACTTTGCCTGACTATGCGTGACTATGTCGAAGTTGATCTTTCTTTACAGCAAGTGTATGGACCAAGTTTTAGATCGATTGGATGAGGGGAAGTGACATTTAGATCACGGCGTGACTGTGCGTGATCACCCCAAAATTAATCTGTAGTCACAGACTATGGGCCAAGTTTCAGATCAATTGGATAAGGGGGAATGGGTTGCCCCACGACAGACAGAGAGTTTAAGTTAAAAGAAAGAGTTATAAAAAAAGAAAATATGCTATCGTATAAAAAAGCTTGACTTCAGAAAAAAATATCAAAACTTAAGAGTATCAATATTTATGCTGTTGACAAAACAATGGAAACCTTTACTATACAATAATTGCAAAATTTCCCTTTATTTTTAGTTTCAATATTTTGTTGGGTATCCATTATTTTTTAGTACTGTTGACAACGCCAAGAAATGGAGCCAATTAAATTGGTGATGATATCGATTGAAATTTTTTTCCACTCTGAATTAACTGTTTCTATGAGATCTACAATTTGCCATAGATTTTCTATGCGATTCAGACCTGTTGATTGATCTGGCCATTCCAAAATACTAACCTCATTAGGTTGTAGCCATTCGGTTATAACTTTGAAGGTGTGTTTTGGGTCATTGTCTTGCTGAGACTTCTGGACCAGGTACATATTTTCCTCCGCGTCATTTAAAATTTGCCTGTATTCAATTCTAGTTAGAGTATCGTCTACTATATGAATTGGCCCATTTCTTGGCCCGAATTCCATAGTATTGCTACCGCCAAATTTAACTTATTTTTATATTTTGGGTCCCTTTTGTTGTCGTACAAACGTTTTTCCATCATGGCTGGGCTCTTAAATTAAACTTAGACGCATCTAGACCAGTTCATGTGTTAGCATAATTTATGCGAGCCAAACGATTTTTCTCCACTATCAGTGGTTCTATTCACAGGACAATAACAACCAAAATCAGCCTCAATTGCTCGTCAAGAAACAGTTCGAGCATATATTTTTTGGTTTCAGATTGTTAATGGCCGCTTTAGCTAGCATTTTTAACATATTTTAAGCTCTCTTACTATTAAATTATCCTGTCTTTGACTCGGTTTACGGAGACTCCGCCTAAATTTTGAGTCGTCCCTGTCAGTTCTTGAAAATTTTTTAAATTATTAATTATAAATTATTATTCATAGAATATTTCTCAATAATTTTCTTTTGCTTAAAACCAGCAGTAAAATCATCTATTATTTTGGTTCTTAACTCTTCGCTAAACTTTATTCTTGTCGAAATAGAACGTCAGAAACTATAAATATTTAAAAACCGTTTAAGATTTACTACATTTTCTTTCGTAACATCTTCAATTTTGGTTTTTTTAATCAACTCTGGTACAGAAGTTTATAAGTTTCCATTGCTTTTACATCACTAAAAAAGCTTTGTTTCTCATTTTTGTTATCTTTCGATAGAGAACACACCAAAGAGATTTCGAAAAAAATAACAAAATTTTAGGACTTAAATTATTACAAAACAAAATTGTCTAATTCAGAATTTCGAAAAAGTTTCCAACGTATTATCACCCACTGTATATGAATAATAATATCCCAGAAAAGCATTGGTAATGATTAGTTATTACCGTTGCATTACATGGTAATGTTAACCCCATACCTTTTGAATAATTCCAAGCTAAATGTAAGGACTTACTGATAATGATTTATGTAAATTGTTACTTGTAATGACCACAGTTTGTATTAGTAAAAACTATAAATAATGAGTTAAATTTAATGAAATAAACTATTTCGGTGCGATAGTCGTCATTGGGCACAAAACTCTGCAAAAGCTGTTAAATTTTACATTACACTATTTTCAACATATTGTGCGATACCAATGTGTTGTTTTTACAGAAATTTACTTTACTCCCTACATGCAACAAATTACACAAAATCCTTCTTGTTTTCTATAAAGTAACTAGTTATTTGTAAGGTGTCGGTAAAGCCTTTTCTCCAATGACACCCCCATGTTAAAATAATGGGTTTCGTAATGCAAAGGTAACTACTGAACACTTTTAATTTCTTATTCTAAAGCTCATTACGGGTAATGGAAAGTTTTGCAGGGATGTAAACATTCGCAAAATTTTCCTAGATAAATATGATGATCTGGGTCTTAGTATAATTTAACTCCATCTAAGTGAGACATTTTCATTTGCAATCGTCTTTTGAACAACACGTCCAAGGTTTACATGACCAGACACAAAAAGAAGGCGAAAATCGATTTAATAATTTATTTGTGTTTTTTTTTTTTGCTTTTACTAATATAATATTAAATCTGTCTTCCTCAAGCTAAAATCGCAAATTGTTCTGTGGAATTCCTTCGTTGAATGTTAATTGAGCTTAAACTAAAAAAAAATCAAACACATCTATGGTCAATTTAACGCATTTTTTGTTTGTTATACCCTATACCACTATGTGGTTTGGGTATAATGACTTTGTGCTGCTGTTTGTAACAACCAAAAATATTTGACCTAGACCCATCTTTAATTATACCGATCGAATCAGAATCACTTTCTGAGTTGATTTAACAATGTCCGTCCGTCCGTCCGTCCGTCCGTCCGTCCGTCCGTCCGTCCGTCCGTCCGTCCGTCTGTGTGTCCATGTAAAGCTTGTAATCAAACTGCAGGTCACAAATATGAATATATTTTGATGAAATTTGGTATATAAGCTTTCATCGGCCATGGGATGAACGCTATTGAAATTGGTGAGAATCGGTCCATGTTCAGACCTAGCCCCCATACAAATTACCCATATGAAATCGACATAAATTGCCATAAGATCCAAATTGTCATATAGATCTTACTCAAATTGGGTTTGTATGCGTTCATTACATCCACTAATGAGTAGTCCAAAAATGATCCCTTTGACCCCATATAGAGCTTCTTCCCGATCTTCAGTTAAATCTATTAAAAAACAAAAATATTGCACTGATTCTTCTCAAATTCTGTTTGTACATATTTTTGCAAAATACAAGAGACTTTACCAAACATGATCAGGATCGGTCCATTTTTGGACCTAGCCCCTTTATAGATATAGCATCCGATATGAACTTTTTTATATCTGCAGCCAAAAAAATTAATAAAAATCCCACTCAAATTTGGTTTTTGCTTATTTTCTATGTCCAGTTAGTTGGGCCTAAGAGATAGGGTTTCTAAACGCATGGTATAGGGTATCGTATAGTCGGTCTAGACCGACTATAATTTTCTTACTTGTTTTTGTATTTAAGAAGATTTCTTTCGTTTTATGTTTAATTTAATTAGAAACACACTTTAACGATTTCTAGCCTCCCTCATATGTACTTATGTATGTCTATTTATTTTGTTTTTTTTTAACTAGCACAAGTCCAACTAAATTTATCTTTAATGTTATTGTTGGTTTTCGATCAAATATTTATCTTAAATTGACGAAATTAAATATTGTTGTTTTCATTAAAGCTAAAAAAGATAAAAGCGTTCAAAATGTCTCTTTAATATTGACTCGAAATAATGACTACTAAAGTGGTGGTAATAAATATCATAATGAAATAAATATTGGTTTAAAAAAAAAAATTATTATTTACAGATTCAAATGGTTTAACTTGTAGAAAATAAAAAAAACTTAGTATTTTTCTATGTACACTTGAATAAATAGGATTTATAGTTTTTTGATGGTTTTGCTACTAAAATCAATATTATCACCTCAGATTTGGTTTTATACAATTAGCATTTTCCGGCAGACGGTTTTTTAAACCATGTCGTTAAATCTTTATTACTATTTTAATATTAGATAATTATATAAGAATTATAACGAATGAACGAAAAAATCAATAAAGAACTCTGTCTATTATCTATCTATCTAGCAATTAGCATTTTTTGTTAGATTTTTTAGCTCAAATCATCCAAATATTCGTCTCTATATTTCGTACTTGTATTACACTGTGGAACAAATTCAGGTTAGCAAAAGTTAGATCGATTCTGAGAGTGAGGGGTGAAAATATAGGCTAAATTAGAAGACCTGTATCGCGGCGTTTGTTTATGTTAGTTCGAAATTTTTTTTAATCGACCTTCGAACTTTGCAGTCAAATGCCGATTTTCAGCATATTGTTTACATGGTTTTTTGGCTATAACTCGTCGACTAATTGATATTTTTTTCTGTAAAAGCCAAATTATTGCTAGAGACCTGTGCAACAATTAAAATTTTTTAAAAATTGATTTAGAAAATTTTTGTGGTGCAAAATGTTGGAAAAATTATTCTTTTTTCATGCTTTTTGAAAATATTTTCCACAAAACTAAGTCTTTTTTGCTTTCTGTTTGATCTATAATATGCTTCTCAGTTTCTTCAATAAATTTAATTTGAAAAAAAAAAAAAAACAATCATTATACAAAACTTGCGTTTTCCAGCTTAATATTAATTTACTTCTCATTTTTTATGTGCCAATTTTGTTTAGTGTTGGTTTTGAAGAAACATTGAAAAAGAAATTATAAAAATATGAAAAAAAATATATTTTTGAAATGTTAGTTATGAAAAGTTTTAAGTAAAAAAATTAAATATATTAAATTAATGATTTGGCCAGTTGCCGTTTAGCAGGCGGCTGTGGATCAACATCACTGCTCTCTCTAATATCTTGGTCATCGCCATCATCATCAGAAAGGTCGATAATTTCGTCCAACAGATATTCTGGAATTTCATCTTTGTCTTCCCCTCTTCCTATTTTTCCTCGTCTTCCTCTCCTTCAAAGGTGTTTTTATACCACCAACAAATTTCAGCGAGTACCTGTACCTGCAACGAAAATAGTTTTCAATCGTTAACATGTTTAAATTGTGCACTCTGAAAAAATCTAGGAATTCAAAATATGCACACTCTATGGTTACCTTATTTCAAATGGAAGTGCAGTTTGGTGATAACGTTCGCCTTGCTCATCAGATTTAGTTGACAACTGTTGAGCGAGATGCTGATGCACGAGATGAATTTTTTACGACATATTAACCCCAACATGTTTGCAACAGATTGCCTGTAGTTGTCTTTGCGTTCTTTACCCAAAAGTCCTTTAATGACTGCTTTCAATGCGAGCCATGCATTTAATTCTCGGTCTGTCAGAACTTGGTCAAAATCTTGACGACTCATTAGTTTCCGTATGTCGGGACCATTAACAACCCCTTCCTGAATTTTGGCGTTACTTAGTTTTGGGAAAATGTCTTTTAAGCGGTTGAATACTGCTGGTCTTTTTGCGATACATTTCAAAAAATTTTTAGCAATGCCAAGTTTAATGTCGAGCAACGGCAACAACATTTTCATTTCAGGAACAAGACTTTCGTGTAGCCTATTGTCTTTATGCCATTTTCGTCCAATGTGACTATTCCAGTTATGCTGTTTGTACTGGTTTCTTCCTTTAATACCTTCTCCGTATCGTGAATCCCAATCGCACAAAAAACACGGATATTTTGGACGGCCAGATGCTGTTAAGCCTGTAATCAATGAAACTATTTTGAGGTCGCAGCAAATGCGCCACTTGTGTTCGTTATATTTGACTACTTCCAGAATGTGTTTCAAATTATCGAAATTTTCACTAATGTCAGTGCTATACGCAATCGGAACAGAAGGCATTCTATTTGTCTTGTGCAAAAGCACAACTTTTAAGCTGATTAGTGAACTATCGATGAATAAACGCCAATCATCTTTTTTATAGGTTAACCCTATCGTCTCCATTAACTTTTCAATATCGTTGCAATAAGCGAAATTTTTTGCATCATTCACATTGGATAACTTTTCTAACTCTTTTTGGCGTTTTCGATATGCTGTTACTTTGGAACCTTTCGCCAGCAAATTATTTCCTTTCAAAAATGAAGCCAGTAGTTCTGATTTTTTCTGAGTCAAACACAAATTTGCAACAATTCCATCCAATTGGCTTTGTGTGACTAGGATTGGATCCTTTGATGTTTCATAGGATGTACCTTCACCAGGGTCGTATTCTGAGAAGAAATCCATGGATGTGGCAGCGGCGGTTGTAGTACTGATATCTGTTTGAAGGTCAATACTTCGGTATGTTGGTACTGGAACGAATTCTGAGTGGGGTAATGGTAATTGGACACTTGGCACTGCTACATAAGTTTTATTCTTTGCTTTCCTTTTATTCAAAGTTTTATGGTAGTTGATACATCCATAGCAATTTTCTTCTTGATGCGGGCTGTTGTCTAACCACATCATTGGTATACCAAAAGGCATAGCCTTCTTCTTTTCACTTTTCCGTGGCATAAGAGTTGAATAGCAATTAAAGCAAACTTTTTTAGGGTCATAGTTTACGTCAGTGATAAACTCTTGCGAGAAATATTGTTTATAGGCTTCCAAAAAAAAAAAAAAAATCACTCGCATTGCCACATTTTTTATCGTTTGCTATGAAACGTCCACAAACATTACAAAAATGGTCCATTTTAAATTTTTGTTCCGACATTTTTAATACATATTTATTTTACAATGTTTTTTTTGTTATTTTTATGAAACCGATGCATTTTATCACGACCGAGCGAGTTTCGAGTCTTAACTGAATCTTCATTTTTGAAATTAGTTCGCTTGTACGAAATAAACAAAAAATCGCTACCTGGGCGGTGGTTGAAAACAAAAAAGTTGTTTTACTAATTCCTAATTCTTGGAACTTCCCTTTTTAATTACTTCTACCTAAATCGCTATTTATTTAATGGTTTTGGGATTTTTAACGCAAATTATCGACTAAGACCATTTTTTTTTCAAATGAAATTTATTGAAGAAACTGAGAAGCATATTACAGATCAAACAGAAACCAAAAAAGGCTTAGTTTTGTGGAAAATATTTTCAAAAAGCATGAAAAAATATAATTTTTCCAACATTTTGCACCACAAAAATTTTCTAAATCAATTTTTTAAAAAAATTTTAATTGTTGCACAGGTCTCTAGCAATAATTTAGCTTTTACAGATTAAAAAAATATCAATTAGTCGACGGGTTATAGCCAAAAAACCATATAAACAATATGCTGAAAATCGGCATTTGACTGCAAAGTTCAAGGGTCGATTAAAAAAAATTCGAACTAACATAAACAAATGCCTCTAATATAGCCTATATTTTCACCCCTCACTCTCAGAATCGACCTAACTTTTGCTAACCTGAATTTGTTCCACAGTGTTATATTATTTTGTTCACTTCTTTCAAATCATGGACCACTTGTAGACCCAATATAGTCTTCGTCGCGAGCTGAAATTTGGTGCACAGGTTTATTCCGCGTGGTAATTTAATCTATGAAGTTTTGAGCAGGACCATTCCGTGGAAAATTTGTAAAAGTGGGAAAGTATAATTGAAAATTTTTTGACCTATTTTTTGACCTATGCCTACAAAATCAATTCCTCAAGCAAATGAGTTCAGACTGCATCCATATATCATATGGAAAACGTGTAGAAAACATTATTTAGTTTAGGCGCCAAAAACTGAAAATAAAATCACTAAAATACAAGTTTACGAAAAAACTGTGGCCAACACGAAAAAGTAGAACATAAATTTTTCTAATCGTACTTAAAATGCAGTCAAAAAGATGAACTCAGATTTAATTCGCAATTAGCAAACACTTATCGAAAATCAGTGGCTTAATATAGGAAATGAGGAAGAATATTAAAAACAAATATCCAAATCAATGAAATCTGAGTCCACCTCTCAAACTCGATTTTAAGTGTGATAAACAATAATATTTTCCACTTTTTCAGGCTTATTCGATAACTTGATTTGCACTTATTTTATTAAATACCTGGACATATTGCTGTTATGTTAATTTTTATTTATAATTCGATTTTCCTTTGGTGTCACTACAAGAGTTTTGAGAACTTACGACCCTACTAAGATATATGTTCTTGATCCTCATATCAACTCAAGTCTATCTCTTGAAATGACACTAATTCACATAATAAATCATTCACGTGGAAAAATTTAGAATAATATTGTTAGTCATTATTCCGAGCAGGTTGGTATTTAATATGGGCTAAATTGGGCAGCACTGTGCCAAAGATATGGCCTAAAATATGGAGACACCTCTTACAAATTCTAAAAATTTAGTATTAAGTTTTTTAAATATTTTATTTACATTTGTTATAAATAGTACAATAATAATTTTAGCCAATTCGCACTTCAACACTTTTTAAATATCGATTGCATTATTGTCGTTACTGGTTTATGTCCAAACTTATTTTTCAATTCAACACAGGGTTTTTCTATACAACTTTTGCAAACATATTAAAAATTTAATAAGCACACAGACAGCATTTTATAATTTTATGTATGTGTTAATAGCAACTTCAAATGCATTTTATTCTAAAAAAAGTTGTAAATGTGTAAAAATTTGTAAATCTGGTGGACAGCTAAAAGGAAATACCTTACAAATGGGGTATGTTTGGTAAAAATCGGGGTAAAGCTGACAAACTTACATTGGTAACAATAAATCGCCTTGTTTATTAATGTTATAGATGTAAAATGCAGGTGTAGGATATCAAAGATTGGATATAGTTGAATTTAACTTTTTTACTTGTTTTAGTTCGTTTTGGTTCTTGAGATCTTCATGAATTTCGAGTATAAATAGTTTGCAAATGTCCACTAAAGTTTGATATTGTTTGAACTTGTTGTTGCTGGATTTTTTGAAGTCATAATATTTGCTCTTTCGGGACTACAACAAAAGAATGCAAACTTTTTAGGACTTGAACACATTCCGCAATTGATTTAAGCGTTCAGGTAATATCAAGAGGACTACGGGAAGGAAAAATTAAAATTCAAAACAAATATTTTGTAATTCATATTCAGAATATTACCTTTGAAATTCAGAAAACATCTTTCAAAATTCAGAAAAATTCATTTGAAAACCAAAACAAATAAGAAAACAAGTAAGGAAATCATAGACGGCCTAGACCGACCATACGATAACTTATACCATGCGTTTAGAGACCCCATCTCTTAGGTCCAACTAATTAGATATAGAAAATAAGCATTAACCAAGTTTGAGTGGAATTTTTATCATTTTTTTTGGCTTCGGATATGAAAAAGTTCATATTGGATCCTATATGTATATGCGGACCAGATCGAAAAATGGACCGATCCTGATCATACTTTGTAAGGTCATTTATTTTTTGCAAATTATAGAAAAATCTGTCCAATATTTTTGTTTGTGATAGACTTAAGTGAAGATCGGGAATCAGCTTTATATGGGGGCTATGACTAAGAGTTTTCCTATAGGGTTTATTTCTGGACTACTGATTAACGGATGTGATAAACGTGCACAAACACAATTTAACCGAGATCTATATGATAATTTGGATATTATGATAAGGACTAGGTCTGCACATGAACCGATTTCATCAAAATATATTCATATTTGCGACCTGTAGTCTAATTACAAGGTTTACATGGACGCACAGACGGACGGACGGACATCGCTTAATCGACTCAGAAAGTGATTCTGATTCGATCGGTATAATAAAAGATGGGTCTAGGTCAAAGATTTTTCGTAGTTACACAAAGTCACTCTGACCACATAGTGGTATAGGGTAAAATTATACTTCCGGGAAAGAGTCCTAGCAAACAGGGTGATGTCAGTAAAGGATATTGAAAATTATCCTTAACCATGCATTTTTTGTCTGCACATAATTATGTATAAGTTAAGAAAAAAGGATCCGATTGGAACTATATTTTTTCTAATAAACACTCACTTGTTCTAAAATTACATATATATCAACCAAATCATCAAAATCTCTGTTGTTCAATGTCTTCAGATTAATTTACTTGAATATCATGAAGCAGCTTTATATGGAGAATAAGACTAAAAATGGCCCTATATAGTTTATTTTTCGACTGATAATTTATAGATGTAATTAAGACATATCTTTCAAGGAAAAAGGTGGACAAATATTATTTATTTTTTTAATCCATTTCGTCGTCTATATAGTAACCTCCTTCCGATGCAATACATTTATGCCAAGGCTTTTTTTCCAATCCTCGAAACAGGCGATTTTCAGTCTTTATCGGCTTAATCGATTCAAAACCTTATTATTATTATTAATTATTATTATTATTAATTTATTTATTGATATCCTGTACAACAAGACCAAGTCTTTTAATTATAGTACAGGATTATATGTGGATAAGGGATCAACAATCTCAAAAATTTTATATGTATAGTAGTAATAATAATAAAGTTTATATAAAAAGTAAGTATAATTATTTACGAACAGAAATAGCATAGATACAAAAAATATAAAAATAAAAAAATGAAAAAAATAAAAATAAAAAATTACATATATGTATCACATAATCTATGGAAAATGGTTAAGTGAAAAAATTAAACAAAAAAGTTTTAAAATGCATTGCATTGCTATTAAGCTGTTGTTCATGTGGAATTGTATTCCAAAGACGAGCGGCATGGATAAAGAACTGCCATTCCGAAACTAAATGTCGATGTCTTGGTATGATGATTAGTTTGCCCCTAATCGATCTTGCAAACTGAATTTTGGCATACATATATTGCGGGTTTTTTGTATAAATAACTTTATGTATGAGTATTAGTACCCTTATCTTAAGTAAGTTTTCAAAAGATACTCCATATAAGCTTTTTGCGAAAGCAGACACATGGTCGTATTTTCTTAACCCATAAACATACCTAATGATGTTATTGTATAAAACATCAAGCTTATTTCTGCTTATAGAGTCGCAACTAGAAAAGAGTTCACAACCATAGGTAAGTCCCGGAATAAGATAGGTCTTTGCCAGAAGTATCCTGACTCTTAAAGGTGTAAATACCTGCGTTGCCCAAAGCGTTCTTAATTTCACATAAGTTTGACATACAAGTGAATTTATATGATCAGACCAGGTTAAATTTTTGTTGAAGACTAATCCAAAATTTTTCGCTGATTGTACAATTTCAATTTTCTGACCATTTATAAGGATTTCAGCTTCGATATGCGGGGTTATGGTTCCTTTGTGTATCACCAAACATTTTGATTTTTTAGGATTCAGACATAAGCCATTAGCAGTAGCCCAACGATATATGGTGTCCAGATCTTGGTTGAGTTTTCCCACGCTTGCGTTGATTGAATTAACTGAGCCACTTAGGTACAACTGTACATCATCCGCATACATATGTACGCTGGAATGGGATATTTGTTGCGGCAAGTCATTTGCATATATGGAGAACAAAAGTGGTCCCAATATTGATCCTTGTGGTACACCTCTCATAAGTGACACCGGATTCGATGATGTATTGTTAATGAACACTGATTGAGTACGGTTTGTAAGGTATGATGAAATTAAATGTGTTGATGTTGGCGCAAAATTGAAAAAACGGTTCAGCTTCATACATAGTGTGGAGTGGTTTACAGTATCGAAGGCTTTTGAATGATCAAGAAGCACCAAAAAGGTTACTTTTCCGCAGTCTAACTCACGTCTTATATTTTCTGACACATCAGCCAAGGCAGTCACACAGCTATGATTGGGACGGAAACCGGATTGCATATCACTAATAAGACAATTTCTGTGTACGTATGCGCTTATTTGTGAGTGCAGAAGCTTTTCTAGAACTTTTGAAAGGAAGCATAGTATCGCAATCGGACGATATTCTGTAGTAGACTTTGGAAGTGGAATAACTTTTGCGTGCTTCCATTTCATTGGAAAGCAGCTTGATGTAATGATGGTGTTGAAAAAATGAGTAAAAACTGGTAAAAGAGATGGTAACAAAATTTTAACGAATTTTGGGTGTATGTTATCAAATCCAATAGCGTTGGACTTAACTGTCAAGAAGCTAGTAAGAACCTCAGATTGGCTGACGCAAGAAAACTCGAACATATTGTCTTCGGAAAAGGAGTTGCTACTGTTGACAAATGTATTGTTGTTGTAGAAGTGGTTATTTGTTGGTATTGTTGGTATATCCGTAAAAATCCTATTGAGTTCATTAGCATCAATAGGGCAATTATTATTCTTTTCAACATTACCAATTCCTATTTCTCGAATAGTCTTCCAAGTTTGTTTAGAATCAATAGCGGAAATAAATCGTCTTGAGAAAAAAACTGATTTTGCATTTCTTATTTGAGTATTAACGTCTTTTCTAGCAGAACGAAACTCAGCCTTAAGTTGTAATGTTCTAAAACGTTTCCACCTGGAATAAGCTAAATCCCTACGTTCAATTGATTGTCGAATACTGGGGGTGAACCAAGGTTTATTTCTCGCCGTAATTATTTTTGTTTTCAAAGGGACAGTTTCATCATATAATTGTAGTACATTGTCTTCTAGAAAAGACAATTGTTCGTCAACCGAGGTCATAAAGTAAATGCTACTCCAATTTATTTGTGAGAGATTTGCATACAATACGTTGTAATTCAAGTTATTAAAATCTCGAAAAGAGTAATACTGATCCTCACGTTGAAGAAGAAATTCATATGTTGTAAAGATTAAATCGTGTTTAGAGAAGCACGATGCAGAAATTTGGTCGTATAAATTGACTTTTGACATGTCTCCTTGTGTCCAGAGTGCTCTTGCCAGAAGTTACATGGTGCTAAAAAAATTTTGCTTTACCTTTTCCATGATATTCTCTTAATTGGTCCTTTATTGCGGGATCGTAGTAGTCATAGATTCAAGTCTTATCACCAGTAATGAGTTTCATTTCATTCTGGTAGTCACAAAATATTGCTTCAGAGATATCAAAGCGACGCTTTTTTTTTCCAAAAAATTAAGTGTTTTTGGAACCAATCGGTTTGAGGCCCAAAATATTTTTATACCCTATACCATTATGTGGTTTGGGTATAATGACTTTGTGCTGCTGTTTGTAACCTACAAAAATATTTGACCTAGACCCATCTTTTATTATACCGATCGGCTCAGAATCACTTTCTGAGTCGTTTTAACGATGTCCGTCCGTCTGTGTGTCCAAGTAAACCTTGTAATCAAACTACAGGTCGCATATATGAACATATTTCGATGAAATTTGGTATATAAGCATTTGTCAGCCACTGGATGAACGCCATTGAAATTGGTGAAAATCGGTCCATGTTCAGACCTATTCCCCATACAAATGACCCCTATGAAATCGACATTAATTGCCATAAGATCCAAATTATCATATAGATCTTAGTAAAATTGGCTTTGTATGTGTTTATTGTATCCATTAATCAGTAGTCCAAAAATAATCCCTATTGGACAATTCTTAGTCATAGGCCCCATATAGAGCTGCTTCCCGATCTTCACTTAAATCTATCAAAAAAACCAAAAATATTGCACAGATTTTTCTCAAATTTGGTTTTTGAATATTTTTTCAATATATAAGTGACTTTTCCAAATATGGCCAGGATCGGTCCATTTTTTGACTTAGTCCACATATAAATATAGCACCCGATATGAACTTTTTCATATCTGCAGCCAAAAAAATTAATAACAATGCCACTCAAATTTGGTTTTTGCTTATTTTCTATATCCAGTGAGTTGGACCGAAGAGATAGGGTTTCTAAACCATGGTATAGGGTATCGTATGGTCGGTCTAGACCAGTGGTGGCCATCGAGAGAAATGAGTTAGTAGTAGTGTTTTTGAGCATGTGTTAGTTATACTACACTGATCGAAATCCATGGACGTAACACAATGCCGATTTAAATGGGTTTGTGTAGATTTTGTATGAATGTTTATATGAATGACTAAAAGGGAAAATAGTTGATTTCACGAAGAATATGGTAAAATTTTATATATATTTTGTTGTTTTAAAATTTTAAATCTTACATTCTGAAAATGTAAAACAAAATATGAAGAACATTTAATCTTCTTTATCCATAAATTTTAAGTTTATTAAATCAAATAAGTAATTCAAAACTTAAAAAGATAAGAAATTTCAAAGGTTAATAAGTGGTATGTTACCAAAAATTTAAAAACTTACCAGCCTACAGTAACAAGATATTTTTTAAAATAAAAAAAAATTCATAAAAGACAGCTATAATGTTTTCAAATGGAGGCGACGTATGTTATTTATAGAAAATGTTTAATTTATAGCAGATTCAACTGCTTTGCGTAATTTAGTTTATCAAGTCTTCGAAATTTTCTCAACATTTTTGGTTTTTTTAAACAAATATTCTCTGTGTAGCTATTAAAAAATATATATATGAATTTAAAAAGGCAATGCGACACAGACCTGCTTTGTTGCAAAGCTTTCATAAGACTGAATGAAATTGTTGTTTACTTTACTCTTTGGTGAGTATTTTTGTTTTCGTTCGGCTGTATACATATACGAAGCCGAGCACCAGCGTGTTTGGTATGGCCTTCACTGGTCTAGACCGATTATAATTTTCTTACTTGTTTAAATTGGTGTTGGCTGATCATTTTGAAATTTTAACAACATCAACGAGATCCTGAATTGTCAATTGAAGATTTGTCAGCACAAAATCTTTAATGTATTCTTGACGTGTAATTCAAGCTTTTTGTCTTCAACACTTTTTCTGCCTTCTTGGACCTGTTTGCACCACTTGCAGAAATTTTTTCCAACTTCTCCCGGTCAACTAAGGTCTTTTGTGAAATTGTTAATGTTTCTGAAGCAGAAATTTCATTCCACAAACAAAATTAAATTGAACTTCTTTGTTCAACAAAATCGAACATTTAAAATTATCGCCAAATTTTCTATAAGTTGATTGTAAAAACCAACTTCACTATTGAACTAATGAAAATATTGAGATTAAATTTGGCACAGATGTCAAAAAGAGTACTACCAACCTGCCCCAATCGATAAAGCCAAGAAATTTTAATTGAAAAGTCACCGTTTCATTTGGACAAAGTATATATATTATATTATGTATTTAGCTTAAGTCGAACTCATAGGGGATATTCGATTTTCTCTAAATTTAATACCAATCTATAATTGCGACCTGTAGTTTACACAGACGGAAGGACAACCATCGGCTGTGCCGAATCTTTGATACCCTCCACCTCGGTTTGAGTAATGATAATAAATGTAAACAAAATATTGGAAAAAGTAAACAATTTGTTAAACTTAATACCAAATTATTTCAGCAAATTCTTTGGGTTGGTTTTCGTCTTTTCTATTATTTCGGATTTATTTCGGTGTTTGCTTTTTGGTCATTGTGGTTGCTGATCGGTATATATATAGGTATATAGGTATATAACCTAAATGCATGCGTTTCCGGTTATATGACATAACTTCTCGTTTAATTTAGTTTTTGCTAATTAAATAGCTATTGCAAAGCTAATAGTTGTGTAGGGTGGCTACATGCATTAAATTGTGCTAATTGGAGATGGCTGTATAGTTTCTTTTAACTGGCCAAATATTTCTTCATTGCTTCCACATAGGTCGGATGGAGTAACAAAATAATTATCAAAAAAAGCTCTCTCAACTTTTTTATTAAAATATTGCCATATTTGGAAAACATAGAGAATAAATTTATAATATTAATAAATAATCAAATTAGGGATGCCAAACGCAAAAACAAATGTCCCAAACATTTTAAATAAAAAAATTTGTTATCTTTATTTTCTGTAACAATTTTTGTGTTCGCAATTCTTAAATATCATTTGAGGTTTTCTAAAATTCGTTTAATTTAAATCAATGTTTTCTGTAGTCCGATTTTGTAAATTTCAACGATCCGACAATCGCAAAATATATTGACAGCTATTGTTGTTTGCACTAAGGATTAAGTGATTCACTAGGTACAGACATCTTAACAACAGTCGACATCTCTATTTTTTTTATTTATTTAAATTGTAAACGAGTGGCATCTCTGTCAAAATAAGCGAAAAACACAAAGAAGAATAGAAAAAAACAAATTACTTCGTGTTTGACAGGATGATTTAATCTTTATGTTTAATATCTTTATTTTTTTACTAATATTTCTATTTATTTATTTGAAATTGAAATAATGAATTGAATATGCTATTTAATTTTTTTTATTTATATAAAAAAGTTTTTTAATAAAAGCAAAATATTTTCACTATTTTATGATTTTTATTTATGTATGACGACATTTCAACCTTAAAATTTAAGTTTTTATCGATTGAATAAACAACACAAAAATGGTTGTCGTTTAGATAATAACAACAGCTGACTTTAACAATAGCGAATATCGTATAAAAATTTTACTGATAATTTTGCTATTTTCTTTTTTTAACGATTCGACTATCGTTAAAAGAAGTTACTGAAAAGCTATTATGCCAATGCCAATATTTTTTTTAAATGTAAACATTTTTTAAGTGTAAACATATTTGGTGTTGTTTCTGGAATTTCAATTTGTGTTTAACGAATAAAATTTATATATTAAAGATGCAATTGATGTCTTCTAAATTTAAAATTATTATTTCCGACGTTTTGATATGATTTTCTGAAATTCAGTTAATATTTTCTAATATATAATTGGTAATTTTAATTCCAGTTTTTAGAATTGATATTTTCTAAATTTTGAATGGAAAATTTAAAAAGTGAAATTTTGTATTTATGTGAATAATAATGCTTTAGTAATTATAAACAACTTTTAAAAATTATATGTAATCGCAATCAGATATTTTGTAGGTAAAGCATAATAATAATTCTATATAACTATGTAGAACTTTTTTCAAAGCAAAACACTCATTGATAACGGTAACTCTATTTTGTAAAGACAACAAAAATTAATATGCAAAACTTATGTTCATATTTGTAAAAGAATAACGAAAAAACGTATGAAATAAAAGACCAGTCCGTGTATACTCTTAACATTGTGCTGTATGATATTTATTTGAAAATATTGACATTCATGTTAAAATAGAAATAACTATGTATTGCAAAGCTAATTAGAACAACAATTGTGGCGCCATCTACTGTGGCATAGTCACGCTGAGCAAAATGAAGTGACACTCTGTTAATGCAAAAGAAATGTATTTTCCCCACAACAAAATATTGCAGAAATTTATGTAAATAAAATAATATACCGATTTATTTCTAACATGCAGTTATTATGGATATACATATATAGAATATATGTATATTATTTGTATTATTTAATATGTGTATGTTTGTATATGTAAATATTACACACAAAAAATACAACATCAAACATTATTTTTGAGTTTTTCTCTTTAAATAAATAATTTTTTTTTATTGACAACTAGGTACTTTAGCATTATTTGCTTTAGATGCTGGTGAATTTTTACTCCCTTTATATTAACACGTGGTGTCTGCTTGTCGAAAAAATTTTGGATCGATTTTAACCCCTTTCCCGTAACCCAATCGATCTGAAAGTTTGCAAGCAGGCTCGTGGTAATGACAGAAATGATCTAATAAATTTTTTAGTGATGCCAAAACAATGGAAACTGTTAAATTTTTCTACCAACATAGAAAATTATATTTTTTCAAGACTTTATTTAGTTCTTCATTCAAATCTCGGGCCCTAATCGACCGATTTGGACGATTTTAAATAGCAAACTTCTCAGGATGATAGTGAATCATTTTTTATATCAACGAGCACCCTAGCTGCGGACAACGCTATATTAACTCCGGTTGTTATAAGGATCACAAATATATATATTTTATGGGGTCCAAAATTTTTTTTCTAATTATTACAAACGGAATGACAAACTTATATATACCCTCTGCACACTGGAGTGGAGGGTATAATAAATTGCAATTTAGGAAATTTTAAACTTAAAATTTTCCGATGTTCATTTAAGTCAACCAAAGACTTATTGAAATTTGGTTTGTATATATTTCTGGAGTGACCTCACAAAATAAGATCATAATCGAATTATTTTTAGACCTCGTTCCTATATAACAACCACATCCGATATGAACTTTAAAATATTTCCAGACAAAAAATTCATAAAAATGTCACTTTAACTTAATTTATGCTTATTTTCTGATGTCCATTATTGACCTCATTCAGTACAATCGGATCTAAGAATCTTTTACCGACACTCATGGTATAGGTCATGGCTCTAGATCAATTCTAAATTTGTTACGTGTTTATTGAACTTGTATTTAAACTTGAATTGAGGAAAAAGAGAATGAAGTTCCATCATATGTTGAATGCATTCTTGGTCAGTTAAGGTTTAAAAGATAGTGTTGAATAAAGCATAATTCTTATTTACAGGGAAATTATCAGTTTTTCCATGAATCATGACCATTCTTTTTTGACTTATTTGTTTAAATATTTTTTTCTTTTCATTTTATCATTAAATGACTAACCATATTTGTTTGTTTTTATTGACACAAATTACCATTTTGTACGTACCATACAACATAATTAATGGAATTTGTTTTTAATAGCCACTGATCGACTCGAAAGCCTGGTGTAATGTTTAACATTTTCACTTAATTTTTGTTTTTTGTATAAAAAGCTTTAATCAGCATAGTTTTTCTACGAGCTGTTTTCAGAAACAATAGAATCGAAATTTGAGTCCCAGATATGGTGATTAGACAAATCTGCATAATATTATCAATGGAATGATTTCTAGTGATTATCTTTTTAAATTATTACTGTTAGTTATAGAGATCATTCAAGTCCAATGATCAAGTTGAACTTCTGTAAATTTTTCTATTTGTGCAAAAGTGTACGGAATTAGTTCTCTAAGAAAGCCAAAAATCTCACTTAATATGATCTTAAAAGATTTTTTAAGCTTAATATATAAATAATTGGCTCAAACCAGTGTTTTCAATATAAATATATATATATATATATATATTTTTTTACAATAATTTGATCTTTTAAGTTTTGTTTTTCTAATGTTCTATCAGAAGTTGTAACACAAGTGCGTCTCTCTATGTCATTTAAAGGAAAATCATGTAATTTGATTTTTTAATTTCGCTATTTCTAACTGCAAACATTTTTAAATATTTATTAGTTGTTAATTTATTGTTTATTGCAATATATTTTTTTTCGAATGCGGTTAATTGTTTTTAACGTACTTTTAGGTTATTTGATATTTTTTCATAAGCTAAACCCAAAAACTTATAGAGGCGTTAATTGTGGTTAGTAAACCCTCGTACTTGCGAAAAAACAATATTTAATACATTCAGTGATGGAAAGAAAGAAGAAAAGTTTTTAATTTCAAATTTGAATATCGTGGTTTTGATATGTGTTAATTACGATGATTTTCTTGAAGCGTAGAGGTCATTTAGGAAAAATATAGTGAAATACTCAAACACATAAGGAAGATGCGTTATGGCAGAGTGCAAATTAAAATTTAAAATATATATCGAACAACAAAAATAAGAGCAAACCGAGATCGCTCACATTTCAGAGATAATAAATTTGATAATTGGTGGCTCATTTATTTGTTTATTAAAATTAAGTTTTTTCAAAGGTACTTTTTCAATAAAAACTTATTTTTTCAATAAAAAGTTTCTTTTTAAATAAAAAATACTTTTTAAGTAAAAGGTACTATTTACATAAAAAGGTCGTTTTTTATTTAAAAGTACTTTTGAAATAAAAAGTACTTTTTAAATAAAGATACTATTAAAGAAAACGTATTTTTTTTTAAAGAAAATTAACTTTTTTAAGAAAATGTATATTTTAAGAAAAGGTTATTTTTAAGAAAAGGTACATTTTTAAGAGAGCACTTTTTAAGAAAAGGTGCTGTTGGAAGAAACGGTACTTTTTTAAGAAAAGTTACTTCTTGAAGAAAAGGAACTTTATTAAAGACAATGTGATTTTTAAAGAAAATTTATTTTTTTAAGAAATTGTACTCATACTTTTTACATAAAAAATTCGATTTTTATTAAAAGTACTTTTGAAATAAAAGGTACTTTTTAAGTGAAAATATCTTACATTAGGTAGTTTTTAAATAAAGATACTATTTAAGAAAACGTATTTTTTTAAGGAAATTTACTTTTTTAATAAAATGTATGCTTTAAGAAAAGGTCATTTTTAAGAAAAAGTGAATATTTAAGAAAGCACTTTTTTAAGTACTTTTTAATAACAGGTGCTGTTGGAAGAAACGGTACTTTTTTAAGAAAAGTTACTTCTTGAAGAAAATATACTATATTAAAGACAATGTGCTTTTTGAAGAAAATTTATTTTTTTAAGAAAATGTGCTGATACTTTTTACATAAAAAAGTCGATTTTTATTAAAATTACTTTTGAAATAAAAGGTACTTTTTAAAGAAAATTTACTTTTTTAAGAAAATGTTTGTTTTAAGGTTATTTTTAAGAAAAAGTAAATTTTTAAGAAAGCACTTCTTTAAGTTCTTTTTAAGAACAGGTGCTGTTGGAAGAAACCGTGCTTTTTTAAAAAAAGTTACTTCTTGATAAAAAGGCGCTTTATTAAAGACAATGTGCTTTTTAAAGAAAATTTATTTTTTAAGAAAATGTACTCATACTTTTTAAGAAAAGGTGCTTTTTAAGGAAAGATATTTTTAGAAAAAATTACCCTTTTAAAGAAATTTTAAAGAAAATTTTCCTTCTTAAATTGTACCTTTTTAATTAAAAGTAACTTTTTAAGTGAAAGAGGTACTTTTTAAGGAAAATTAATTTTTTAAGAAAATGTTTTTTTTTAAGAAAAATGCACTTTTTAAAGAAAAATTCTGTTTTTCGGAAAAAATATTTTAAACAAAAACAAGTAAGAAATTTATAATCGGTCTAGACCGCTATACGATACCCTATACCATGCGTTTAGGTGCAAATAATTAGATATAGAAAATAAGCATAAACCAAATTTGAGTGGCATTGTTATAAATTTTTTCTGGCTGCAGATATGAAAAAGTTCATATCGGGTGCCATATATATATGGGGACTAGGTCGAAAAATGGACCGACCCTGACCATATTTGGCAAAGTCACTTATATATTGAAAAAATATATACAAACCAAATTTGAGAAAAATCTGTGCAATGTTTTTGTTTTTTGATAGATTTTAGTGAAGATCGGGAAGCAGCTCTATATGGGGCCTATGAATAAGAATTGTCCTATAGGTTTTATTTTTGGACTAATGATAAATGGATGTAATAAACATACACAAACACAATTTGACCGAGATCTATATGAAAATTTGGACATTATGGTGATTTATGGTGAGTCGATTTAGAGATGTCCGTCCGTCTGTGTGTCCACGTAAACCTTGTAATCAAACTACATGTCGCAAATATGAATATATGTATTTTGATGGAATTTTGTATATAAGCTTTTATCAGCCATAGGATGACCGCAATTGAAATTGGTGAAATTCGGTACATGTTCAGTCATAGTCCCCATACAAATGACCCCTACGAAATCGACATAAATTGCCATAAGATCCAAATTATCATATAGATCTCAGTCAAATTAGGTTTGTATGTGTTTATTATATCCATTAATCAGTAGTCCAAAAATAATCCCTATAGGACAACTCTTAGTCGTAGGCCCCATATAGAGCTGCTTCCCGATCTTCACTTAAATCTATTAACAAAACAAAACTATTGCACAGATTTTCTCAAATTTGGTTTGTATACATTTTGGTCAGGATCGGGTTATTTTTCGACCTACTCCCCATATAATACTCCCCATAGCATTGTATAATTTTATGTATGTGTTAGTAGCAACTTTAATTACAATTTACTCAACATAATGGAAAAAAATTAAAAATCTGTAAATCTGCAAATCGGCTAAAAAGAAATACCTTTCAAATAACACAGTACAACAGCCAATCTTGGGGGTGAGAAATTCCAAGTCAGGGTAATGGTACTAGGTCAGTATAGTAAAACCAACAAAGGGTTTGGCGTTCGTATGTGTCAGTTTTTTTTTATGACCTTTTAAATTTTTTCCTTATCTTGATGTTTTTTCGCTTAGTTGTAACATTTTGGCAAAAACGTAGTTTAACATAACTCGAGAACCACTTGTACGATTTTGATGAAACAAATTTAGAAAAATTAAGAATTACAATTTCCCTAATCTGTTTCTATATCGTTTTCCTATATGTGTAACACTTTCGAAGTTAAAAATGAATGTATGAAGGAAAAAAAGAATTTTTTGCCTAAAAATTTAAATATTTTTTATTTTTAAATTCATAAAAAATCCAAAATGGATAAAAGTGCCAAAACTAATTACTTTCGCGTAAAGTCACATAACTCATGAGCAAAAAAAGGCATAGATCATGAAAATCGATGTATGAATTTCAAAAATTTGCTCCAGATATGCACAACATTATTTGGAGAAAACATTGACACTCACAAGCCGAACTCTCTCATATTTTTCTACTGTACTAAAAGAGAAATATTGATGTGGCAACACTGGTTCTGTAATGTTCACATAAAACATGCATTGTCATTATACTTCTTCTCTTTCTCACACTGGTTCTGTGATTTTTGTCATTCAACAAGTGCCGACGAACGCGAACAGTAAAAGTGATGTTTCTCCAGTTTTTTAAAAGTGAACAAAAGTGAACAGAATATGGAACTGTGCAAGCCAGATATAAATAGCTTTTGCTACTGCTGTGGTCAATATGTCTCAACACATAAAAAAAGGGGAAATTTCAGTACTGATTTTATTCAAACATACGAGATGTACTTCAACCAAAATGTTATAGTGAACGAAAATTGGGTACCAAATATAGTGTGTAAAAGCTGCTACAACCGTCTAATGGATTGGAAAAATAGAAGACGTGAAAGTATGCCATTCGGTATCCCAATGACTTGGACTAATCCTGGCGAAGGTCACAATCCATTGAATTGCTATGCATGTGCGAATAAAGGAGCAGCAAAAAGGATAAGAAAATCGTATAATTACGTTGGTGTTGCAAGTGCCGCAACACCATTGCCTCATTCGGACCACATTCCTGTGCCAAAAGCTTCTAGCCCAGATATTTCCTACGACTGCTCCGACATATCATGCACGTGATGATCCCCCATATGAGCCATCAGTATAAAATGAGCCAATTTTAATAAATCAAAATAAGCTTGATTCAATTGTTGCCAAGTTGGAATTAACACAGCATAAATCGGAAGAGCTGGCTTCCATTTTGAAATCAAACAATTTGTTGGCACCCGGTGTGAAAGTCACAGCTTATCGAAGTCGTCAGGCAGCACTCCAAAGTTTATTCCTTGTGAATGATGAAAAAACTTCTGCATATTGCCCGGATGTAGGAAAATTGATGGACACAATGGAAATAAAATATGAAGCAGATGACTGGAGATTATTTATTGACAGTTCAAAACTCAGCTTGAAGGCGGTTTTACTGCATAAGACCAATAAAAAACTTTCAGTTCCAATCGCCTATAGTACAGAAACGAAAGAAACATATGATGCACTGGAAAATATAAAAATGGTTAACTACGCCAAACATATGTGGCGCATATGCTGCGATTTAAAAGTTGTAGCAATGCTTTGCGGTCTTCAAAGCGTCTATATAAAATATATGTGCTTTTTGTGCGATTGGGACACACGATTTTCCGGTGACCAATATGCATGCCACGGATGGAAACTCAGAGAGCACAGCAGGTTACAAACGGCCAATATTATTCGTGAGCCTCTAGTGCCGAAGGAGAAGATATTGCTGCCTCCACTGCATATTAAACTTGGAATTGTTAAGAATTTTATCAAAACTGTCGCCAAAAGAGATGAAGTTTTCTTGTGTTTGAAACTAATTTACCCGAGACTCAGCGAAAGTAAAATTAAAGAAGGTAAGTTATAATATCACATTCATTTCCCATGATTTTCCATCTTAACAAATTAATTTTTTCCAATCAGGCGTACTAAATGGTCCAGATATACGAAAGCTGATTAAAAGTGACGCATTCAACAATCTTCTGATTGACGCTGAATTGAATGCATGGCAGGCAATCAAAGAAGTAATAGAAGGCTTGTTGGGAAAGCATCGTTCTAACAACTACGACGTTTCTGTCGCAAGGATGTTAAGAGCATTCTCGGAAATTGGTGTCCACATGTCCTTGAAAATCCATTATTTACATCATCATCTGGACTACTTCAGCAAAAAATTGGCTACCGAATCTGATGAACAAGGTGAACGCTATCATCAAGTTGCTATGCCATTTGAAATTAGGTAATACTGATTTTTTATTTTTTCAAACTCATTTTAATAAAACAAAAACTTACAGATATAGAGGCAAAAAGTCGCCGAGTGCAATAATTGCGGAAATTTGCTGGTGGAGTAAGCTTGTGTGGCACGACAAGGATGATCTTGATGATAAAGAATTTTCAGGAGATGCAGAAGGGCCAACAGTGGAGTCACACATTGACATTATGTGTGGTTCAGAAACTGATGATAGCGATGAATGCGATGCCACTAGTCCCGAACAACCACCATCGAAAAAGTCTAGGCAATATTTATTAAAATAAATAAAAATAAAATTTATAAAAAAGGCGATAAATGACACTTTTTTGAATAAAAACAAATATCAATATTCTTGTCAAAATGGGATACCTTCACTTAATTGTAAATAAAAGCAGAAAGCGTTAATCGATTTCTATGATCTATGTCGCATTTTGTTTATAGGTTATGTGACTTTACATGAAATTAATAACACTTGATCCTTTTTTCCGTTTTGGATTTTTTATGAATTTAAAAAAAAAAAATTTTAATTTTTAGGCAAAAAAATAATTTTTTTTCTCCACAAATTTATTTTTACCGGCAAAACTGTTGATTATAAAAAAAAAACGTTATATGAACGGATTAAAGAAATTGTAATTCTAAATTTTTTTGAGTTTGTTTCATCAAAATCGGACAAGTGGTTCTCGAGTTATGTTAAACTACGTTTTTGCCAGAATGTTACAACTAAGCAAAAAAACAGGAAACAATTTAAAAGGTCATAAAAAAAAAACTGACACATACAAACGCCAAACCCTTTGAGGGTTTTACTATACTGACCTAGTACCATCACCCTGACTTGGAATTTCTCACCCCCCAGACAATAATCCCAAAAATGTTCCACAGTGTAATATACGTTTGGTCAAAATCGGGATAAAATGGTAGAACAAAACATCAGTCACAAGAAATCGCCTAGCCTATTAATATTATAGATGTATTTTTTTAACAAAAACTATTTTTTTTTGTTAAGAAAATTTACTTTTTTTAGAAAATTTACTTATTAAGAAAAATAATTTTTTGCGGAAAGGCACTACTGTAAGAAAATATTATTTTTTAAGAAAATATTCTTTTGAGAAGTAATATTTTTAATAAAATGTAATTTTATATGTTTTTCTTTAAAAAGCATATTTTTTATATTTATTTTATTTTTATTTATTTCATTTTTTAAAGAAATATATATTTTTTATATAAAAAGTACTTTTAAAATAAAAATGTACTTTTGAAATAGAACTATTGAAAATGTAGTTTTTAAATAAAAACATGCTTTTCGAAGAAAATGTACTTTTCAATCATTTTTTGAAAATAGAAAACTTTAATACTTAGATCTCTTTTACCAGTTATCACCTCTTATCCATACCGTAACAATTGATGTTTGAGAATTTTTGTGTTGCAGCCGTTATCCTTTCATCGGAGAAACCTGTATCTAAAATGTTATGTTTCTCATTGAGTTAGAAATTAAAGCAAAAAACATTGGCACATATGTCAAAAATTGATCTACATATATTCCGTAAGGCAGGTAATACAGCTTTTATTATGTGTTTCTTTTTTCATATATGTATATCCTGGGTGTTGATGATTAGTTACGCAAATTTTGTATGTGTTTGAATTCAGAATTGCTTACAACACAAGCTAAATTTTACTGGTTAATATTGTGTGAGTGTAACAGTTTTATTAGTGTTATAAAAAGCTTTCTTTGTCAATTGTGTTAAAGCTTTATAAAAACCAACACAATAATCTAAAAGAGGGCGCAATTATAGCTTTTCATTTTGTATGGCTGTTAAAGTTTTCTTATATATGTCTGTAGTATGTTTAAGAACTCTTAATCAATATGTCCATTAGTTAATTTTTTAAAGTTTAACGATTTAAATAATAATTATACTCAACATATTTACGCTCATCCCTGAATCACTGTTTGAGTTATTAACATTGTATAAGCATTTTCAGTTGTTATTATCCATTGGCACTAGCATTGTATAAATGGTTCATAAACACGATAAAACAAACTAAATAATTTATGAACTCGATGAAACAAAATACTAAGTATCACACTTAATCGAGCGCCTTGGACCTAGTATTTTAATAAAGATATACAGCTTATGACTAAAATAGAAATAATAACTCTGTGTAATATGAAAAAAAATTTTTTTTCCTGGGAGATGAATTCCCAATTTGGGTAGTACATGTCAAGCCCTTTAAAATTTGTAGTTGTTAAGTATTCAGTTCTGTACTGTCAAATGAGCAATCAGAAGTAATACAATTAGGTAAATGTATTTAATGGTTTTCTGATAACGGGAGCGTTTAATAAAAGCAGCGGACACCAAAAGTTATAACAATAAGACAAAACATAACGAACTTGGAAACAATGTAAATGTAGTACTACTGTACTTATGATGAAATGCCATTGTCACAATGAATTAAATACATAAAGACTAATTAAGTTCTACGTGCTTTGCTTTTACGTTGCAGTGTTTATTATATAGAAATGTTACAACAACAACAATGAACCGCTATTAAGTAAACTGATCATCAGTTGTTTAAAATATATTATAAGACACTCTACACTAGGTCGAGTTAGGCCTCAGGGGGATAATATAAATGTTATTCAATAGTTTTACTGAAAGTTGAAAAAATAAATCAATGTGAGTCCGATCACAGGGGAGATATGTAAACATCTACACCTTTTCAAATTGTATTTCAGAAAGTTTCGAATGTATTTCAGAAAACATCAAATGTATTTCAGAAAGTTTTAAATATATTTTAGAAAACATCAAATGTATTTCAGAAATTATCAAATGTATTTCTATTGAAATTCAGAATTAAAAAGTAGTTTACCCTACAATACCGAAAAGTTACTATTGTTTCTACTAGTGATTTGGTGTCGCAGAAAATGTTTAGCAATATTTGAACTTATTTGTTATGCACTGGAAAATAAATTATCGAGGGCGGCCTTTTAATCGAAAGAAGATGAGGACTTCATTTTTTAATCATCTACAATATAAACTCCAGGATAGAATTTTGACCGATTTTGAAGTCATAATTTTGAAAAAAACACGTTTATATCGTCACCTAAAATGCAAAAGGCCGTAACTAACAAAAAGTTCAAAATTGACTTTTTGTATTGTAGTTACGGCCTTTTACTTAAAAACTTCTATTTTACCATAAATTTGTTTCCATAAAAAAATCCATCTTTATTTTTCAGCGTAATTCTAAAATTTCAGTATTAAGTTTAAAGTAGTTTTTGTTTTATGATGTTTTTTGCTTCTCCTATAAAAAAATGACGATATGTATGTAGTTTTCAAGAGGTATTACAAACCCATTGTAATACTTAAAAAAATATGTTTTTATATAGCGTTCTGACCAATTTTCTGATACTAAAATGATATTTTCTGAAATTCAATTCATATTTTCTGAAGTAAATTTAATAATTTCTGAAATACATTTTATGTTTTCTGAAATACATTTGATGTTTTCTGAAATACATTAGATAATTGCAGAAATACATTTGATCTTTTCTGAAATACATTTAAAATTTTCTGAAATACATTTGATGGTTTCTGAAATACATTTGATAATTTCTGAAATACATTTGATGTTTTCTGAAATACAGTTGGTATTTTCTGATATACATATGATAATTGCTGAAATACATTTGATAATTTCGGAAATACATTTGATATTTTCTGAAACACATTTGATAATTTCTGAAACTCAATTGATATTTTCTGAAATTCAATTGATATTTTCTATAATATAAATGATACTTTCTGAAAATCAATTGTTGCTTTCTGAAATACAATTGATACGTTCTGAAAGTCAATTGATGTTTTCTGAAACACAATTGATATTTTCTGAAAATCAATTGATGTTTTCTGAAACGCAATTGATACTTTCTGAAATTCAATTGATGTTTTCTGAAATACAATTGATACTTTTTAAATACAATTGATATTTTCTGAAAATCAATTAATGTTTTCTGAAACAAATTGATACTTTCTGAAATTCAATTGATGTTTTCTGAAATACAACTGGAAAAGGTGTCGTAATTAAAAAAACATCTAAGTTTATTTTTGACTTCTTCAAAGTTTTCCTAGTATATATACAATTGAATATTTAAAATTAACGAAAAAGATTTGTGATTTTGCTAAATAGACAGCGAACTCGGTGGTTCTGCTTACTAAAAAAGTTATGTCAATAGCAAATATATACTTGAAATTAAAAAAAAAAACAACTCTGTAAGTTTGTGAAATGTAAAACTCACAGCATACCTAGCGGTCAATAGCTAGAATATTTGAATTTAACGAAAAAGATTTGTGATTTTGCTAAACAGACAGCGAACTCGGTGGTTCTGCTTACTAAATACACCAATACACTTACCAAAATCTCACACCGATTTTCCCTTACGCTGTTTTTGTGATTGTATTGTGAAATTGGATTTTACCCCCCTCTGAGCGCAGAGATGTTTACACATCAAAAATGTATATAGTTTTAACGAATAAGGTGATTAAGTATTAAGGGAGTTATACATATATCCGCCATAGTCTATAAACGCGAAATTCCGTTTGTTTATGTGTTTGTGAAGGAAACTCCATTGTACCAGTTTTCTTGAAAGTTTTACAGCGTCTAAGTACCTATCTGTCAATTATTTTTAAATATCCTCCACTGTATGTGTCAGTTTTTTATTCCATTTGTAACTCATAGTAATATGATCTGCGATACAGCGATGTCCGTCTGTCTGTTGAAATCAGGCCCATTTATTAGTAGAAGTCAATTTATGTAAGGATGTATAACATGTGCTACTACAAAAATAAAACCACAGTGGTAGCAAAAATATTCATCTCACCTCGCCAACATGTAAACATAGCAATAGGAGCAGAGTATCAAAGATTTTACTTTACTTATGAAAGCACGTGCAAATTAGTGTATAAAGGCGTGGGCTTGGCTCCTGCTATAAAAAGCAAATATTTTAGTAATTTTATCATAGCAATCATAGCAATGCACGACGGGGATACTTAATTATTATATATGTTAAAATATATGTATGTTATTATCAGTACTTAAACTCGCCAAATCAGTTTCATTAAAAAATATCAAGAATTTTATAAAATTTCCCAAAATATTGGTAGGTTGAAGAATTACAGCTGATTTTTAGTATAAAAACCCACAGAATCTAATCCTTCCACAAATATTTAAGTGGAATCATTTAAGAAGTCCAGTAATAAGACCGGCAATTTACTTTTTACTTTTCTAAGAAAAAGACATTTTTTTAAATATACTTTTTTAAGACCATTTTTTTTTTAAAATAAGTATTTTTAAGAAAAGATGCTTTGGAGAAAAATAACTTTTTTAAGAAAATGTGCTTTTTATTAAAAAAGCGCCTTTTTTTGTACTTATTTAAGAAAAGGTACTTTTATAAGAAAAGATGCTGCTAAGATAAGAAAGATAATGAACTTTTTAAGAAAATGAACTTTTTAAGAAAAGGAACTTTTGAAAGTCAAGTGCTTTTTAAGGAGAGGTATTTAAAAAAACTTTTTGGGGAAAAAGTAATTTATAAAAATAAAATAAAATGTTAAGATACAATGTATGTATATTTGTATTTTATAGACTCTGAAACTACCCAACCGATTTGACCCAAACCGGTCCAGATTAGTTTTACTGCTTTTTGTATTTCCTCCCACATAAATTTAATAATATCATATATCTTGACTATTGTGATAGCAAGAGTTTTGAAATATTGCAATAGGACATATGTTACTAATTTGAGTAGCCAGGACAAAATGGATGGGATCGGACAAGTGGGCGTGGCTGCTCTCATACAAAATAAATATTTAATATCAAATATCTAGAGTTATATAATATTTAGAGCGTTCAAACTTTGTAGGACTGCACAAATTAATAATATAAGCAGCCGAAGTGAAAATGACAAGTGGGCGTGATTGGACAAGTGGGCGTGGCAGATCTCATACAAAGTTTTAACGTACAATATCTGGAGTACTATGACAGCAAGAGTTCTGAAACTATGCACATACATATATTAAACTAATTTGAAGAGTTATGAAAAAATGGGCGGGATCGGGCCAATGGGCGTGGCACCCACCATACAAAGTAAATATTTAATGTCATATATCTAGAGTACTGTAATAGACAAAGTCTTGGGACTTAGTGTGAGGTCATTTATTATCAACGTTAGTACTCGGAAAAAAAGGGCGGAATCCGATCAGTGGGCGTGGTACTCGCATACAAAGTAAATATATAATGTCGTATAGCTGAAGTACTGTAATAGTGAAAGCCTTGGAACTTTGTCTGAGTTCATGAGTTATTAATGTGAGTAGTCCCTTAAAAAATGGGCGGGATCGGACCAGTGGGCGTGTCACCTCCCATAAAAAGTACCCCCCTACAAAGCAAGACAACGTTTGCCGGGTCATCTAGTTTATAATAAAATGTTATTTTTTAGAAGGGAAAATAACTTTTTTAAATAAAGTACTTATTTAAGAAATGGTGCATTTTTAAGAAAAGGTATTTTTGAGAATAATAACTTATTTAAGAATTTTTTTTTTTTAGCAAAATAAACTTTTTTTTAGCTATAGGAACCTTTTTTTTAAGAGGCACATACTCTTTTTTAAAGAATTTACTTTTTTGAAAGAAAATTTACTCTTTTAAGAAAATGTACTTTTTTATGAAAAGTTCCTTTTTTTTTTAAATGCTCTTGTTAATAAAAGGTTAATTTTTTACAAAATGTATTTTTAAAAAATGTCTTTTATAAGAAAAGGGGAAAATTTTTTTATAAAAAGGTAATTTTTTTTTTTATTACAAAATTGTTTTCGTAAATGTTTTTTTTTTTTAGGATTAACAATTTACGGCATTGTAAGTACTAATTGCTCAAAATAATGACAACAATACACGTATATTGTAGTATGCAGTGTCTACTTATATTGAGACATATTTGTTTTAAAGCTGTTTTAATATTTTATTTTGGATTCTCATTGCATTGATTTCACAGCAAAGGTATATGAATTTAAATTTTGTACCACACAAACTACTACTGCTTTTGTTTGCTGATCCAAAACAGCTGTATAACCTGTCTTGCAGAATATAGATCAACTTTTGAAACAAATGTGCCAAAGTTTTTTGCTTTAGTTGAGCCTGATTAATTTCTAACTCAATCCTCAAAATGATTAAAATCGAAATTATGTGTATAAAAAAATATCTGTATAGTAATACG
Organism: Cordilura impudica; assembly: GCA_963682025.1. Classification (NCBI taxonomy): domain Eukaryota; kingdom Metazoa; phylum Arthropoda; class Insecta; order Diptera; family Scathophagidae; genus Cordilura; species Cordilura impudica. The sequence goes on along the minus strand of OY821521.1, from coordinate 157,611,968 downwards.
TGAAGGTAAATCTTTCAATCAGTTTTTAAGTAAAATGCCCGCACGGAGGAGCGTGAAATATGGCATAGTTATAGCTCATTTGGAGGAGAAGTGCAGAATTATAAAATTTATGCATAATATGTGTTAAAAATATATTAAATAAAATAAAATATATATAATAAATAATTTTTTAAGAGCCTAAAGGTATGCTAATCAATTTTAGCTAATTCACAATTCATCGCCTGTGCATTTATTATTAATGGTTACAAGAAAAGTATATTTAATCGCCCTGTGTTGAGCTGTGAATTGTTTAAAATTGATGAGCATACATTTAGGCTCTTGTAAAATAATTTATTAGCCTTCACATTTATATTTCTTCTGTGTGTTCATCAAATATTTATAATGAAATTTGTTAAATTTTATCTAAAAATTCACAATTTAATGAATTTTTTTGAAATATTCATGAATTTTTTACATATATAGATTAAAAAAAATATTGAAAGAAAAAAATTAAATTTGCACTCCTTTTCGAGTGCTGGGCTCTGCTAGCAATCTTTTTTTCACCCAGTTAAGAACAGAAAGTCAAACGGCCAGACGGCCATGGCTATATCGGTTCGAGTTGTTCTGCATTAATGCTAGTTTCAAGAGAATACAACAACATACAAGAGAATACAACAACATATTTACAAGAGAATACAACAACATATTTTTTATATTTCCCGGATAATAGGGAGACATTTACTTGGTTTCCGGAACCTTTAAAGATATGCTCAATTTCATATCAGATGTACCTTATATATCGGAACTTATTTTAATTATTTGATGTTTCCCATTTACTGTTGCAAACATTCTTAAAAACGTATAATACTTTGTGCCTTAAAGTAGAATAATAAAACATCAAAAATATCATATTTTGATTGAAATTAAAACCACTTTTTGCACCAAATCTTTTTCGCTGTCTTACAAAGAAAATAATTCTTATAAATGAAATGACTTAATATTTAGCTTATAATTTTTGATTTAAAAATTTTAATTTTTTTACGGGATGAAGCATGCTGAACAACTAATATCTAAGTTCTAATTATACGAAAACAAAAATGCAAAGTCAAATATGGTAAATTCTGGTGTATTTAACAAAAATTGAAAACAAAACACAAGCAACATTGGTCACTTGTTAGACGCTTTAAATAAAGGCTAAATAGGAGATAAGATTTAGCAAAAGAGATAATAAAGGAACCCAATATTTTAATAAGAACTAAAAGTATTAAAATTTTTTTTTAAATTTTTAAACTTTTTAATTTTATTAGTTTTTATTATCTCATAGTTTATTAAATACCAGAAAATTGTTTGGAATACATTATCAAGTAAATATTTTATATGCGGCATTTTTTTGGCTTTCAATCGCTCTCGTTTGACATCTTCCAAGCTGATTCTTAAGTCGATGCATTTTTGATACAAATCGACTTAAAAACTTTCAAAAACTAAAACTGTTGCTATCAAAATATCTTTTCATCAGTTGGTTTTTGTAAATTTTAATAAAATAAGTAAGAATATTATATGTAGTTGGTTTAGAATTATTAGATTAGACCAATGGTCTTAGGCCCAACTATACTGAGGTCAATGTTGAATATAGAAAATAAGCATAAATCAAATGTAAGTAGCATAGTTATTAATTTGAGGCCAGCAGATATGAAAACAAGTAAGAAAATTATAGTTGGTCTAGACGGACTATATGATACCCTATACTATGCGTTTAGAGACCCTATCTCATAGGCCCAACTAACTGGACATAGAAAATAAGTATAAACCAAATTTGAGTGGGATTTTTAATAATTTTTTTGGCTGCAGATATGAAAAACTTCATATCGGATGCTATATCCATATGGGGACTAGGTCCAAAAATGGACCGATCAAAAATATATACAAACAAAGTTTGAGAAGAATCGGTGCATTATTTTTGTTTTTTCGATAGATTTAAGTGAAGATCGGGATGCAACTCTATATGGGGCCTATGACTAAGAGATGTCCCATAGGTATCATTTTTGGACTACACATTAATGGATGTAATAAACGCATACAAAACCAATTTGAGTAAGATCTATGTGATAATTTGGATCTTATGGCAATTTATGCCGATTTCATAGGGGTCATTTCTTTGGGGACTAGGTCTGGACATGGACCGAATTTCACCAATACCAATTGCGTTCATACTATGGTCGATAGAAGCTTATATACCAAATTTCATCAAAATATATTCATATTTGCGACCTGCAGTTTGATTACAAGGTTTACATGCACACACAGACGGACGGACGGACGGGCGGACGGACGGACGGACATCGCTAAATCGATTCAGAAAGTGATTCTGAGTCGATCGGTATAATAAAGGATGGGCCTAGGTCAAATATTTTTGGTAGTTACAAACAGCAGCACAAAGTCATTATACCCAAACCACATAGTGGTATGGGGTATAAAAATTATATCGAATACAAATTCAATATGGGGACTAGTTCAAAAAAATGGGCCGATCATAATAGTTGTCATCGAATAACAAGAATGTTTTTCTTCTCTTTCACATAGTGTTGCCAGAAAAAATTTGTCTCATAAAAAACAATATAAAGGGTGATTTTTTAGCTATTATCTCTTTGGCAACACTGGTTTCAACAGCTGACGCAGGTTTCGTGTTTTGTTTCATTGTCAAACATCTTCAGTTTGGTCTAAAATTTAACCATGAATCGTCTTACAAACGAACAACGCTTGCAAGTTATTGAATTTTATTATCAAAATGCGTGCTCTGTTAAGAAAGTTCATCTCGCGCTTCTTCCATTTTATGGTCAGTTTAATCGACCCACTGAAGCGGCTATTCGAGCTATTGTGACTAAATTTCGCTCCAAATTTACATTGTTGGACATTAAGCCACCAACACGCTTACGTAGAGTGTGAACTGAAGAAAATATCGCAGCTGTATCGGCCAGTGTTAATGATGACCATCAATTATCGATTCGTCGCCGTTCGCAGCAATTGGGTCTCTGTTACTCAACAACGTGGAAAATTTTGCGGAAGGATTTAGGTGTGAAGCCTTTCAAAATACAGCTGGTGCAAGAATTGAAGCCGAACGACCTACCGCAACGTAGAATTTTTGGTGAATGGGCTATTGGAAAGTTGACCACTTTTTTACCGAAAAATTGTGTTCAGCGACGAAGCACATTTTTGGCTCAATGGGTACGTAAATAAGCAGAATTGTCGATTTTGGAGTGAATATCAGCCAGAAGCATTGGAAGAGCTACCAATGCATCCATAAAAAGTCACAGTTTGATGCAGTTTATGGGCTGGTGGCATCATTGGACCGTACTTCTTCAAAGATGATGCCAATCGTAACGTAACTGTGAATGGTGAGCGCTACCGAGAGGTGATATCCCACTTTTTTTTTGCCCAAAATGCAAGAGCTTGACTTGCATGACATGTGGATTCAACAAGACGGTGCCACATGCACACAGCATGCGCAACAATATACTTATTGAGAGGCGAGTTCGGCCGCCTAGATCGTGCGATTTAACGCCTTTAGACTATTTTTTGTGGGGCTATGTTAAAGCTCATGTCTATACAGACAATCCCGCTTCAATTGACGCATTGGAAGACAACATTGAAGCATTTATTCGTGAGATACCGGCCGAAATGTTGAAAAGAGTATGCCAAAATTGGACTAAGCGGATGGACCATTTGAGGCGCAGTCACGGTCAACATTTGCATGAAATAATCTTCAAACATTAAATTATATGGACCGTACTATCGATTTAAATAAAGATTTCATGCATTTTTCTGAATTTTATGTGTTTTTTTTTTTGGAAAACTTTCCTATAGCTCTTAAAAAATCACCCTTTAAATTCATTAAAAATAAAAATTGAGAATGAGACAAAATTAAAAATTTAAGTAATTCATTTGGCGCCATATATTATTCAAATTGCAATTAAATAATTTTAATTACAATTTAATAAATAAAATATTTTATATTTTTAACCAAAATAAGTGATTTAAATTTATTTATTTAAAGTATGCACAAAAGACGTAATGGGATCTAATGTTTTTTATGTTTGCTATGCGGTCCTCGTGGATGCTGCAGTGTTTTAATTTTATGACCTCCAGTTTTAATATTAAATTTTTTGATGTCAATTACTAATTGGTGTATTGCCATTCAAAACACAAGATTATTAGGCAATAAGTTATTAAGTCAGCCACAACGAAAAAAAAAAATCATTATAAGACTGATCGGCTGGTGTTTAAATATACTGCCAAACTTTGCCAACTTTTACCAAACATACAGAAAAAATTGTTTGAAGTTAAAAATATTTAAATATAAATTGTGTGTAAAAAATAAATAAAAGCTTGTAAATAGCAAAAGCTATTTATGGGTGGATTTAAAGAAAACTGTTTTTGCAATGATATTAATAACATTTAACATAACACACTCGCATTAAGAACCTATGAACTTACAATGTGTCAAGGCTATTCCCAACATATAACTCCATATATTTTGTATGCCATGTACCATGACTACTGACATTATTCAATTATGGACTGACACAAAGTTCTCTAGATATTCGAAGATGAGTATTAACTTATGCCGCTTCTCGAAACCGATCCCGCCCATTTTTGGTTAAACTACGTAGATTTATAACTAATGTTTATTTATATCACAATGTTTCAAGACTCTCGCTGTCATAATACTCTAGATTTCATTATAAATATTTACTGCCCATTTTTGACTTGACACGCAGAAACTCTCAAAGAGTTTTACGACTCTTACTATCATAGTACCATCGATACTTTGTGTCGGAAGTGCGCACAGTAAGTAAAATATAACCAAACAATACCTTAGCCCTACCACAGACCATGTTCATTCATTTTTATATGCTACTAGTTTACCACTCTGTGGTACATAATGAGATTGTGCTGATGTTTGTACCTACAAAAACTAACCGACTTACACTAATCTATTATTATACCGATCACCTCCGAATTATTTTATGAATCGATTTAGCGATTTCTGTCCTTGTCCGTCTGTCTGTGTTTGTGTCCATGATAATATCATGATAAATTTAGTCATTATGCTTTTGATCGACTTAAATTGCCCTAAGATTCATGCATTCATGCCTTTATCAGAAGTAAAAAAATAAACCATGCGAAACTAATTTTAGTCATAGCCCCAATATAAAGCTGCTAAATGATCTTCACTTAAATTTATTTTTGCGACAAATACGTGACCGTACCAATTATGGCCAGTTGTCGAATTTCTGCGGGCATTTATGTTAAAAACAATATAACTTGCAAATATCGCTGTAAAACAAAAGAAAATGAAACAAGTAAGAAAATTATAGTCGGTCTAGACCGACTATACGATACCCTATACCAACCGTTTAGAGACCCTATCTCTTAGGCCCAACTAACTGGACATAGAAAATAAGCAAAAACCAAATTTGAGTGGGATTTTTATTAATTTTTTTGGCTGCAGATATGAAAAAGTTCATATCGGATGCTATATCTATATAGGGACTTGGTCCAAAAATGGACCGATCCTGATCATGTTTGGTAAAGTCTCTTGTATTTTGCAAAAATATATGTTTTTTAATAGATTTAAGTGAAGATCGGGAAGCAGCTCTATATGGGGTCAAAGGGATCATTTTTGGACTACTCATTAATGGATGTAATGAACGCATACAAACCCAATTTGAGTAAGATCTATATGACAATTTGGATTTTATGGCAATTTATGTCGATTTCATATGGGTAATTTGTATGGGGGCTAGGTCTGAACATGGACCGATTCTCACCAATTTCAATAGCGTTCATCCCATGGCCGATAAAAGCTTATGTACCAAATTTCATCAAAATACGTTCATATTTGCGACCTGCAGTTTGATTACAAGCTTTACATGGACACACAGACGGACGGACGGACGGACGGACGGACGGACGGACGGACGGACATTGTTAAATCAACTCAGAAAGTGATTCTGATTCGATCGGTATAATTAAAGATGGGTCTAGGGCAAATATTTTTGGTTGTTACAAACAGCAGCACAAAGTCATTATACCCAAACCACATAGTGGTATAGGTTATGAAAATTGAGTACATATTTGTCGAGATATTATCATTTGGTAAAAAAAATTTTGGTTGACTGTGTTTATAGACCTAATAAACGAATTGATTTCTCTAACTTCATTACAACGCTAAAGACATTAACCGTGCCATATAATGATGTTGCAATTTTAGGTGATTTTAACTCTAACATTCTTGTGGATTCATCTCTCAAGGATAACATGGCATCTTTAGGACTTTTTCCAATAAATACAACTATTCCTACACATTACACAAACTCATGCAGTACACTACCCGACCATATATACGTGGGTGACATGTCAAAAGTCAATCTATATTACCATATTTCTGCATCATGCCTCTCTAAACACGATTTAATCTTTACAACATATGAATTTCGTCTCCAACGGGAGGATCAATATTACTCTTTTCGAGATTTCAATAACTTGAATTACAACGTACAGTATGCGTATCTTTCACAAATCAATTGGAGTAGCATTTACTTTATGAGCTCGGTTGACGAACAATTGTTTTTTTTTTCTAGAAGACAATGTACTACAATTATATGGTGAAACTGTCCCTTTGAAAACAAAAATAATTACGGCGAGAAATAAACCTTGGCTCACCTCCAGTATTCGACAATCAATTGAACGTAGGGATTTAGCTTATTCGAGGTGGAAGCGTTTTAAAACATTACAACTTAAGGCCGAGATGTTAATACTCAAATAAGAAATGCAAAATCTGTTTGTTTTCTCAAGACGATTTCGATTCGCTATTGATTCTAAACAAACTTGGAAGACTATTCGAGAAATAGGAATTGGTAATATTGAAAAGAATACTAATTGCCCTATCGATGTGACGATACCAAAAAATAACCACTTCTATAACAGCAATACATTTGTCAACAGCCAACTCCTTTCGCGAAGAAAATATGTTAATCTGAGGTTCTTACTAGCTTCTTGGTAGTTAAATCCAACGCTATTGGATTTGATAACATACACCCAAAATTCGTTAAAATATTGTTACCATCTCTTTTGCCATTTTTTATTCATTTTTTCAATACCATCATTACATCAAGCTGTTTTAAAATGAAATGGAAGCATACAAAAGTTATTCCACTACCAAAGTCTACTACAGAATATCGTCCGATTGCGATACTATGCTTCCTTTGAAAAGTTCTAGAAAAGCTTCTGCACTCACAAATAAGCGCATACGTACTCAGGAATTGTCTTATTACTGATATTCAATCTGGTTTCCGTCCCAATCATAGCTGTGTGACTGCCTTGGCTGATGTGTCAGAAAATATAAGACGTGAGTTAGACTGCGGAAAAGTAACCTTTTTGGTGCTTCTTGATCATTCAAAAGCATTGTATACTGTAAATCACTCCACACTATGTGAAGCTGAACAGTTAATTTCATCATACTTTACAAACCCTACTTAACCAGTGTTCGTTAACAATACATCATCGAATCCGGTGTCACTTATGAAAGGTGTACCACAAGGATCAATATTGAGACCAATTTTATTCTGCCGCCACAAATATCACCATTCCAGCGTAAATATGTATGCGGATGGGAAAGCGTGGGAAATTCAATTAAGATCTGGACACCATATATCGTTGGGCTACTGCTAATGGCTTATGTCTGAATCCTAAAAAGTCAAAATGCTTGATGATACATAAAGGAACCATAAATGGTCAGAAAATTAAAATTATACAATCAGCGAAAAATCTTGGATTAGTCTTCAACAAAAATTTAATCTGGTCTGATCATATAAATTCACTTGTATGTCAAAGTTATGTGAAATTATTAATGACACCTTCTGGCAAAGACCTGTCTTATTCCTGTCTTATTGCGACTCTATAAGCAGAAACAAGCTTAATGTTTTATACAATAACATCATTAGGTATGTTTATGGGTTAAGAAAATACGACCATGTGTCTACTTTTGCAAAAAGCTTAAACGGAGTATCTTTTGAAAACTTATTTAAGATAGGAGTACTAATACTCGTGCATAAAGTTATTTATACAAAAACCCCGTTATATATGTATGCCAAAATTCAGTTTGCAAGATCGTATAGGGGCAAACTAATCATCATACCAAGACATCGACATTTAGTTTCGGAATGGCAGTTCTTTATCCATGCCACTCGTCTTTGGAATACAATTCCCCATGAACAACAGCTTAATAGCAATGCAATGCATTTTAAAACTTTTTTGTTTAATTTTTTCACTTAACCTTTTTCCATTATCTATTTTCTGTGATATATGTAATTTTATTTATTTTTATTTTTGTGTATCTATGTAAATAATTATACTTATTCTTTATATAAACTTTATTATCTATATATTAATACGTGAAGGTAAATTTTTAGTTCCCTTTTTAAGCAATATGGGGGCACGGAGGAATGTGAAAATTGGCATAGTTATAGTTTATACGGAGGAGAAGCTGAGAATGAGAAAATTTATGTTTACTCTGTCTTAAAAATATATTAAATTAATTAAAATACAACATTTATAATAATTCGTTACACCCTGTTAATGCGAATGATTTAAATTGTATATCAACGCCTTGTGTTGAATTGGGAATTGCCAAATTGATTAGCATACCTTTAGGCTTATTTAAATATTCATAAATTCTTTGTATATATAGCTTAGAATAATATTGAAAGAAAAAAATTTAACGAAAAAATAATATTTCCTAGAATTTTCAGTCGAATTTCGAGTGCTGGGCTATACTAGTTATTATTACTATATATATAAAATTTTTGAGATTAACCCCTTATCCACATATAATCCTGTACTATAATTAAAGCACTTGGTCTTGTTGCACAGGATATAAAAAAATAAATAAATATATAAATATCAATACACATAACAAATTTATAACAGTGCCATTTTCTATATCCAATTAAGTGGACCTAGGACCATCTCTCTACACTTATGGTACAGGGTATACTTGTTATATGTTATAAAAAATCCTTAAAATAGGACAACATTTGAGAAAAGTATCCAAGATTTTGTGAAATTCTCGAGTCTGTCTCCAAGAAGTTGAAATACCTATTTTTATACCCTATACCACTATGTGGTTGGGGGTATAATGACTTTACGCTGATGTTTGTAACTACCAAAAATATTATACCGATCAAGTCAGAATCACTTTCTGAGTCGATTTAGCGACGTCCGTCCGTGTCTGTTCGTCTATGTGTCCATGTAAACCTTGTAATCAAGCTACAGGTCCCACATATGAATATATTTTGATGAAATTTAGTATTATAGTTTATAGTATAGAATGAATGCTATTGAAATTCGGAAATATCGGTTCATGATCAGACCTAGTTTCCACACAAATTATGACTTAAATTGCTATAATATCCAAATTATCATATAGATCTCGGTCACAGTGGGTTTGTGTATGCTCATTACATCCATTTATCAGCAGTGTGAAAATAACCTCTGTAGGACAATTGTTAGTCATAGCCCCATATGAAGCTGATTCCCTATCTTCACTTGAATCTATCAAAACACAAAAATATTGCACAAATATTTCTCAAATTTGGCTTTTTTATGTTTTTGGAAAAAATAAGTGATCAAATATCGTCAGGATCGGTCCATTTCTAGACCTAGTCCCCACATAAATAAATATAGCATCTGATATGAAATTTTTCATATCTGCAGGCAACAAATTAATAACAATTCTACTCAAATTTGGTGTAGGCTTATTTTTTATATCCAATTACTTGGACTTGAGACCATCTCTCTACTCGCAAAGTATAGGGTATCGTATAGTCGGTCTAGACCGACTACACTTTTCTTAATTGTTTTTTATTGTTGTTTTAATGTATTGTTGTAGTTGTAAATGTGTATTTTTAAGAAAACGTGCTTTTTTCAGGAAAGGTACATTTTAAGAATGATGTTTTTAAGAAAAATCACTTTTTTAAGAAAAGGTACTTTTTAAGGTGATTTTTATAGAAATTGTACTTTATGGAGAAAGGCGTTTTTAAGAAAATTTACTTTTTTACCGTGTGTACTTTCTTAAGAAATGGTGCCTTTTTAAGAAAAAGTAGTTATTGAACAGAAAATTTACTTTTCTTGAAAATATACTTTTTAAATGAAAAATCATGTGAGTCCGATCACTGGGGAGATGAGTAAACATCTAGTAATTAAAGATTTTTTATGTCACATTTTTGAAATCAAACAGAAAACGTCATCTATGTCTCACTTATAGCAAACAACTGCAGGGGCTCTGGTTATACTTGTGCGGTTGTTGAATTTTGTATATGTTATACGTTTATATTTTGAAATTTTTAACGTTTTACAGCAAAGGGTTGTTGAATTAGCTGAAACAATTTTATATCATAATTTTTTCACCAATACAATCATAAGTCACACCGATTTGTTTTACGGCTCACATGTTACGCTGCTTTTGTGATTGTATTGTGAAATAGAAATTTACCCCCTGCGCGTATAGATTTTTACACATCAAAAATAACTTTTTTAAGAAAAGTTACTTTTTTTAACACAGAGAACGTTTTTTAAAAAAAAGGTAATTCTAAGGAATAGGTATTTGTTAAGAAATGGAAATTAGTAAGAAAATGTTTTTTTTTTTATTAATTTTTGATGTGTATTTTTTAGAAAATTTTCTTTTTTAAAAAAAGGTACTTTTTAAAATAAAGGTACTTTTTTAGAAAAATATATTTTTTTAAATAAAGGTACTTTTTTAGGAAAGGGTACTTTTTAGAAAAAGGTAGTTTTTAAAATAGATACTCTTTTAAAAATTTGTACTTATTTAGAAAAGGTACTTTTTTAGGAAATGGTACATTTCTTAGAAAGTGGTACTTTATTAGAAAAATTACTTTTTAAGAAAAGTTACTTTTTTAAGAAAATGTGCTTTATAAGGAATGTTATTTTTTTAAAAAAGATACTTTTTTTTAAGAAAATGTGCTTTTTAAGGAAAGCTATTTTTTTTAAAAAATATACTTTTTAAAGAATATGCAATTTTTTAGGACAATGTACTTTTTTAAGAAATGATACTTTTACGAATTCCCATCGGTTCGAATTGGTATTATTTATTGTAATCTTAAGATTTCGTAACATGTGATTTCGAGGTGAAATACTTAATTGAATATTACAAAAACAATTAAGAAAAAAAATCCGCTATCTGGCAACACTGCACTTACGTATGCGGTAATGAGGCCACTGATTATATTTTGTGTATAAATGCATTAAATGTAATAAAATTTTCTTAAAATATATATTGAATAATATTTATCCATTAGAAAGTTGTGGAAGGTCAATGTTACAACTTTAACTATAAATATAAATATTTAAATATTATTAAATATACAGTTATACCGTACATCGAGCTATCGGTGTCGCATTAATATTAACAAATAATATTATCTTTTTCTTCGTAGTACAAAAAACTTCTCAACAATAAAATATCACAAAAAATTTATTTAGTTTTTTGCGATATTCTCAGTACGTTTTCGTATGAACAGGTATTCGGTGCACAACGAAAAGAACGCGGTTTTGGTTTGTTTATTTTTTTTTAACTACATATGTACATTAAGGTTAGGGTTAATCAGCTGTCATCTGTATTACTCGATATGTATATCGAATGTACATACATACAATATAAAAAGATAACAGTTAACAAATAAAGAAATATTAAAAAAAGTGTGAGTGAGAATTTTAAAAAATAAAATATATAAAAAGTAAAGAATAAGTTGCTATGTAAAATTCCTTAGAATTGTAAATTGAAGTAATTAATAATTATAAAAAAAAAAAAAAAAATAATAATAACAATAGGTAGTGGTATTAAAAGTGATTTGGAAAGTTCGTTACATCATTTCTGTTTAAAATATTGAAATATTATAAAATTACAAAAACTTTTGTATTTGCAAATTGCAAGTTATGTTTTCTCATTATTATTGTTTCAAATTAGTGTGATCATTACTTTGTGTTAAGTCGCCTACGTAAGAAAACCTTATAACAAAATTACAGAGAAGCCTCGAAAGGAAGAACAGAACAAGATATAACAAAATTCTCTCTTATAAGTTAGTGCATTATTTAATTATCTTGACATTTCCATTTCAAAAAATCTTTCTGGGTGAGTTTTTGTAACATAATTTTTCGAAAATTTTCAAAATTTATTTTTTTTATTGTATAACGAATTTCCTGTTTAAAGGGGTATAAAAAGAGTACTTTTTTATACCGTTTTAGCCCCTTGTTTGATAAACCACATGGTGGTATAGGGTATAAAAAGCTGGTTGAAGGTTTATTCGATAAATCTATTTTCTTTTCTAAAATTCAGTTCGTTTAAAAAATCGCTGAAATTATTTTATTTATTCATATGCAAAAATAATTTAAAACTTTTTATTGTTAATCTCTAGATTACTAAAATATCCGGTTTTCTGTTCATTCGAAAAATATTTTTTTCAAGTACAGTTCACAAGTTTTTATATACATACTCGTAATCGCTGGAATTTTAAAAAACAGGTTTTTTTTTGAAAAAATCAAAATAATAAAGAAATCTAACTTTTTCTCGGTTGATGAAAATTATTAAATTCTGAATAACCGATTTAAAAAATGGATTATTCGGTTACTCGCACTGGCACTTGGCACTGGGTTACACTTGAAGAACTTTAAAAGATAAATCTTTTCCGGATATAATTTCAGATCGTAAAGATACATTCTTGAAATATTATTTTATCTGAAATTTTCGTGCTACTCGTGTAATTTCCAATTCTATTTGTATTGTTTATGGCAACAATCGATAATAGTTATAATGAGCATTACCGTTGTTATCTTTACCAACTTTATGAGTGCGCGATAAAGTCATGTAGAACAATTTTATTTACACAAAATTTAACGTAAAAGGTAAGTTTACTATGTGTGTTACTGGTATTTAACAAATAAGCTCAATATCTTATTTGACTTTCCAGTTATTGTTGTTCTTGTTGTTGTTGTGAATTTTGAATTTGGCAACGAAGCAATGAAAATAGTGCTAATTAAGCACATATTTCTTTTCTATAATACGAGTAACTATAAAAAAAAGCTGACATTCCTCATTTGTGAGAATTTTCAACAAAATGCGTTTTTCAAAAAGTGAATATAAAAATTAATTAAAACAAGTTCGATTATGGACAAAAATTAAACAGGTTTATATAGTCAAGGGTATTATATAAGATATATTTAATAATGGTATAAAATTGTGCTTAAATATTCAAATATGTTTAAAAAATCTGCAATTTTTCAATAATACATTAAAAAAAAAAAAAAATAGGCCGGGTAAATACCATTCATTTGATAACCAATCGTTGAGCTCTTAAAACCTACTTTAGTTGGAAGACTTCAGCTATATTTAAGTGAATTTCGGTGGACATTCGTATGGAATCTGAACAGACACCAAATCGTCTTTGAGCCGATTGCATCAAACATGAAAACACAAATGGTCAGATATTGCATTATCTATTCACAAAATTATTCTTATATGTAAATTGTTTGTAGTAGTTACTAAGACCAGTAAAATTTCATTATACCTTGACCACAAAGCAGTGCAGTGCTTCAAAGTATGAGATCGCCATTTTAAATTCACCATATACAATTTGTCAATTTTAAAATTTCGACCATTAAATTTGCTATCAGAGACAATGCGATTACGTATTTAATCAGTAAAAATAAGATAAATTACATGAAAATAAAGTGAGAAAATTATAGTTGGTCAAGACCGACCCCATGAGTTACGGTACCCCACGGATACAGGAAATAAACATAAACTAAATTTGAGTTGTTTTTTTGATGAAATTGCTTGCTGCAGATATGAAATATTTCATATCGGATGACGAGTAGGTCCAAAAATTGTCTGATCATGATCATACCGAAAAAGGCTACTTATATATCTCAAAATCCTACTTTGAGTAAAATCTCTATCATTGTTGGTCTTTGTATATGAACAGTAAAATAAAAATGCTTGTTTAATATTGAAACAATGATTTGTGGGTGTAAAAACACACATAAACCAACTTAGGTCAAAATATAATTATATGATAATCTGGATTTTAGCCGTATATCTACCGATTCTCACTAATTTCAATAGTGATCTTTTTGTAATCGATAAAATCTTACCTACCAAACCTCATTAAAACCTAAAATTGTATTGTGATCTGAAGTTTGACTACATGGTTTACAGGGGCACACAAATCGTCTCAGAAACAAATTCTGAGTAAATCGCTATAATAAAATGTTATAATATAATAAAAAAGTATTTTTCCTTAAAAAAGTACATTTTCTCAATAAATTACCTTACCCTAAAAAAGAACCTTTCTTAAAAAAGTACCTTTCTTAAAAAAGTACCTTTTCTTAAAAAGTATCTATTTTTAAAAAGTACATTTTCTTAAAAAGTATATTTTCTTTAAAAAGTGTCTTTGCTTAAAAAATACCTTTCCTTAAAAAGTACACTTCCTTAAAAAAAAAAGTAAATTTTCTTAAAAAATACCTCTTCATAAAAAAGTACCTTTTCATAAAAAAAGAACCTTTTCATAAAAAGTACCCTTTCTTAAAAATTTAAATATTAAAAACAAGTGCCTTCCTTAATATAGCAAATTTTCTTGAAAGGGTACCTTTTTTAAAAAAGTATATTTTCTTAAAAAAGTAAGGTTTCTTAAAAAATTACCTTTTCTTAAAAAAATACCTTACATATCACACTTGATTAAAATATAAAATTGTATTGTGAACTTAAGTTTTACTACAGGGGCACTTTTCCTTAAAAAGTAATTTTACTTAAAAAAGTATTTTTCATTAAAAAAATATTTTTCCTTAAAAATTTTCTCAATAAATTACCTTACCTTAAAACAAGAACTTTTCTTAAAAAAGGACTTTTTTTAAAAAAGTACCTTTTCTTAAAAAGGACCTCTTCTTAAAAAGTACCTCTTCTTTAAAAGCACCTTCCTTAAGAAAGTACGTTCTGTTAATAAGTACATTATCTTGAAAAAGTTCATTTCTCTAAAAAGTACCTTTTCTTAAAAAGGCACATTTTCTTAAAAAGTACACTTCCTTATTTTAAAAAAAAGTAAATTTTCTTAAAAGAGTACCTTTTCATCAAAAGTACCTTTTCGTAAAAAAATAAATTTTCTCAAAAATTTAAATATTAAAAAAAGTGCCTTTCTTAAGATAGCAAATTTTCTTAAAACGGTACCTTTTCTTAAAAAAATACTTCTTCCTAAAAAATTAAATTTTCTTAAAAAATTACCTTTTCTTAAAAAAATACTTTACATATCAAAATTCATTGAAATATAAAATTGTATTGTGATCTTAAGTTTGACTACGTGGTTTACAGGGGCACCTTTTCTCAAAAGTATATTTTCTTAAAATAGTGCCTTTTCTTTAAAAAGTTCCTCTTCTTAAAAAGGCACATTTTCTTAAAAATGACCTTTTCTTAAACAGGTTCTTTCTTAAAAAGTGCCTTTCTTAATATAGCAAATTTTCTTAAAAAGGCACCTTTTCTTAAAAATACCTTTTTTAATACTTAAAAAAAAAAGTACCACTTCTTATGAAAATAATTTCAATAGCAATTTAAAAGTTATTTTAAGTAATTTTAATATTTACAAACATCAACACCAACTCATTATACCGTGAAAATAGAGTAGCATAGATTGTAATAAAACCGCCACATTGTACGCGCCATTTAGAGTTTTTTAAATCTCATTTTTTTATTCCACTGTAGTGATCTTGAAATAAATTCGCAATGACAGCTAAAATTTAACAATTTTTTTAAACAAATAAGAAAGTAATAGTCGGATTAGGTCGAGTTAACGATTGATTCTTAAGTAGGATCATTAAATTAAAAAATTTACAATTTTCATATACATATCGCACCAGTACCTCTAAAGTGAGTCAACTCAAAATTTGCAAATTTTCAGTAGAGGCAAAAAACGGTTTTTTTTAATATTTACTATAAAATTTAAAACAGTTGTTTCATTGCTAAGAATTGCGAATAATAAGTGTACAATAGTAGTTGTTATTGCGATTTTTTCACAGATCATCAAAAATAAAAAGTTTTTTGGGTGCAACTCAAAATATGTCTTTTTACTGGATTCTAAAGAAGCTACTCTTATAACACAAAGAGGGTTACAACTGTATTTATACCCTATACCACCATGTGGTTTGGGTATAATGACTTTGTGCTGCTGTTTGTAACAACTAAAAATATTCGACTTACACCTATCTTTAATTATACCGATCGAATCAGAATCACTATCTGATTCGATTTAACGATGTCCGTCCGTCCGTCCGTCCGTCCGTCTGTGTGTCCATGTAAAGTTTTTAATCAAACTACAGGTCGCAAATATGTATATATTTTGATTATATTTGGTATTTAATCTTTTTTCGGCCATGGGATGAACGCTATTGAAATTGGTGAGAATCGGTCCATGTTCAGACCTAGCCCCCATACAAATGACCCCTATGAAATCATCATATATTGCCATAAGATCCAAATCTTAGTCAAATTGGGTTTGATGTATATATTACATCAATTAATCAGTAGTCCAAAAATGATCCCTATTGGACAACTCTTAATCATAGGCCCCATTAGAGCTGCTTCCCGTTCTTCACTTAAATCTATCAAAAAACAAAAATATTGCACTGATTCTTCTCAAATTTTGTTTGTATATATTTTTGCAAAATACAAGAGACTTTACCAAACATGGTCAGGATCGGTTCATTTTTGGGCCTAGTCCCCATATAGATATAAGATCCGATATGAACTTTTTCATATCTGCAGCCGAAAAAATTAATAAAAATCCCACTCAACTTTGGTTTATGCTTATTTTCTATATCCAGTTAGTTGGGCCTGAGAGATAGGGTCTTTAAACGCATGGTATAGGGTATCGTATAGTCGGTCTAGACCGACTATAATTTTCTTACTTGTTTTTTTTTTTGCGAAAGACTAGAAAAATCGATGTAAGATTTTTACAGTGGATAGATATGACCACTGTGTAACGTTTTCTTGCAAAAAGTGAAAATTGAAAAATTTTGAGTTGACTCACTTTAGAGGTACAGGTGCGATATATTGTTTTGAATAAATTAAACGTTTACATTTGAATAAATTAGAAACTATTTTGGTATCATCGTACATTTTTATATACAATTTTAACAGTTCTGAATAATGGAAATTTATAATGAGGGTGAAATTTTCTTTGAATTTCATACGAAAATGATGAATTGATAAAATAATTCACTTAATTAATGTTAATCAGTAAAAAAAATTAAAATAAATGATAACGTTAAAATAACGAATTATTTAAAATTTTTACCTAATCCACTTTTATAATTACTAGCAAATTCCAGCGCTCGAAATTCGAGTGCAATTTCTAGGCAGCTTTATATTCAACTTAGACAATCCACAAACCAAAACTTTTATGGTTTATTATTATTGTGAATGAAGATAACAAACTCATTAACAAACACATTAACAAATTTAATAAAACACACGTAAAACATACATATTTACTTATTTTTTATATTTATATTTATGTTTTATGTTTATTGTGTAATTAATTTAATTTTTAAATATTTTATATATAAACCAATTATGTAATCAAAACTTTTCACATCCCATACTTAAAATTAAAAGATACATATCTTGTTGTATGGGGTTGTCAAATAAAATTCAAATTCAAACATATGTATAATTTTATGTAGGTGTTAGTAGCAACTTTAAATACAATTTACTCAAAATAAAGGAAAAAATTTAAAAGTCTGTAAATCTGCAAAACGGCTAAAAAGAAATACCTTGCAAATAATATACGTTTTGTCAAAATCGGGATAAAATGGTAGAACAAAATATCGGTCACAAGAAATCGCCTAGCCTATTAATATTATAGATGGGTACGTATGTATATTAGCGATTGTGTTCATATAAAGAAAATCTAAGGTCATCTTAGAGGATATATTTGTATAACGACTAGGTCTGAAGATTAACCGTTTTCTAAACTGACAACATAAATATTAATCCGCTGTCATAGAATTGCAGCATTAGTGTTTTGAGGTATAACGTTGGTTTCATAGATCACCAAATAAAATGGTGCTTTTTATAGCATTTGTTTTACAAAGGTATTATGATTTTTTATTTAAATTGAATGAATTACAATTTTTTCTACTTTTTTCCCAAAAGGCCCCCAAAATCTGAATTCTGGGGCTTGTTCCCAAATTTTTAGTTTAGAACATGGAACACCAATATCGTATATGATAAAGACTGTCAAAATGTGAATTAGTCCCGTTAAAATCACTAATTAACAACGAAGGTCTAATGAGGGGGCATTCGAAGATCTCGATGAAATTTGAATATATTTTAGAATGGAAAAAAATGAATGAGCCACATTTTTAAGCTGCCCTATCCCGTATTTAAGGTGCCAAAAAGGTACCAAAATTGGACGTTTTTCGTTTTTTGCATAGTTTTCCCATTTGATACAGAGAAACGATATAAATACATTGCAAGAACTCCCCGATAAATAACGCATGAAAATACCATGCTTAACTCCTCATGTTATTTAATAGAATCCTAAAGTTTTAGGGGGTTTTATACAGTGGTATAAATGTATTTTGAATCAAAACTCACATATATTACTCTTAGTTCTGTTTTTGTGAGGACGTTTCTCACCTTTTTTTTTCGATATAAGAGTAGTTCGTGGTTTAGCATATTTTCCCGAAAACAGGTACTTTTTTTAATGACTTCTTTTAAAAGGTAATTTATTAAAAAATACTTTTTTAAAAAAGTATTTTTAAAAAGGTACTTATTTTAAAAGGTATTTCTTTAAATGGAACTTTTTAAGAAGTACTTTAAAAAAAAAAAAACTTTTTAAAAGGTAATTTTTAAAAATGTACTTTTAAAGAGGTACTTTTTTAAACGATGCTTTATTTAAAAAGTAGGTTTTAATAAGTTTTTTAAAAGGCACTTTTTTAAAAGTACTTTTTTTAAAAGGAGCTTTTTTTAAAGGCACTTTTTTCAAAATATACTTTTTAAAAGGGCGATTTATTAAAACACTTTTTTTTAAAATGTACATTTTTAAGATACTTTAAAAAAAATATTTTTTTCAAAGGTAATTTTTTTAATAGGTAATTTTTTTAAAAGAGACTTTTTCTCAAAGGTGTTTTTTTTAAATCTGAATTTTTTAAGATATACTTTTTACAGGATATTTCTTTCAAAGGTACTTTTTAAAAGTAATTTTTTTAAAAGGTGATTTTTTTAAAAGGACCTTTCTTAGAATGAATTTTTTTTAAAGGTACTTTCTTAGAAGGTACTTTTTTAAAATATATCTTTTTAAAAGGTGCTCTTTTACGAAATACAGAAACATAAAATCGCTTATATCTGAAAAACTAATCAGGGTAGAGCAAAAAAAAAAAAATGTTCTCATCATTTAAAATAACAATTTATCCGTGATCAACATTGATTTTCGCTAATCAGCAAGCTGACAACCATTCTACATTTTATTTCAAATCAAATCAGATAACTTACAATTATAGTCGGTATAGACTATACGACTATACCATGAGCTTAGAGACCTCATCTCTTAGGTCCAACTAATTAGATAGAGAAAATAAGTATAAACCAAATTTGAGCGGAATTTTTATTAATTTTGTTGCTTTCGGATATGAAAAAGTTCATATCGAATGCTATATTTAATGGGACCAAGTCATAAAATGGACCGAACCTGACTATATTTGGTAATGTCACTTAGTTTTCGCAAAAACATATACAGACCAAATTTCAGAAAAATCTGTGCAATATTTTTGTGTTTTGATAGATTTAAGTGGAGATCGAGACTCAGCTTCATATGGAGGCTACGACTAAGAATTGTCCTCTTGGCTTTATTTTTGGACTACTAATAAATTTATGTAATAAACATACTCAAACCCACTTTGACCGAGATCTATATAATAATTTGTTATTATGGTAATTTTATTCAATCTCATAGGCGTCATTTGTATAAGGACTAAGTCTGAACATGAACCGATTTTCATCCTATGGCCAATAGAAGCTTATATACTAAATTTCACTAAAAAAATATTCGTATTTGCGACTTGTATTTTGATTACAAGGTTTACATGGACACACAGACAAACAGAGAAACAGAGGGACAGACGGACGGATGGACGCCCGGACGGACATCGCTAAATCGACTCAGAAAGTGATTCTGAGTAGATCGGTATAATAAAAGATGCATCTAGGTCAAATATTTTTGGTGGTATAGGGTATAACAATTAAAAATAAAAAAAATAAGAGTGGTTTAATACGATTTCAAGTTACTCTCGATATTTTCCAAAAAAATCTGGATCATTAAACTTAAATTTTACCAAAAATTTTACAGTTTGAAGGAGTTTTATATTTTTTATGCAAACAAAGGAATCTTATTTTGGACCGTTATTATTCATTCATTGAATCGAATGAAAATGTTTATGATTTTGAAGGGAATTAAATTTTTAAGTTTAGAAAATAATTTGAGGTGAGGTAACAACTTCTAATATCCTTTTTTTTGGTCCAAGTATTTGAAACTATCCATAGCTAATTCCTATTGAAGGGTTTGCTATTAATTATAAAATTGCTTTTGTTATTTTTTTTCATCATCCTTCAAAGAAATTTCTAAATTTACAAAAAAAAATTGAACATTGATTTTTTCAATTTAAGGTAAGAGAGAGAAAAGTATTTGAAGTGAATAAAATTTTCAAAAAAGCTGAGCTGAACAATTTTGGAAAAACAGATTCTTGATTTGAAAAATTGTTTAGAGACAATCAAATTGATATTTTGCTTGTCTCTGAAACCACTTGACTCTTAGGAGTCTCTTTTCATTGCGCGAATACACCTTGTATGATACTAAGGATCCAAGAGGTGGAGCATGTGGTGGCTCAGCTATCCTAATTAAATACAGATTAAAACATTATTTAATGTGTGATCATTGTGAAAACTACCTTCAAGCTACTACTATTTGCTTTGAAGAACTTGGAAACAGCCTAGTGATTGGATCAATATATTCTCCCCCAAGGTTTTCTATATCAGAAAATCAATATACAAGTTTTTTTAAATCACTAGACCCTCGTCTCATAGTTTCTGGCGATTTTAATGCCAAGCATACATTCTGGGGGTCACGGCTTATTTTCCCGAAGGGTCGTGTTTTGTTTAACACAATTTATAAAATGGATATCTGGTCTCAAGCGGAGAACCAACGTACTGGCCAACAGACGGGCAAAAAATACCCGATTTGATCGATTTCGAATTAACGAAGAACATCGCAAAAGAACTTGTGCATGTGGAATCTTCATTGGAACTCTCGTCTGACCACACACACGAACCCGCAAAAAATTGTGTCCCCATCTGGTGATTTAACGCTTTTAAGTAATATTGATTGGCTAAAATACAAAAAGTTTCTTAGTACCCATTGCACAGAAAGCTTTCCGCTAAGAACATCAGATGATATTGACCTCTCGATTGTTAACTTCGAAAAAAATCTCAAACTAGCTGCTCAAGTTGCTACTAAACCTCCTCGTCACACCAGGCCATATAGAACTACTTCTGTAGATGTTGAAAGGCTATTAGGTGAAAAAAGAAGAATTCGAAGAGAGTGGAAACTGCACAGGTCTCCTCAACTTAAGCAACAATTGAAAGACTGTACGAAAAACCTACGGAGACTGCTTGAATAGTTATCTTGAAAAACTGGATCCAACAGAAAAAACTGATTATTTTTTGTGGCGTGCTACAAAAAATCTTAAAAGACCTCTTGTGTGTAAGCCTCCTCTAAGAAAAGAAAGTGGAGGATGGGCTAGGAATGACAAAGAGATTGGAAATCTGTTTGTGGAACATCTAAAAAAAGTTTTTACTCCAAATATAACCCCTAGTTCTATTGATGAGTTGCCACCTGTTACTTCACAGAAGAGAGCAGTGCCCCTTCGTTTTGAGATTCGAGAATCCGAAAAGGCTATTGTTGATTTGAACCCCCAAAAAATCATCGGGGATCGATGGGATCAGTAATAAAATGCTTTTGGGGTTACCCCGAATAGCATTAGGAATAATTCTATTTATTTTTATTCCTATAATACGCCTTGAACATTTTCCCCCAGAATGGAAAGTTTCACTCGTTACAATGATACCTAAACCAGGAAAAGATCACACAAAGGTCGATTCGTATAGACCAATAAGTTTACCGTCCAACTTGTCAAAATTATTCGAGAGAATTTGGGTAAACAAAAACTTACAATATCCGTAGATCAAAATAATGTCATTCTAGCACATCAATTTGGTTTCAGACGAAAACACAGCACCACTGAGCAAGTTCACAGAATTGTAAGTGCCATAAGAAGAGCTTTTGAAGAAAAAAAGTACTGCTCCGCACTTTTTATAGACGTCTTGCAAGCCTTCGTCCGAGTTTGGCACGAGGGACTTATCTATAAATTTAAACAGTTGTTAGCCCCGAACACACATAAGCTAATCGAGAGCTATATAATTAATAGAAAATTCTCTATAAGAGAGAAAAGCTTTGTGAGCCCTCCACAGACAATTCATGCTGGTGTACCACAAGGTAGTATCTTGGGCCCGCTTCTGTACATTCAGACATGCCAACAAATGAAAACACACTTACGTCGACTTTTGCGGATGATACTTCAATTTTAAGCGTACACGAAACCCCCTCAACAGCATCTCTTCTTTTACAAAGCCATATTGAAAAGCTGGAATATTGGATAGATATGTGGAAGATTAAAGTAAATGAACAAAAGTGTATCCACGTAACTTTTACCCTAAGAAGGGAGACTTGCCCTCAAATTCGAATTAGGAACCAGCTACACTTACCTGGAAAAGTAAGTTACCTGGAAAAGCCATATAGACGCAAAATTGACACAAATAAAATTTAAGTTAGTCCAATTCACATGGCTAATTGGCAGGAACTCAAAACTAAGTCCCGATTGTAAGCTCTTGATTTGTAGCTCGATTTGCAAACCCATTTCGTGCTATGGTATACAGTTATGGGGACAGCCTCAGCTTAAAACATAGAAAGAATACAAAGATGCCAAAACAAGATTTGAGAATGATTACAGGCGCACCATGGTACGTAAGAAACTCACATTTGCACACAGACTTAAATGTTTCTGTAGTAAAGTACGAAATCACTAGATATAGTGCAAACTATTTGGAAAACCTAGAGTCTTACCCGAAACCTCTAGCACGTTACTTAAACAACAATCGTATCCACCAACGCTTAAGAAGGAGGGAGACTGCTGATCTCATTGGATGAAAAATGGATTGATACAATATTTTCTTTTTTTATCATTAGATTATATATGTATATAGAATAAGTGAAATTTTGTCCGGCACTGGCTGGATTTAATATTTAAGTTTTAGTTTTAAGATTTCAATAACTTATTGTTAGTTCACAAACCTATGTGAAGATTCAATAAATAAAGATGAATTAAAAAAAAAAAAACTAAAAATTAATTTTGGCTTCAAATAAAATAAGTAAAAAAAACTTCGAACAAAACTGAGGCCAACTCAAATGAAAAAGTGGAAACATTATATTCTTTTCATTTCACTTAAAAGCCAGCCACGGACGCACAGTGGTTTCAAAACCAAAAAAAAGTGGTAATAAGTCTGGAACTTCTAAACTATTGGTTGGATTGGAATAGTATATTCTAGGCGATTGTAGTCAAGGATATAGGCTTTCAAAATATTTATTTTTGAGATACCCAGTTGTAACACAGGGTGCTTTCAAAGTTTGTAACTTTTATAAATATGAAGTGATTTTTACGTTTTTTAAATTTTTCCAATAAGCATTAAATTAACAACAAAAAACATGCTTATACTACCTAGTTATCGCTTATGGTTTAAAAAATATTTGATTTTAAAAATCAACATTTGAACTTTTCACCAAATTCTTTCTTGGTTTATCGCAAATAACATTTTTATTAAAATAGATAAAAAAAAATCTATAAATATGTGGCGATAGCCAGTACTTTTCAAAAAAATACGCTGAAGTACTTTTTGAATCATTTTAAACCGTTTAGTGATCACTAAATCTTAAAGTTGATTTTTTGAATCAGGTTCTAAAAATTGTAAATTTTTGCCAAAAAATACCCTTCATACTTTCACTTTTTTTCTCACAACCTTGGTAAAACATATATATTTTTCTACATATTTTAAAAGAATATGCTTCAAGAATGCTTGTAAGCGAAATTTTTAATATTTTTGGACATGCACCCTACGTCCAGCATTGGACGAAATTGTGCAATTTAAAAAAAAAAAACTAAGTTTTAAAAGTTAATACAAAAATATCCGCTCGATTTCTTCAAATATTTCACCGCAGTATTAAAGCTCCAAATAATTTTATTTATTTGCCGCAATAAAATTCACCGCCATTACATAAACGTGGAGGGCTTAAATGGCGAAAAAAGTCAAATTTTCATACGAATTTTTTTTGTTAACATAAAAAACATATCAAGATTAGTTATTTTTATATTTTGTTTATTGATTCAGAACGGCATTTAAATTATCTAAAACACTTCAAAAAATTATTTTGATAACGTTAGTAGTTTTTCTTTCAAATGTTGAGTTAAATAGTTGATTAAGCATGAGTTGAAGTAATGGGCAGAAGGATGCTGACGATGAACAAGTCGCTTTGTTCGAAAGTAGCTACTCCATCTAGCGCTGTCTTCAATTTTTTTTTTCTAATATTTCTCTTACATTACAAAATTATTATCTTTCTTTCATTACAAAAATATATACATGATCTTAAACCGAACAATAAATGACTAATTATTCCAATACAGATCAACAATACATAACAATAACAGTTTTTGAGATATTTATATTCAAATTTCAGAAAGAAATATAGAAAAACTATGGTTTTTCGTTTTTTTTTTTGGTTTTTTTTTGGTAAAGTGTTCCCAAAATTTTAGAATTTTATTTATTTGCAATTTTTAGAACCTGATTCAAAAAGTCAACTTTAAGATTTAGTGCTCACTAAATAATTGAAATAATTCAAAAAATACTTCAACGTATTTTTTTAAAAAGTACTGGCTATCGCCACATATTTTTAGATTTTTTTTTTTATCTATTTTAATAAAAATGTTATTTGCGAAAAACCAAGAAAGAATTTGGTGAAAAGTTCAAATGTTAATTTTTAAAATCAAATATTTTTTAAACCATAAGCGATAACTAGGTAGTTTTTTGTTAATAATTTAATGGTTATTGGAAAAATTTAAAAAACGTAAAAATCACTTAATATTTATAAAAGTTACAAGCTTTGAAAGCATTTTCCACCTCGAGGTGGTCGACTTTGGCACCCTGTAGCTCACCCTGTGTTACAACAGGGTATCTCAAAAATAAATATTTTGAAAG
Organism: Cordilura impudica; assembly: GCA_963682025.1. Classification (NCBI taxonomy): domain Eukaryota; kingdom Metazoa; phylum Arthropoda; class Insecta; order Diptera; family Scathophagidae; genus Cordilura; species Cordilura impudica. The sequence continues at coordinate 157,586,509 of OY821521.1, read as the reverse complement.
CCTATATCCTTGACTACAATCGCCTACAATATACAATTCCAATCCAAATAATAGTTTAGAAGTTCCAGACTTATTACCACTTTTTTTTGGTTTTGAACCACTGTGGGACGTGTACAGCAATCACTGAAATGGTAAACATTTTATCGATAACACAAGGGAACAAAGTTTTTGCTGATTAAGAAGTGGCTATTATCTTTAAGGTTATTTGGGATGCTGAATTCAAATCTGCACTTGGTTTTTTTCTATCAACTCGACTTTTCGCGATATACGGTTATGTCCAAAATTAAGGCACATCCACTACATATTGGAATAACTTGAAAACGGTTCACCATATTCATTTAAAGAAAATATCCAAATTTCGCCAACTATATTAACTTTAAGGCGTGCTTACATTGGTTTTAAATTTTCTCGGTAGTTTCAGAGATATCGTTGAAGTTTTGAAAAAAATAACGATTTAAAAAAAATTTTTTGTTTGTTTTTTAAAAATTCATAAAGAATAAAACTGCGACAAAAAGGGCAGTTTTGGTCTAAAAACATTTAAATAAACATATTTCGAATGAATTTACTGAGAAAACTGAATTGATAAAAATCGCGATTTACATAAAAAAATAAAATTCTTTAACATGTTTGCATGTTTGCTGCTGTTCTATTTATGTAATAAGTGTGTTATTGTAATTGTTTTTAGGTCACTGATTTCAGATATTAAGTCAGATTTTTTCTATCAGCTTTACTTCTTAATTTATCAATAAAAGAGAATTTTAAGTGTACATAATTTTTTTTTTTTTTAATTCTGAGAAACATAAAAATGTCATGGAACGTTTTTGTTTTTCAAACGCAACAAGTACATCTTAAAAATTCAATTTTAAAAATCACCAAAAAATGGTGAACCGTTTTCAAGTTATTCCAATATACGGAAGTGCCTTAATATTGGACATAAAGTGGATCTTCGAGCCTGCCAAAGATTTGAAAGAATTGGACGGTCGAATCTATAATATTAATAGGCTAGGCGATTTTTTGTGACCGATGATTTGTTCTACCATTTTATTCCGATTTTGACCAAACGTATATTATTTGAAAGGTACTTCTTTTTAGCCATTCTGCAGATTTAAAGATTTTTAAATTGTTTCCTTTGTTTTGAGTAAATTGCATTTAAAGTTGCTACTAACACATACATAAATTTATAAATATGCTATGTGTGTTTTATTAAATTTATTAATGTGTTTATTAATGAGTTTGTTATCTTCATTCACAATAATAATAAACCATAAAAGTGTTGGTTTGTGAATTGGCTAAGTTGAAAAATAAAGCTGCGTAGAAATTGCACTCGAGCGCTGGAATCTGCTAGTATATACTTTTACAAGTTAAGGAGAAACTTCAGGCTCAAACAAATTTTTTGTTATGATAAAACTATTTTAAAAATAATTTGATTGGAAACAAATTTTTGATTTAAAAAAAAACTTCTTTTTAAATATATTTTTGTGCAAACAAATTTCTAATTTTAAAAATTATTTTTTTTAAAGCGAACATTTTGATTTGAAAATAAAAACACAAAAATCATATTTTAGAGTATTTTTCAAGTATAAATACTTTCCTTGTTTATATCGAAAATTCTTATAATATATTGTTATACAATATTTTATAATGTATTTAATTTCATACTAAATTAAAAAAAAAAATATTTTTCAATGAAAGTTTATGTTTCGCATACGTCAATCGAACAATTTCTGAATGAATCATTAAAGGCATATCACTTATTCGCGTTATTGTTGTCTAGAAAACAAAACAAAAGTTAAATAGATATAAACAATATATAAAAATAAAAGATAAAAATATTAAAAACATATTTTTTTTTTTCGAAAAGTGTTGACAAATATATAAAAGAGTTTTTTAAAACGAGAGTGCTGTCATATTTTATACATATTTGAAGAGCAGAACAGTAATTAAACAAATGTTTAAAATTCTCAAATTTATTTTATTTTATTAATATGACATTTTTAATGAGTTCCTATTCATGACAAAAAAAAAAGATAACAATATATAATTTTTTAAAATATTAAACAAGCACAGCGAGTATGAGAGAGGGAATGCTATTAAAAAAAATATAAATTAGTAGTATTTTAAAATTAACTCGGTAAAGTCACTTGAAAATTTTGTTTCGGTATAATTATTATTTTTTTTTCTAAAGTGTGAGCAAAAAATTTAAAATACTCATTTGACAATTGTTAGTGTGAATTAAAAAATCCAAAGCAAAACGAAATAAAAGCTTAAATAAAATGTAAACAATATAAATATGTTTGTATCTTTGTATAATCGTGCATCATGTGTCAATAAGTCGCTGTCAAAATAGAAATATATAAAATATATTTAAGTGGGTATTCAAATAATTTAATTTTTTATTTTTATTGTATAAAAACCAATAAATATTATTAAAATTATATATTTTATAACTATCCAAATGTGGAGTATAATAAAATAAATTTTAATAAACTTCTACGATCGAAATACTAAGGACCTGATTCGGTAACTCGATTCATACGTACGACTAATAAATTTGTATTCACTTGTTGGAAACGTCTTATTTAAATTACTTATTTACAAATTATTAGAAAAATAGTTTTCTAATAAGTGATATATTCGTAATAAGCATATATTCGTATCGTCGCACAGTGGCGCCTGTAGAACAAGTGAGGTTGCAAAAATCAAAAATTTCATGTGTCCCTAAAAAATAATGAATAAACCTATTTTAAAGGAAATTGTCCAACGATTTCAAATATGCTACTCTTACTACAATCAAATTTTTCGTTCAGAAGATATAGCCCTTCAAAGTTGACTGATCTTCAGTGTTCCAAAAACCAGACCATTCTTAGGGAATTTGCTTCGCTTTCAGATACAGTATCTCAAAAGCATTCTTTTTGATTTTGTTGATAGATCTATTTATTAAGAAAAGAATTAAAAAAAATTGTACTGTTTGCTTAGTGTTTGTCCAGGTAAATCGATATATACCAACTATCCATTTTTTCAATATTTCTCTACTTTTATGGAAAATAAATAAAAAACTATAAATTTCTATAGTTGCCATATTTTCAAAATAAGTTCTTTGATTATTCCTTTGCTAGCTGTCCGTCGTTGCCCCATTTTTTGCTACAGGTAAAATTTTGAAAAAAATGTTGCATACATTATTGCGCAATTTATAACATATCAGTGGTTTTCTAGAATAGCCACGTATGTCATAAAATCAAAATGTTGAGGGGAGCCAAAAAACGTTTTATTTGAAATTATGGGCTCGATATAAAGTTTTTAAAGCTTTTTATTTAACAGTCCTGTAGATATGGGCAATAAATGCTTTATATAAAATTTTGAGTCAAAAATCTTCAGAGGAATAGATCCTAGAGAAGGACGAAAAAACAATATGTAAATAACACTTAAAGTGTGTGCAGATAAAACAACTTATGTCGACAAACGTCGTTTTCCTTGAAAAAGAAATCTACCAATGCAACCACCCATGTAGACATAAGTTGTTGTTGCTTGAAAAATGGATTTTTTTGTTCGTCGACAAAAAGTTAACGGGACTTAGGATGAGAATATAACAACGTATCAAGAATAATAGAAATAAACACACAAGTTTTTATAAGTGGTAATAAACTGAAAAATGGTCCAAAATTATTTTGCATTTTTTTCATTAATAACAACGTATGTCGCTATGTGTCGTTTTCTGAGAAAATAATTTGTCAGCGATCAAACATAGGTTGACATACGTTAATAGTGCTGCAAATTAATTTAATAAACATTTAAGTTACGTCGTTATTTAAAGAAAAAACTCAGAAATGTTCAATATTTAACACATGTAAAGAGCGTTAAAAATTAATATATTTGGCATCGTTAACTCAAAACTGACAAAAATGGACATACGCGGTTATTCCAGAAAACCACAGATATAACCGTGAAAATCCGTTGTTATTGTTTCGTTCGTATTTGTTAAGATATATAATTTTTGTTTTTCATTCTGTAATGCTTACTGTCGACCAATAATGTTTCAGTTTGCAAGTACATCGGTGGAACTCATAAGGACCACAGTGTGAAATTCAAGAACAAACATGACTAAACCCACAAAGTTCGCAATCAGTGAAGGAAAATACATTGAATTTAGTTACGAGTTCCACCTGACCATGGTTGACGGAAAAGTCGTTAACGAACTGCTAAAAACAACCACAAAATTGTCATGCCCAATTTGCAAAGAGACGAAAAAGAAGTTCGACAATTTAAACGATTCTACAAACGAAGAGAATTAAGAATATGGAATCTCACCATTGCACGCAAAATTAAGGTGTATGGAGTTCTTGTTCAAATTAGCGTATCCGCTTCCACATGAGGGGGAACACTTTGATGAAAATACATCAAACGCAGATAAGAAAGATAAGTATGCGTTTTTCAAACAAATTGGGCTAAAAGTAGACTTCCCCAAGTACGGATACGGAAACTCAAACGATGGAAATACTTCGAGAAAATTTTTTGAAAATGATGAGGCTATAACTCGAATCACTCGAATAAACAATCAAACCGTTAAGAGATTGAGAACTATCTTGAATGTTTTAAACTGCAAGAAAAAAGTTAATTCTGAAAAATATGGAGAATATGCTTTGAAAACTGCATCACTTTTAACAGAACTATATCCGCAGGAAAAGTTGACCCCGAGAGATCATAAAATATTGTTGCATGGCAAAGATATAATTGATGATCAGACTTTGCCAATTGGAGAGCTTTCTGAAGAAGCACAGGAGTCTTTAAAAAAATGTCATAAAAAATATAAATTGATGAACACTTTCAAATCATCAATCATGTTAGCAGCATCTTCCGATCCACTTATTTGTTTACTGCGGCATGTAAAGTCATAAAAAGAGTTAGAAAATAATCATAGTTCAGAAGTTATTAGTCTTTTAGATATACCTTCTTTTACGGATTGTGAGCAATATTTTGCAAAAAATTGAAAACTAAATTAAAAAAAGAATTTTTTTTAAATCTTTTCTGGAATAATTTTAAATCATAAAAGCCTTTAAAAAGAAACATAAAAAATCAAAAATTTTAAAAAGTATTTTATTTTACTTCCCATAAAATTGATTTTTCCACAAATTTCAAGTTTGCTAACCCATAAGTAGGCACCTAAAACACTCAAACATTCAGTTAATAGGCTGTTCCATTATCTATCATATGCCTTTTAAATTTTTGGATTATCTTAATTGGTTTAAAAGTTATGAATTTTTGCAACGAAAAAACTCAAATGGCGCCACTGTGCGTCGCTATTGAGGTAAAATCATTAACAATGTCAAAAATTATATAGCGACGATATACGACATTTTAAATTTTCTAATTTGACAATATTTTAAACTGCTTTAAACTTGACATTGTTTGAAAAAAAAAAAAAACAAAATAAGATAAAAATAAAAAACTAAAAAAATATTTCAATAATATTGCCCGACATTGATTTTAATACCAGAGGTTTATGACCTGCTCTTTGATACAAGACATGCTGTAGTAGGAGTATAAAAATAATATATGTAAGTGTCGTGAAACCAGTTTAAAATGTTTTATTTATGAATCGATTTTAGTTATAATGACAACAATTTTCATAAACAGAAATATTTTTTTTCTTTATAAAATTAACATACAGTTAAATTCAGTTATAACGAACGTAAAGTTTTGTTCTTTTCGAGCTAAGTTTTGTTTTTTTCGAGCTAAGTTTTGTTATAAAAAAATTTTCGAATTACAACAAAATAGTTCGTTATAAATTCATGTTTACTTCACATTATACACATTATTATATGTGTATAATAATAGTAATAATAATAATAAGCCTTGCTCTAAATTAATTTAGAGCTACCTCATTGTGGGCATAGGCTCTCAAGAAATCTCCATCTGGAGCGTCTATTTGCAATATTTCGTAATTCTAATAAGTTATTAATCTTTCTATCATTAAAATCAGGCAGACTATTAATCTCATTTAAATTTGAGCGACGCCAAGAGTTGTTTGACCTTCCTCGTCCTCTTACGCCTTGAGGATTGTAAGTTAAAGCTCTTTGGCATACGTTCGCGTCTTCTCTTCTAAGGGTGTGCCCTATCCAGCCAAGTTTTCGTCTTCGGATTTCGCAGTTTATATCACTCATATTTGCTATAGCGAGTAGTTGATCATTAGTTATTGTATTGGGTCAAAATATTCTTAATATTATACGGAGACATCTGTTAGTAAACACTTGCATTTTCCGCTTAATTTCTTCTGTTACTAGCCATGTTTCGCACCCATATAATAATACTGACAGTACACAGGCTGAAAATATGTTTAATTTTGTCTATTTGCTGTATTCGTTCGACCTCCATGTTTTAGATAAAAGGGCAAAAGCACCTCTTGCTTTTCGTATTCTTGTCGTGACATCAAGAAGTGTACCACCATTTGTATCAATCATACTGCCCAAGTATTGGAACTCGCTTACATTTTCCATAACGTGGTTGCCGATCGTTAGTGGTTGTGTTGCCTCTGTATTTATGCGTATTTCCTTTGTTTTGCTGATATTAATCTTCAAACCTACTTTCTCTGATTCTCTGGCAAGATCGTAAATTTTTGCTTGTACAGCCCTGTTCAGTAGGTTAGACGCACATGTTTGAAAATCAAAAAAGCTCTTAAATTTTAAGAAACAGTGAAGAAAATAAAACAATAAATACGGAGAAAGGAAGCCAAGAGAGTACCAAAAATAAAACTAAGAACAACAACTGAAGTCGCTCAGTGTTAACGGAAATTTTAACTCATTTGTAAAACAATGACAAAAATATGCATATTTTTGTCGTTCATTTGAATAGACGCAATAGAGAAAAATTCAAATTAAGAGTTTATTTATATTTTTTGAGAACAATTTTATATTTTTTATTTTAAAACAAATTTATATACAGTATTTAGTACTTCGTATTTCCAGCTTTTTTGTGAAATAATTTCAAAAATACGATCTTTCATGGATTTATACAAAGACATAAGGTAATCCAAGGATATTTCGGCCTAAGCGCCCTTTATTGCTGCGATTAAGGATTCTTTGTTATTGTATTGCCTTCCTCCTTCATATAGCTTTCGTGTAAGCCAGCCCCAGACGTTTTCTATTATGATGAGGTCCGGCGAATATGGTGGCCAGCCTAACAACTGCACGTTTTGGCTTGAAATAAAAGACTTTACAACGCGTGCATTGTGTATTGGTGCATTGTCTTGATGCAGACTCCATGGGCGAGGTCCAAATATATCATATAGTTTGGGAAAAGCTGACTTTAGAATCGGTTTATAGCTGCTTGCATTCATTTTTGTGCTCACGAATATCAATTCCATCGAACCATAGTACGTGATCGCTCCCCAAACCATTACACCACCCTCTCAGCTGTGATGACAACTCAGATAGAGGTCATCTTTTCTCATATAATGAAAATAATATTGGTATCCATCCGGACCATCCAAATTGAATTTCTTTTCATCCGTAAAAACGACCTGTCGCCAATCATTAATCATCGTGTCTTGTTGCACATCCCAAATCATATGGTTTTTAGAAAATTCGAATCGTTTTTGCTTGCGTACAGCATTTAGTGGCGGTTTCTTTTTTAATTTCATTCATTTTAAATACTTTGACTTATAAATGACACGACGAACAGTCGAGACACTAGCACTGACATTAGCTTGAAGTTTTATTTAGGTACGGTAGACGCCGAATTTGATGCGATATTAAGAATTTTTCGGTTATCTCTTTCAGTCAAGACGCTTGAAATTCTTCCTTTATAATTTTTTCCATATGTTTTTGGCTCTTTTATATATGGTTCTACTGTTCTGAAACTACGCCCTTTTTTTCGCGATGGCACGGTTCGAAGAACCTCCACCATACAAAAAGTCTATTTTCTTTTGTTCTATCAAGGTCATCTTTTTTTTGTTTTCCCATTTTTATGGAAACAACAAATAGTTAAACAGCAACAGTTTATTTTTTAGTAATAATATTTTGACTTGCACGCACGATTACAAAACCTAAACTGCGTCTAATCAAATGAACGACAAAAAAAAATCCATATTTTTGTCATTGTTTTACAAATGAGTTAAAATTACCGTTAACTTTGAGCGACTTCAGTTGTTGTTCTTAGTTTTATTTTTGGTACTCTCTTGGCTTCCTTTCTCCGTATTTATTGTTTTATTTACTTCACTGTTTCTTAAAATTTAAGAGCTTTTTTGATTTTCAAACATATGCGTCTCACCTACTGAACGGGACTGTATATCAACATATCTGTGAGAAAGCTCGCATTTGTCATCAGCATAGTCGAGTGATTCCAAACGGATCTGCGGATTTAGGGGGTCCCATACTATTCCTCTCGGCCTATTTGTAGTTGAGCGTTTAACTACCGCATCTAATACAATCAGAAATAGAAGCGGCGATAATAAACAACCTTGTGTAACGCCAGACGTTGTTTTAAATGGTACAGAGATTTCGCCATCATGTAGCACGGAGCATTCAAATGTGTCGTAACTCTGACGTATCATGCGTGTTATTTTATCTGGCACTCCGAGGTTGGCCAGTTTTGCCCATATACAGGCTCTATTTATTGAGTCAAACGACTTTTCATAATCAACAAACAACATATATAGGGGTGATTGCATTTCGGGAGATTGTTCTATAATTAATCGCAACGTATTGGTCTGTACAGGACATTGCAGGTCTAAAGCCGGCTTGCTCTGGTCTTAGCTTGTTGTTTATGTAGGCCATCATTCGCTCTAATATTATCTTCATTATTACTTTCATCACTGCTGGAAGAACCGTTATACCTCGCCAGTTGTCACATCTCATTCTATCACCTTTCTTTGGTAATTTAATTATAATATCTTTCAACATTTCAATAGGGTATTGTTCTCTATGCCATATTTCATTAAAAAGTGGGTACAGCAATTCAATGAACATATTGGGATCCGCTTTAAATATTTCTGCTGGGATATTGTCAGCACCTGCAGCTTTGTTTAGCTTCAGAGCTTTTATGGATTCGTAAATTTCTGATTTAGTAGGATTTGTTCGTAATGGAAATGTTTCAACGTTGTTTTCATGTGTTACTTCTATACCGGAGCGGTTAATATTCATTGTTTCCATAAAGTATTCTTTCCATCTGACGAGCTGGTCTCGTGTATTTGTAATAATTTCGCTATTTTTATTTCTAATTGGAACAGATTTTTCGTTGCTAAAGCCATTGAACTTCCTAGTGATATTATATAGCTTCTTCATGTCGTGTGCTTTTGCTGCTTCGTCAGCAGATAAAGCTAGGCATTGGATAAACTCTCTTTTATCATTTCTGATTGCTCGTCTAACCATTTTATCGAACTGGTTGTATTCTTTTTGAGCCTCTTTCCGTTTAACATTATTCGTTGTAGCGTTTATATTGTTTTTTAATTTTCCTCGTTCATCAATCAAGTTCCATGTGCTTTCGGAGATAAATTCATCGTATTGTTTTCGGGCCTTACCGAGTGAGTTGAGGCATGTATCCTGTATAGCAGTTTTAAGTTTTAACCATTTCTGGTTTATATCCATTTCCGGCGGTAGGTTGTTAACCCTCTCTTTCAGAGGGTCACAAAACATGGTCTTGAAATGCGGTATTTTCAGACGTTCTACATTATATTTTGTACGTGGGGTGTGTGTTCTTTTATATTTGTTCGGCAGTTTCAAATGTAGTTTACCAAAGAGCATAAAGTGGTCAGATCCTATGTCTGCTCCACGCTTATTTCGAACATCCCATAAACAGTTACTCTACTTTGCTGTTATGCAGATGTGATCAATTTAACTTTGAGTTTCAGCGTCAGGTGATTTCCACGTCGTCTTGTGATTCAATTTGTGTTGATTTAGACCAAACATTTCTACTAAGGGTTCACCATTACTATTGATCGATCCAATACCATGTTTACCCATTATTCCCTCCATACCATCGTTTACCGCTCCAACTTTTGAGTTGAAATCTCCCATTACAATTTTAAAGTCTTTATTGGAGATATCTTTCAAGGTTAGTTTCAGTGTATCATAAAATTTGATTTTCTGCTCAACGTCAGCACCTTCAGTAGGCGCATAGCATTGCACTACCGTAAGATTGATGTTCTTACATTTCAGTCGAACAGACATAATGCGCTCGTTAACAAATTTCTGGTCTAATAAATAATCACAGATATTCGCATGTATCAGTATACCAACACCATATTGGTGCACATCATTTTCGTTCGGCATACCAGACCACAGCAGTTGATGACCATCTATAGTTTTTATGGTGCCATTTTGGTTCCATCGTACTTCACTCTTACCTAGGAAGGCGAGATTGTATTTTCCAAAAACTTTGCAAACTTGCTCAAGGTTGCCTGGTTGATAGAGTGTTCTAACGTTCCATGTAGCGATTCGAAGTCCTTTATCATTGCGCGGGGTCGTCATCATTTTTTTTGCAGTTTGATTTTCATTTCTTCTTGAGTTTCTGGGAATTGTTTGTGTAGTTTCGGATATAATGAGTAATCGGCACAAGATATCCTAGTCTGATGATGGGGCTGCCACCTAAGCCGTCAGACCGACTTGTAACTGTGAATTCAGTGACTGACGACACCTAATTACCTGAGACGTCATCAGTTATTAGACCATCAGGCTGCACACTTTACATTTCGCCTTCTCACGTTTGCTAGCTCTGAAGGATATCAGAAACCATTGCCCGGGGAATACCTAGCCTAATGCTGGCGGTGTGAGTTGCTTTGACAATTAGACAAAAGAATCATTTCTGGCCATTCCCAATTGAAAGGCAATCAGAGAACATTCCACTTCTGTAATTTTGTATAGATCCGTAATTTTGGGGCTTATGGCTGTATAAGTACATTAAGATAGGTTGAGTTTACACAACCAACAAAAAGTGTTAGCTTCACCCCTAAGATTAAAGTTTCATTTATTTTATGATGATTCCGATATCGAAAATCACCAGACAGCTGGACCGCTTTTAAATATAAATATATTATAATGAAATTTGTTCATGTTCTGACCTAGCTCTCATGTAAGTGATAACTATGAGATCGATTAGAATTGTCCTAAGATACAATTTATCATATAAGCACTTTTAGTCATAGTCCCATATAAAGTACCGCCTTATCTTCATTTCAATCCATCAAAAAAAAAAAAAAAAAAAAGAAATAAATTATAGGCTTTTCGCAAGTTAATCCAAATTTACTTAATATGTTAATTTTTCGACTTAGTTCTCATAGCATCCGATAAGAACTCTTTAATAACTACAGCCCACAAATTTGTTATTTAAAATGGTTTATACTATAATTTATATGATCAGAATAATGTTGGACTGAGGACTCCTACTTGAAATTTCTGGCATATGGTAATTGTACAGTTAGACCATAAGTATCTTCCCTGTTTCATTCTAAAAGATGAAAGAATCCCGATGGTGTTTCACTCAATAAAACGTGATAAAGACAACCGATTTGGATGATGTATTTTAAAGAGATTTCTTGCCATCTTTAAAAATAACAAACTTTTTTTTTGAAAATATTTTTTTAAAAGTTTTTTATATTACTTTTTTAATAAAACCCTTTTAATAGCCAATTCTTTCTTAATAAAGAACCTTTTCTTAAAAAATTCAACTTTCTTAACAAAAGACATTATCATGTCTTTTAAGAAAAAGCGGTTTTTCTTTACAAAGTAATATTTCTTAACAAAGTCCAATTTCTTAAAAAGTTCAATTTTTAAAAAAAGTACAATTTCTTAAAAAAATGTTTAAAAAGGTACATTCTCAAAAAAGTACCTCTTCAAAAAGTGGATTTTCTTAAAAAAGTGGATTTTCTTAAAAAAGTACATTTCATGAAAAAGTACATTTTCATAAATCTTTGGTTTTCTGGAATAACCGCGTATATCCATTTTTTGTCAGTTTTGAGTTAACGATGCCAAATATATTAATTTTTAACGCTCTTTACATATGTTCAATTTTTTAAAAACAAATATTGACCATTTCTCAGTTTTTTTCTTTAAATAACGACGTAACTTAAATGTTTATTAAATTAATTTGCAGCACTATCGACGTATGCCAACATACGTTTGATCGCTGACAAATTATTTTCTCAGAAAACGACACATAGCGACTTACGTTGTTATTAATGGAAAAAAATGCAAAATAATTTTGGATTATTTTTCAGTTTATAACCACTTATAAAAACTTGTGTGCTTATTTCTGTCATTTTTTGTCACTATTATTCTTGATACGTTGTTATATTCTCATACTACATCCCGATAACTTTTTGTTGACGAACAAAAAAAATCCATTTTTCAAGCAATAACAACTTCTGTCTGCATGGGTGGTTGCGGTTTATTTTTTTTTTAAAGAAAACGACTTTTGTTGCCATAAGTTGTTTTATCTGCACACACTTTAAGTGTTATTTACATATTGTTTTTTCGTCCTTCTGTAGGATCTCTTCCTCTGAAGATTTTTTACTCAAAATTTTATATAAAATATAATATCTACAGGACTGTTAAATAAAAAGCTCTATAAACTTTATATCGAGCCCATAATTTTAAATATAACGTTTTTTGGCTCCCCTGAACATTTTGATTTTATGACATACGCGGTTATTCTAGAAAACCACAGAAATAAGTAAATTTTCTTGAAAAAGTACAATTTCTAAATAATTAAAAGGTATTGTAGAGATAATATTACTTAAATATAGTATAGTTATCATGTAAATAGAGTATAACTTATCATAAATATAATCAGTATTAAGATTTAACTAATTTGTCATAAATTATTGGTCTTCACTGTAACAATGCACCCTCAATTATATAACTACATATGTACATACATTTTTGTAACTCATATAAATACACAGTAAGAACAAAAACCAGTATGTCTAACAAAAACAACAACAATGTAAGGAAAATAAGCGAATGTACACAAGCGAAACAGAAACAAGTAAGAAAATTATAGTCGGTCTAGACCGACTAAACGATACCCTATACCATGCGTTCAGAGACCCTATCTCTTAGGCCCAACTAACTGGACATAGAAAATAGGAAAAAACCAAATTTGAGTGGGTTTTTATTAATTTTTTTGGCTGCAGATATGAAAAAGTTTATATCGGATGCTATATCTGTATGGGGACTAGGTCCAAAAATGGACCGATCCTGATAATGTTTGGTAAAGTGTCTTGTATTTTGCGAAAATAAATACAAACAAAGTCTGAGAAGAATCAGTGCAATATTTTTGTTTTTTAATAGATTTAAGTGAAGATCGGGAAGCAGATCTATATGGGGCCAAAGGTATCATTTTTGGACTACTCATTAATGAACGTAATAAACGCATACAAAACCCAATTTGAGTAAGATCTCTATGCCAATTTGGATCTCATGGCAATTTATGTCGATTTCATAGGGGTAATTTGTATGGGGGCTAGGTCTGAACATGGACCGATTCTCACCAATTTCAATAGCGTTCATCCCATGGCCGATAAAAGCTTATGTACCAAATTTCATCAAAATATATTCATATTTGCGACCTGCAGTTTGATTACAAGCTTTACATGGACACACAGACGGACGGACGGACGGACGGACGGACGGACGGACGGACATTGTTAAATCAACTCAGAAAGTGATTCTGATTCGATCGGTATAATTAAAGATGGGTCTAGGTCAAATATTTTTGGTTGTTACAAACAGCAGCACAAAATCATTATACCCAAACCACATAGTGGTATAGGGTATAAAAATAAAGAAGAGTCAGTCTTATTTGAACATAAAAAGCAAGCAGACTATAACAGCTTTTCTAATTTTCTAAATGGGTATCTTTTTTAAAAAAGTAAATTTTCCACAAAATAACATATTCTGCAAAAGTACCTAACACTTTTCGTAAGAAGTACGTTTCTTAAAAAATAACCCTTTTTTAAAAAGTACCTTTTCTTAAAAAAACCTTTTCTTAAAATTGATATTTTCTAAAAAATATCTGTTCTAAATAAGTACATTTTCTAAAAAAAATATTTTCTAAGAAGTATAATTTCTTAAGAAAGGGCCAATTTGGCCAAAAAAGTATCATTGATTAAAAAAGGACTATATCGCACCTGTACCTCTAAAGTGAGTCAACTCAAAATTTTTCAATTTTCACTTTTTGCACTTTGCACTGTAAAAATCTTACGTCGATTTTTCTAGTCTTTCGCAGAAAAAATACATTTGTAACCCTCTTTGTGTTAAAAGAGTATCTTCTTTAGAATCCACTAAATAGACATATTTTGAGTTGCACCCAAAAAACTTGTTATTTTTGATGATCACTGAAAAAATCGCATAAACAACTACTGTTGTATACTTATTATTCGTAATTCTTTGCAATGAAACATCTGTTTTTAAATTTTATAGAAAATATTTAAAAAAAAAACGGGTTTTTGTCGCTACTAAAAATTTGTAAATTTTGAGTTTACTCACTTTAGAGGTACAGGTGCGATATGATAAAAAATACATATTCCTAAAAAGTGCCTTTCCTCAATAAATAACATTTTCTTAAAATAAGCGGGTTAAAAAGTACATTTTCAAAAAATGTAAATTGTCTTGAAAGTGCCTCTTCTTAACATGTGTCTTTTCTTAAAAGTATATTTTCTTAAAAATTGCCTTTTAAATAACAACCTTTTCTAAAAAATTAGCTTTTTAACAAAAAGTACCTTTTACTTTTTTTTAAAAAACTAAGTTTCTTAAAAAATAATCTCTTCTTAAAAAGTGTCTTTTCTTAAAAATGACAAAGTTCCTTTTCGTAAAAAGTGCCATTTCTAAAAAAGTACATTATCTTAAAATGTAAATTTCCTTAAAATAGTACCTTTTCTTATAAAACTAAATTTTCTTGAAATAGACGATTATTTAAAAAGTAGATTTTCTTTAAAAACACATTTTCTTAAATATTATCTTTTCTGAAAAAACATCTTTTCAAAAAGAAGCTTTTCTAAAACAATTACCTTTCCTAAAATAGTACCTTTTCTAAAAAGTACCTTTTCTAAAAAGTACCTTTTCTTGAGAAGAACCTTTTCTAAAAAGTGTCTTTTCTAAAAAACTACCTTTTCTAAAACAGTACCTTTTCTAAAAAAGTATCTTTTCTTATACAAGTACATTTTTTAAGTTTCTCTTCTTAAAAAAAAGGACATTTCATTACATTTCAATTTCATTTTCTTCAAAAATTTAATTTTCTTCAAAAATTTAATTTTCTTCAAAAAGTACTTTTTCTTATGCCACTAAATTTTCATTAAAATATCTTTTCTTAAAACAGTACTTTTTCTTAAACTAGTAACTTTTCGTAAAAAATTACCATATCTTTAAAATTACTTTGCTTACAAAATACGTTTCTTCAGAAACCCTTTTCTAAAAGTACCTTTCGAAAAAGTTCTTTTTCTAAAAGTACTTCTAAAGAAGTACCTTTTCTAAAAATTAAATTTTTTAAAGTACCTTTTCTTAAAAGGAATTAAAAAAAAAACCTTTTCTTAAAAAAAGTACATTTTCTTCAAAAAATACATTTCCTTAGGTGTCTTTTCTTAAAACAGTATCTTTTCTTAAAATATTACCATTTCTTAAAAATTACTTTGCTTAAAAACTACGTTTCTTCAGAAACCCTTTTCTAAAAGTACTTTTCTAAAAATTTCTTTTTCTAAAAGTACTTCTAAAGAAGTACATTTTCTAAAAAGTAAATTTTTTAAGGTACCTTTGCTTAAAAGGAATTTAAAAAAAACCTTTTCTTAGAAAAAGTACATTTTCTTCGAAAAATACATTTCCTTAAAGTGTCTTTTCTTAAAACAGTATCTTTTCTTAAAAAATTACCATTTCTTAAAAATTACTTTGCTTAAAAATTACGTTTCTTCAGGAAGTACGTTTTCTAACATAGTACCTTTCGAAAAAAGTACCTTTTCACAAAAAGTACCTTTTCGAAAAGGTACCTTTTTAAAAAAAGTACCTTTTCGAAAAAATTACCTTTTTTAAAAATTACCTTTTTTAGAATAATATATTTTCTATAAAGAATTGCCTTTTATTAAATTGAGTTTTTTAAAAAAAGTTTTTTTTTTAAAATAATATTTCACTATTGAAAGCAGGTGAAGGGTACGAACGATTCGGCATAGTCCAATTTTAGCTGTTTTGCGATCTTATACGTTGGTATTAAGTTGAGTCTTCAATGTAAATTATTTACGATCTTGGGATAGTTATTTAAGCTATAAATATATTAAGCCGTGGAGATACAAAAGAAAAAATTCAGCGGTTATAATATGCTTTCATTTGTAGAGAAGAAAATGTAATTTAAAAGTTCAAAGAGTTAAGGAACCTTAATATTCGAAATGCCTCCATTATTGCAACGTTTTTTGTTTGTACCTGAGCCAACAACTTTATAAGTTGTCATTTAGTTGTTTTGTCATTTGTTGTTTTGAAATTACACAAATTTGTTGTATCAACAATATTATTTGACATGAAACAACAATTCTAGTAAACCCAATTTTGGTAGCTAACACCACCTAAAATTTGGGTTTTCGATATAAAAGCATTATGGTCTGCAACAAATTCTGTAGACACGTTAAATCTGTTATCTTTAGAAACTGATTAAAATAGCACAGTTTAAATCTTAATTTTATTGATTGGTTTTTGTTTTTCTCCTTTATTTCATAATTATTATTTTTTAGTTTCAAAATATTTATTTAAAAATTACCTCCTTATTTCAGTTTTTTGGCAAGTAATTAATATAAGCAATAAATATGGCCGATGACGAATCCAGTCCAAGACCCTTCCGGCGTGAACGTAATTTAAGTAATCGTAATTTCGCCAAACGTGGCTCAAATCGACGACGTTTTAGCACTGAAAGTCACAGTTCTTTAGACTCAAAAGTTTTAAGTAACACAAATTCGCCAGAACAAGAATATACAACGCAAACCCACAACAAAGAAACGTCACCAACAACATCTACCACTACCTCTACATCCACCTCCAACTCCAACATTAACACACCATCAAGTTCCATGTGCATTTCATATTCTATTAATACGGATACAGAAAATTCTTTCAATAAGAAATCATTATTAAAAATGCGTTCCCTCGATATTGCTGATACAAACACAGATGACGATTATAGGAATTCAGCTGCTATTAATCATGACGGCAATCAACAACTGTCACCAACAACACCACAAACACCAGACCCAGCTTTCTTGGGTGTTAAGCAGAAATTATTGTTATTTGAAAATTTACAAGCTGATGAACGTATCATTTTTAAAACTTCCAAGTACAAATCCAAGTCAACACAATCTTTATTGAACAGCGAACGAGTCAATTCCACAAATTCATTGTCGTCGTCAAACTCAACGACCTCCGGATCATATTTGTTGAAAGTTTATCCTATGGGTAATGCGCATTCACAATTTGATCAGTGTAAAAATTCAACATTTCATACCAGCATTGATGAGGAACGTTCGGAAGATGAGGTGGACAGTATTAACGATGAAGTTGTAGCAGAACCAGGACAAGAAGAAAGTTCCACAAATTTACAAGATGATTTCGGTCGCTCCATTCGTAGTAGAGATATTAAGGTGCCAATTGAGGAACACGAAGTGCCAGTAGCGGCTGTAAATAAATCATTTTTATCACCAGTCTTTCAACATTCAAATAGTTATCATAGTGCAGGGAATCCAACTGCAAATAGCAAGGATAAAGTGGAGGAGGTTATTGCTCAAGAAAGTGAAACACCTAAATCAAAATCCAAAGATTTTCCAAGGTAAGACTTGTAAAAATTTTTAAAAAATTAATTAAAAATTTTTACAATTATAAGGAAAGGTTTCGTTTAGACGGCCTATTCTGTTTATAACTTTCCTATTTTCTCCCACACAAATACCGCTGCCTAAATAATGAATACAGTTTTTACTTTTTTTGCTGCACAAAATTAATTCTCTTTTTAAACATTGATTGTGCTTTTTATAATCGTGCGTTTTTATACCCTATACCACTATGTGGTTTGGGTATAATGACTTTGTGCTGCTGTTTGTAACAACCAAAAATATTTGACCTAGACCCATCTTTAATTATACCGATCGAATCAGAATCACTTTCTGAGTTGATTTAACAATGTCCGTCCGTCCGTCCGTCCGTCCGTCCGTCCGTCCGTCTGTGTGTCCATGTAAAGCTTGTAATCAAACTGCAGGTCGCAAATATGAATATATTTTGATGAAATTTGGTATATAAGCTTTTATCTGCCATGGGATGAACGCTATTGAAATTGGTGAGAATCGGTCCATGTTCAGATCTAGCCCCCATACAAATTACTCCTATGAAATCGACATAAATTGCCATAAGATCCAAATTGTCATATAGATCTTACTCAAATTGGGTTTGTATGCGTTCATTACATCCATTAATGAGTAGTCCAAAAGTGATGCCTTTGGCCCCATATAGAGCTGCTTCCCGATCTTCACTTAAATCCATTAAAAAATAAAAATATTGCACTGATTCTTCTAAAATTTTGTTTGTATATATTTTCGCAAAATACAAGAGACTTTACCAACCATGGTCAGGATCGGTCCATTTTTGGACCTAGTCCCTATATAGATATATCATCCGATATGAACTTTTTCATATCTGCAGCCAAAAAAATTAATAAAAATCCCACTCAAATTTGGTTTTTGCTTATTTTCTATGTCCAGTTAGTTGGGCCTAGGAGATACGGTTTCTAAACGCATGGTATAGGGTATCGTATAGTCGGTCTAGACCGACTATAATTTTCTTACTTGTTGCTGTTGTTCCTGATAACGAAACAAAGTAAACCCCCCTTTTTTTATACCATTATAAACAATTAGATAAGATTTTATTTGATATTTACCTTTTGGAAGTTAAAATTATAATTTCCTTTTGCTTTTGCCTAAATAAATAACTTCAATTTGTTGCTCATGAATCACAGTTTTGTTGCAAGCTGTACAAACAGTGTTTTGTTAATTGTTTTATGTCTAAAATACAATAACTAATAAGATAAATTCTTAATGTCGGCTTTTGTGATAAAAATTTAATAATAAATTCAGCCATTAAGAGAGATGGATTAAAAGTACAGTAAAAACAAAAATGTGATATAAAATAAAAATGAAGTTGTATTTTGAATTAGACTTTGGTAAACAGATACTAGAATTCGAATTTTAGCATGATCGGAGTTGATTCTCAAGGGTCCCTGCAGCTACTGAATGTGATGAAAATAAAACATAATTAAAAAATTTTTTTTTTTAATTTAAAAATTTATAACATCGGTTTATTTTACTAATTGCCTTCTACTTGATTATAATTTTAGAGATATTGCAAATTTTTCTGGTAGTTTATCGCTAACAATATTTAACGTTAGGACGAAGAGGATCCTTATTTTTTGTATAATAATACATTTACAATAATGGCAAATTTTATATGTTTGTAATTGAATATATGATTTTTTTACATGTGTTGATATTATTTTGTTCAAGGATTAGAAAAAAATTAAATCTATAATTAAAAATTATTTTTACATAAAATAAATTTACCGAAAATGTACATAAAATGAATTGCTTCACGTATCTTAGTAAACTTATTATTTTTAAAATCTTTCTTTTAAATCATACTCTCTGTATGTACAGACAGACAGACAGCTTTCTGCCTTGGGGCAACCCCATTCCCCCTCATCCAATTGATCTGAAATCTGCCCCATAGGCTTGTTGTGACTATAGATTAATTTTGGGGTAGTCACGCGCAGTCACGCATAATCACGCAGCGTCACGGAATGCTTTAAAACCCATTTCCCCTTATCCGATCGATCTGAAACTTAGTCGATAGACTTGCCGTGAAAAAAGATTAACTTTGACATAGTCACGCACAGTCACGCATAGTCAGTGTATTTTTTTCTTAAAAAAGTGCCTTTACTTAAAAAGTGCCTTTTATAAAAAAAGTGAATTATCTTCTAAAAGTAAATTTTTTTAAAAAACTACATTTTCTTAAATAATTCCTTTTATTAAGAGGTACCTTTCCTTAAAAAAATGTTTTTTCTTAAAAAAAATTGCTTTAAATATTGATTATTCTTAAAAAATTGCCTTTTGTCAAATAATATTTTTTCTCTTAAAAGTGCTTATTGTAAAAAAAGTTAAGTAACTTTTACTAAAAAAAGAAAAAGTAACTTTTACTAAAAAAGTGAATGTCTTTAAAAAAGGGTGTTTAAAGGGTGTTTTTTTGGGTGTTTGCTTTTGCTTTGTTTGGTTTGCCATTTCGTCATGGAAATGTTGAAATTTTCTATCAAAATAATGGTTCTGTTCGTCAAAGTTAACCTGCACTTCGTCCATTTTATTATAGTCAGAGAGAAGACCCACAATCCGGCACCGTTATCAGCAAATGGGGATGTGTCCATCCACTTTATGGGAGATTTTATGAAAGTATCTTGGTTTACGAGCTTTTAAGATTCAACATGTGCAAGAATTAAAACCAAACGACCATTGTATGCGCCGCCAATGAGGCCAGTGGGCTAAATTTTGTTAAGCGATTAAGCTCATTTTTGGTTGAATGGGTACGTAAATAAGCAAAATTGTGGCATTTGCAGCGAAGATAATCCTCCAGCTTTTGTCCAAACATAATTAAATCTACAGAAAATTACTGTTTTGTGTGCTTTATGGGCTGTTGATATCATTGGTCCATATGGTACAAAAACTATAATGGACAGAATGTTACTGAAAACGGCGAACGGTATAGACAAATGATTTTAAGTGTGTACCTCAATTAGCTAGTATTATTTTTTCTGACATGTGGCCCCAGCCGGACGTAGCCACATGCTACACTGCGCATGCTACAATTAATTTACTTAAAAAAACTTTTTATTAACGATTAAATACACGTAATGGTCCTGTTAATTGGCCATGAAGATCGTGCGATTTAACCCCATTGGAATATTTTCTTTGGGGTTATGTAAAGACACTCGTCTACGCCGATAAACTAGAGACAATTGAAAACCTGAAAATCAACATCCAACAAGTTATTGGACGTAAATACTGTGAAAAGTGTATGAAAATTTTAATTTTTTAAAGCACCTTTACTTATAAAAGTACCTTTTATTTTAAAAAGTACCTTTCATTTTAAACAATAACTTCACGATTTTTCAACGGGCAAATTATTTACCACAATTTACTATTCAGAAAGAATTCATATTTAAACCTTAATTTTATAAAATATCTATTGCAATACTTTGAACTATATTTTTTGAAAAGGGATAATTTATTACGAAATTTGACAAAGATCTCTTGATGATGATATACAAGCGCAAAAAATATGGCTATGATAGTTTGTAAAGTTTACACAGGTATAATAATATGAAACACTTTAGTTTTTTTAGCATAGTATAAAAAAGTTTCTTTTGACCGACCCCTTTTAGTTTTCGTAAATATTCTTCATTGCTGTTATATTCAATTATTTATGTAGTTTATTTCCAAATTTCATGTTCTGATACAAGAAGCTAACACGAGTTTTAAAAGTATCTTTAGTTTGCAAATATATTAAAAAAAAACCTATTCTAAATTTACCAAGGTACAGAAAATACACACACATAAAACACACAATGTTCTGTTCTAAAGCAGACAACACATATTTTAATTTTAAAATCAATTATGTCTGTTTCCAAATTTTGTACGGAGCCGAACACAATCATGAATATGTTTCGTTTTAATATTTCTTTACGTACACGAACATGTTTATGTCACGTTTTTTTTTTTTACGAACACACATAAACCAAACAGGTTCGAGTGTAGCTTTATTTTAAGATCGTGTTCTTGCACGTGTACTGCTAAAAAAATAGAACATGTTCTTAAACGCGTAAAAATAAATTTTAAAACATTATGCACTCGCGATTGGAAAAATCTGATACACCCCTATAATAACGACAACAATTGTTTTAACCAAATTTATTAAAAAAATCAAAAAAAAAATTTTTTTCCACTTGATGTTACTATTTTTTTGAGTGTAAAAATTCTTTTCAGTGTAAACATATAAAAAATCCCATAATAAATATTATTATAATCCAAATATGACATTTTTTAATAAATAAAAAAAAGCCATATTTCACGCTAAAAGTTAAAAAATAATTAAAAGTTATACTTTGACCTAGAATTCCTTAAAAAATACTCAATCAATTTTAATGAAATTCAAACTGAGTCAACTTCAATTAAATATCTATCCATTAAAAGAAATTACTAAAATATTTTGATCGGTTCAAAAGATAAGGAATTTTGGCCAATAAAAAAAGATTTTCAGCCACTATGCGTGCGATTTTCAGCCACTATGCGTGGCTGATGTTTGTAAAAAATATCGACTCAGAATTATTTTCTGAAAATCAAAATCATTTTCTGAGTCGATTTAGCGATGCCTGTCCGCCTGTCTGCCTGTGTGTCGGCCATAGAACAAAATTTATTGAAATTTGTGAAAATCGGTTTATATTCAGATCTGCCGCACAAAAAAATGATCCGTATGAGGTCGAGTTAAATTGTTATAAGATCCAAAATATATGTATGTATATAGAACTCGGTCAAATTTGGTTTGTGTGTGTTTGTTATATCCATTAATAAGTATTTAAAAAATAAACCCTGTAGACCAGTTCTGAGTCATAGCCCCCATATCTATTCAGTCAAATCTACAAAGAAATAAAAATAATTCACAGATTTTTCTCATATTTGGCCCATTTTTCGACCATTTTATGCCCTAGTCCCGATTTAAACATAACATAACACCCGATATATCTGCAGGCAAACAAAATAATAACAATGTGACACAATTTAGCTTATAATTATTTTCTATATCCCATTGGTTGGACCTAAGACCATTTCTCTACAGTAATTCTCGGTTAATTACCGCGTCAAAATTTACAAGATTTTTGGGTAATTATGCGGGGGAAAGCATTTAAACGAACACGTTTAATTACTTAGACGAATACTTTTTATATAAAGGGTCCGCCAAATAACTTTTTTTTTTTTTCGAAAATGCTATGAAAAAAAAACTGCTGAATATTATCTCAAATTCCTATTTTTATTTGAAAGTACAATCCTTCCGGTTAATAATGGAAAATAATTTCATTCAAATGGCTGCCTCGGCTGGCCATGCAGTGGCCTACACGATCGGTCCAATTTTTAAGCACATTATCGATTGTGTGCAGCTGTATTTCACCAATGGCTTCACGAATATTGTTCTTTAAAGCGTCAATTGTCTCTGGCTTGTTGGCATAACACTTATCTTTGAGGGCACCCCACAAATAATAGTCTAACGGTGTCAAATCGCAGCTCCGAGGTGGCCAAACGACATCAGTTCTGCGGCTGATAATGCTATCTTCAAAAACAGGGCGCAAAACATCGAGCGTAGCTTCGGCTGTGTGGCACATAGCGCCGTCCTGTTGAAACCAAATGTTGCCAATATCCTCCTCTTCAATTTTTATGAACAAAAATTCGTTCAACATGGCCCGATAACGATCGCCATTGACTGTAACGGCCACTCCTAGCTCATTTTCGAAGAAAAATGGCCCAATTATGCCTCTGGACCAAAATCCGCACCAAACAGTTAGGGTGTATCGGCTTTTCAATGTATGCGTGCGGGTTTTCTGTGCCTCAAATGCGACAATTTTGCTTGTTTACATACCCGCCAAGATCAAAATGAGCTTCATCTGAAAAGATGTTTTTTTTTTTTTTTGGCAAAATCGGCATCTTCTGTAAGTCGATCGCAGGGCCACTTAGCGAAGCGAAAATGCATTGGATGGTCAGTTGGCTTCAACTCCTGAACCAATTGGATTTTATATGGCGTCATACCAAGGTCTTTATGCAAAATTCGTCTCAATGATGCCTCCGAAATGTTCAATTCTTGAGAACGAAGGTGAATTGATGTTGATGGCGCTTCACGCACACTTTTTGCCACACTAGCAATATTCTCGGGTGTACGCACTGTTTTTGGCTTTTCACGCTTTGGTTTAACGATGAGGATGCCAGTTTCTTTCACTTTTTTCACAAGATAACGAACATACGGAGCTGACAGTGCTTCTCTTCTTCCAAAATCCGTATGCAATTTTCGCACACATTCTGTAACATTACCATGATTTTCAAAGTAATGTCGCAATATTTCCCAGCGTTGTTCAAGCGTATACACAACCATATTAACTAATTATCTAAGTGTTACCATTCACGAAATAAGCACTAGCTGAAAAAAAAACGTTAGATGGCGGACCCTTTATATCAAAAAGGCCATTATCCGAACATATGTAAAACTGGGTTATTAAAATAAATTAAACATTTTATTAAATAAAAGTAATTCATATGTATCACATAAAGAATTACTTTGGAAACACTTTTTGGTATGTTCCCACAGAGTTACGCAAAAATAATAATGTTAGACTTTGATTTTGAGATTTATTGCCTTTGACTGAGTCCCCTTTTCGAGTTAATATTCCACCTGACAAAACTTTGTATAAAAGACCACTCTCATCAGTATTAAATATATTTTCAGGAGTATAATTTTGAAGAATTGAGGAAAAATTGCTATTTTCCAGAAAATTTCGGACACATTCACGATCATTTTCGTTACTTTGTCCATGCATTTTTGTGAATTTAATGTCTTCTCTCCTTTGCCACCTCCACAACTTAGCACTGTTCGGTTCAAAATATGAATTAATTTTTATAGCACACTCCTTTGCTTTATTCATTGCCAATTTTCTAGAAATGACAGCACTATTCAGGCGCATCTGGTTAAACCATATCGTGAGCCAATAAGTACTTTGGGTAATTAAACCAAGGAAATTTAATGAAATAAAATATTTGAGGTAATTACCCGAATTGGGTAAATAAGCGAAAGTTAATTAACCATGGGGTTTTGTTAGAAAAAGTGAGCAAAAAACGGGGATTTAGAATTCGAGGTAAATAAGCGTGAAAGGAAATTAAGCGTGGGGTAATTAAACGGGTTATACTGTAGTTATTTACTAATGTGTTTATAGTATATATCTATATATATTGTTTTGTTTAATAAATATTATTTTTAAATTTTTTTAAATATTTAAGGCCGTATGCAAAAAAATTTAAGTGTACTTCAAGTAGACTTTATCAACAAATTTTGCACGAAGAACATGCAATAAAGTCTACTTGAAGTACACTTTAATTTTTTTGCATACGGCCCTTAGTTTTAATTAAAATACTTATTCTTACTTATTTAATTTTAAAATCGATTTTATTAATTTTAAGATGTTATTTTTTTTCCTTTTTAAACATTTTATTTTTGTTTTTAGAAACTATCGCTGTCGTCCAAAGACTGAAATAATTGCTGGCTCATCAGCATATGGCATATCTGAAGCTGATAAGTTTTATTCATTACATCATAAACCAAAACATGAGTAAGTGCAAAATGAACGTGAAGTACCCAACCTCACACACAGATAAGATAATAATATTGAAAGTATTTCTGTACAATTAATGTTATGGATTTTCTCTTTTTTTTTGGTAAACTTTTTCCAGCGAACCTGAGGACGAAGAAGAAATTGAGTTACGTGATAAAGGTTTCAGTTGCATACAACCCATATTGGATGAACTAATTAAAACCGAAGAAACTTATGTGGAAAATCTATGGATTGGTATCAACAGTTATGGCGACATCTTTCAACGCATCGATTTACCCATCGGTTTGAGGGGGAAAAAATTTGTACTCTTTGGTAATGTTGAGCAATTAGCTGAATTTCATCGTGATGAATTTTTACCCATGCTGCAGAGAAATCGTCATGATTTGAAAGCAATATTTGATGAATTTCAAAATTATATCGATGTTAGTAATATTTTTAATTAAGTTTATACTGCAATTATTTGTTATATTTCTTTTATTTTTTTTTAGAACAATTATTTTTATGGTTATGTTTTATTTACCATGAATAAAAAGAGATCATTGAAATTATGTGATGTATATAGCAATTATTTTAAGGTTTGTTAAATTTTTTAAAATATTATTTTGAGTGAGATGAGACATAATTAATATAAATATTATTCTGTTGTAGCTTCTACAAACAGAATTAGATGACAAATTGGGTATTAATAGCTTTCTGGTACAACCCATCCAACGTATGGCCCGTTATCCTTTATTGTTACAACAATTTATATCGGTAAGTAATAGAAAAGAATAAGTAAATGAGAATTTAGCGCAGATGTTATTTTAAGCAACTGGTTGAGAACTCTTATTCAGAACTTTCTATTATTTTTCCCTTCAAAGTTTTCCAAGTTCCTACTTAAGCCAAGAGACATTGTTGCTGCTTCCTCTCATAATTTAGGAAGCTTTTTTTTATGTTCCATATATGAGTTTGATAATGAGTCCCTTCTTTGCTGTTCTTTTTCTCCAAATTTAGAGTTACTCACGAGAATTATCAAAGAAGAAGCAGAAATTCATATGACATGATTTTTGTTCGCAATATCCCACTTGGTAGATTTCTTTTCTCTTTTAAGATAAAATGCGCTTCATTAATAGTACGTATTTGAATTTCAAAATCGTAAAATCCATTTAAAAATTTTTTAGAAGCAGAAATGAAGGCAGAAAGTAAATTTGTTTCGTCCTTCTCAACTCCCTTACGCAGTTTATTTAACTTGATCTTAGAAAGCGTTACGTTAAGAAAAAAGAAAACACTGCTTTCAGGGTTTTACACCGTTGAGACCTGCAGTTAAGACCATTATTTCGAGAATTCTCTTGATTATAAGTGACAGGAAAGGTTTGTGAGGAGAGTTTTTTCTTCGATGGTGACTCAAATAACTCATTAAAGTTAGATAACATACTGTCATCAATTAGCATCAACGTCAGCTTTTGCAAACAGTCCAGTAGATCCTTTATTGACACTTGAAAAACATATTCATTGTAAATAACATCGCTTTGACCTTTAATGACCATAAGTCTAGAGTATAAACCTCTACAATACTGACACAACCCACAGATGTTATTGATGAATCCATGACCCTCTTATGTTAGTGTAGGTTGATAAGAGGAGCCATCTACAATAGATTATTCATAATTTGGTTTATTCTCTATTAATATAGAAATTTAATTTCGATAACGTGGTACCTTAGTGTATTCCATTATATCTCGCTCAGTCAATAAGAATTCTCATACATGTAAAGACTTGACAATTGTTGAAATAGTCTTCTAAAATCACATCATCCTCCTCACATGCTCTATAAGCCACTAATTCTGCTCGTCCTATACGATGTATAACAAATCAGTTCTTTGGCAAGATTCAGAATACCCCAGTTTTTGGCCCGTCTGAGTAAAACTATAAGATTTTTGTGGCCTTTCCCATGTAATTATTTTCAAATTAAGAGATATTCTAGTCTGTTAACTCTTAGGGCATTCGAGAGCTTGAAATCTTGTGGAGTTCACCATATGATTTTCCCTCCGAGATACTTATTCCTAGCTAGAATGTCAGCTAAGTACCTCATTACCCTTTTTACCACAATGTTCTGGTACGCACATGATTTTAAGAGTAACTATTTGGAAAAAAATTTTATTTCTTTCTTGCATGTGAGGATTGTCTGATTTTACATAGTCTGAGGCTATTGCTCTACGATCAGCTTGACTGTCCGTAAATATCTTTATGTCTATGGGTGAGTTCCTCTTTGTCAACAAACAATACTATGACTTGCATGCATTAAAATTAGCTCTATTGCTAGAGTCTCCGCGATTGTTCAGACTTTTTAACTCTTCAATTCCCTTTCGATTTAGGTTGAACCTGATCTCTATCTTTCTGAGGTCAACTTATCAGCTGATATTTAGTTATTTTTGAAAGACTGTGTAGTCAGACAAGGATTACTGCCTTGCGTATGCCAGTGTTACCCCTCGTTGTATCCAAGCTTTCAAATTACCAGCTTTATAGACTGTCAGCCCTTCTTGCTAGATGTGCTATAGTAGCATAATTAACATGACTTTGCTCCATTACTTTAAATATCTGCTTCGGTTGGAAGGAGATGAAAAGTCTTTGAAAATCTTCAGTAAATATTATTCCGAAGTTCTAGTAGAAGAACAACTTTACCTAATTATCTATTGATATCACTGAAATAACATTGAGAATGCTTGATGCTTTTAAAGCGGAGCGCTTCAAATGAGATTAAGATTATATGACTCGGCAATAAAAAAATATGAGGTATCTAAGATGAAACTGTAGAATATGTCTATAAAAAAATGTAAGTAAATTCCGAACCACTACATAAAGAAACCTGCAATTTTCTAACAACTGAAATTTTCAATATTATAGGGTTGTTACATTCAAATTGGTTTCCATTCATTCAAATGATTCGATGGCCATAAAAATTATTTATCGATATGAAGTTTTCATACTAAAAATTTATATTCAATATTATAAAAAGTGTTTTTAAGAGTAACTGAAGTTTGGTATAGTAAATCTTTGTTCGTTTAATTGTTTTTATTATTTTTTTTTTATTTCAGACTTTATTCAAAAACCGAGATTATGTCATGAAACCAATTATCGAATCTTGCTGCCGTTTAGAAAAGAAATTACGGAATTTATTGATAACCACCAATGAATCGGAAATAATAAACGATATTGTTTGTCCGAATGAACAACATGAGGTACGTGAAAATTAAATAGAACAGAAATATTCAAATGCAATTAAATATCTCTCTCCCTTTTTATCTCTCTCTCTTTGTTTTCAACTTTCCAGTTCAATACATTTTATCAAGGAAAATTCCGCAAAGTCAGTGAATTCCATGTGTTTGATCATACTCTGAAACGTACTTATCGTTCAAAAGTTTTCATTTTTGATAAATGCATCATTTATACGGAAATCAAGGGCAAACAGTTGATATTCCATGGTCGTTATCCCTGTGAACATATTGGTATCACGGCCAAAACAAAACAATTTACCCTGTTCTATAATCAGCGTAAACAGCAGGAGTGTGATTTTATAGCTGATCCATTGTTAATCGAACAATGGCTTAATTTGATATGTGAAATGATCAAATCTTATGCTGAAGAAGAACGTCGAAAATCGAAGGAACTGAATAAGCATGATTCCGGTGCCGATCATGCACATCGAAAGCCAGCAAATTTGTCGCTGTTCCGTGATTCAAATCGCTTTAGTGCTGATAGTGGTATTGGTAATATATGGGTTCTACCTAAACCAGATCAAGAAGAGTCTGTTAGCAATCGCACTACATGGTATGCCATCACGTAAGAGAGTTGAGTGCAGCGTTTACTTTTGTATTATTGCTAGTTGTTTTAGCTATTAGTATTAAGTATTATTTTGTTTGTTATTATCTAAGCAATTTATATAAGTTATCTTAGTTATTTAACTTAGAAAAACATAAATAGAAGTGTAAAAAATAATGCCAAATATGCCAAATTTGTACATATGTAAGTAAATATATGTGAAAGAAAAAAATTATCATCAAAATAACTACTTTTATATGCTTTTGATGTGTAAACATCTATACGCGGAGGGGGGTAAATTTCTATTTCACAATACAATCACAAAAACAGCGTAACTTATATCGGTGTGAGCTGAAGGAGATAACGCTGTGTGACTTATGATTGTATTGGTGAAAAAATATTTTCAAGAGAAACTGTTCATGGGCAATTACCCAATGCATTCGAAATTGGACTTGTGGTAGGAGAGACAAACCTAAGTAACTCGTGTTTTTAACACTTTTTTTAATTTTGAAATTAGCTCCATAGACCAAATATTTGATACCATTTTTTCTTTTTAAACATTTTCTTGAATACTACCTGACCAACTATTTGTCAAATAGTGTACACATTATTTATTTTACTAGCCGACTGCATTTTGTGGAATTTTTGATGTATATTTTTATAAATACTTTATTCCTCAATAAACTATAATTAAGTTTTTATTCACAAACCACACCGATTTGTAGAATTCCACCCAAATATTTCTGTATTTTCTTAAGTTTTATTTGAGTTCTAAAGAAATCTTTTTTTCTGTTTTTATTACGTACGAATGACGATGTAATAATAGAATGCAAGTAAAAATAATGCAAAAGCAGTGTTAACTGACATGGTTGTCTTTGTTCGTACTTTTTTCAATATAGTTAGTTGGCAACGCCTCAGACCATATAAACAATTATATGTTAACAACTTTCATTAATAAACATTTTTAGTAATTATTACTATTAAGCATTAAATTGATTCTTACTAAGCATTAAATTGATATAAATTTGGAATATTTTCCAATAACTAGGATATAATATAAATAAATTTTGTTAGTTGAAATTTTAATTAAATTTAATTAGTTAATAATAGCTTTAAGTTCCATTGTACATCATAAATCAATTTAACACATGACGACATCTTAATATAAAATGCAATATATAATACCGTCATCCAAGTAAGGAAAAGCGTAGGAAAATCGTATCATAAAAAAATACACTCAAACCTGTTTTTGTGCGAGGGTTAGGGACCGCATTAAAAAAACTCATACAAAAAAATCGTAAAAAAATCATTTGAATTTCAGAAAACATAAATAGAATTTCAGAAAACATCAATATAATTTAAGAAAACATCAATTGAATTTCAGAAAACATCAATAGAATTTCAGAAAACATTAATACAATTTCAGAAAACATCATTCTAGTTTCAGAAAACATCATTTGAATTTCAGAAAACGTAAATAGAATTTCAGAAAACATCAATATATTTTCAGAAAACATCATTCGAGTTTCAGAAAACATCAATTGAATTTCAGAAAACATCAATTGTATTTCAGAAAACATCAATTGTATTTCAGAAAACATCATTTGAATTTCAGAAAACATAAATAGAATTTCAGAAAGCATCAATAGAATTTCAGAAAACAACAATTGTATTTCAGAAACCATCAATATAATTTCAGAAAACATCATTTGAATTTCAGAAAACATAAATAGAATTTCAGAAAACATCAATATAATTTCAGAAAACATCATTTGAATTTCAGAAAGCATCAATAGAATTTCAGAAAATATCAATATAATATCAGAAAACATCATTCGAGTTTCAGAAAACATCATTTGAATTTCAGAAAACATAAATAGAATTTCAGAAAACATCAATATAATTTCAGAAAACATCATTCGAGTTTCAGAAAACATCAATTGAATTTCAGAAAACATCAATATAATTTCAGAAAACATCAATATAATTTCAGAAAACATCATTCGAGTTTCAGAAAACTTCAATTGAATTTAAGAAAACATCAATAGAATTTCAGAAAACATCAATTGTATTTCAGAAAACATCAATTGTATTTCAGAAAACATCATTTGAATTTCAGAAAACATAAATAGAATTTCAGAAAACATCAATAGAATTTCAGAAAACATCAATTGTATTTCAGAAAACATCAATTGTATTTCAGAAAACATCAATTGAATTTCAGAAAACATAAAAAGAATTTCAGAAAACATCAATATAATTTCAGAAAACATTCGAGTTTCAGAAAACATTATTTGAATTTCAGAAAACATAAATAGAATTTCAGAAAACATCAATATAATTTCAGAAAACATCAATTGTATCTCAGAAAACATCAATTGTATTTCAGAAAACATCATTTGAATTTCAGAAAACATAATTAGAATTTCAGAAAACATCAATAGAATTTCAAAAAGCATCATTTGAATTGCTGAAAACATTAACTGTATTTCAGAAAACATCGATTGAATTTCAGAAAACATCAATTGCATTTCAGAAAACATCAATTGAATTTCAGAAAACAGCATAATCGACTTATTTTTTATGCACTGGAATATATGATGTTGATGTTTTCTTTAATTATTAGATGTTTACACATCTCCCTTGTGATCGGACTCACATGATTTTTATTTAATACTCCTTGCCTTTTCGAATTGAAATTTCACCAACTTTCCGATGTATGACATATTATTTAATTATTTCTAGCGCTTAAAAAATCGTATAGAAGCATGTTTTCAAAAGTTTTTTCCATTTATACATGTTAAATTTCATTTGGGTTTAAGCTATTTATGTATAAGCGAAAAATAAATCAAAACATTTTTCTAGACGGAAAATAAATCTTGTGAACCCGAAAAAATCTTAGAATTAAAGAATTTTCGAATGGAAAAAATATCTCAGAACTTGCGAATTTTTTACATGGAAAATAAATCTTGGAATTTTACTGGATTGAAAAATAAAATTCTGATTTTCTTTAGACTGAAAAATAAATCTAAGTACTTTTGCAGACAAAAAATTAAACTATGAAACTGATAACGAAATGTAGATGGAAAAAATGAAAGGTATTGTCTAATATTTCTATATTTCTCGAAATCACAGAACTTTTCTAGATTGCAACACAAATCACAAAATACAAGAAGGAATAAAGTCTCGGATTCAGAAAATTTCATAGACTGAGATACGATATAATAAATCTCAGAATTTGAGAATTTTTCTAGACAAAAAAACTAAATTTCAGAATCTGAAAATTTTTCTAGACGGACAACTAAATCTGAGAATCTGAGAATATTTCTGAAAATTTATTTGAATGAAAAAATAAATCTTAGAATTCTTCTGAAAATCTGAGAATTTTTCTGGATGGGAAAATAAATATCAGAAACAGAGAATTTTTCTAGAAGAAATAAAATATTTCAGAATCTGAAATGTTTTCTAGAAGAAAAAATTATTCTCAAAATTTGAGATTTTTACTAGGAAAAAAAAAATAAATCTCAGAATCAGAGAATTTTTCTAGACAGCAAAATTTTTAACATTTTTGATTGTCGATTTTTGTTTTTGCGACTTTAGCTTCTAGAAATTTTTGTTTTGTAGATTTTTTACTTTGGCGATTATTGTTTTTTGCGATTTTTGTTTTTTTGCTGCGATTTTTGATGTTTTTTGATTTGGCGTTTTGTGTTATTCACGATTTTCGGTTTTGGCGAATATTGATTTTGGCGTATATTTTTGTTGCGAATTTTGTTATTATCGATTTTCGGTTTTGCCAGTTTTGATCTGGAGATTTTTGTTTTTGGCGATTTTTATTTTTTTTGCGATTTTTGATTTTGGCGATTTTTGGCCTCAGCGATTTTTGTTTTCTGCAATTTATGATTTTGCCAATTTTTGATTTTGGCGATTTTTGTTATTCGCGATTTTCGGTTTTTTCGATTTTTGACTTAGGCGATTTTTTTAGTTTTACTGAAAATTTTCCTTTACGACTTGATAATTTTTTTTTTAAGATATCGATTTAAAAATATTACATTTCAAACCATTTGAAGTAAAATTGTAGAGACGGCAAACTACTGCTCGAAAAATATCAACCACTTTTAAATCATTTCACAAAAATTTCTGGAGTGGGAGAAGTACTAATCGAAAAAGGTCTGCCTGTTTGTAAACGCCAAATAACTTTTTTTTTTGAAAATGCTATAAAAAAAACTTCCGAATATTATCTCAAATTTCTTTTTTTATTTGAAAGTACAATCCTTCCGGTTAATAATGGAAAATAATTTCATTCAACTGGCTGCCTCGGCTGGCCATGCAATAGCCTACACGATCCGTCCAATTTTTAAGCACATTATTGATTGTGTGCAGCTGTATTTCACCAATGGCTTCACGAATATTGTCCTTTAAAGCGTCAATTGTCTCTGGCTTGTTGGCGTAACACTTATCTTTAAGGGCACCCCACAAATAATAGTCCAACGGTGTCAAATCGCAGCTACCTCGGAGCTGCGATTTTTTTTATAGCATTTTCAAAAAAAAAGTTATTTGGCGTTTACAAACAGGCAGACCTTTTTCGATTAGTACTTCTCCCACTCCAGAAATTTTTGTGAAATGATTTAAAAGTGGTTGATATTTTTCGAGCAGTAGTTCGCCGTCTCTACAATTTTACTTGAAATGGTTTGAAATGTAATATTTTTAAATCGATAAACAGGAAAACAGGGCGCAAAACATCGAGTGTAGCTTCGGCTGTGTGGCACGTAGCGCCGTCCTGTTGAAACCAAATGTTGCCAATATCCTCCTCTTCAATTTTTGTGAACAAAAATTCGTTCAACATGGCCCGATAACGATCGCCATTGACTGTAACGGCCACTCCTTGCTCATTTTCGAAGAAAAATGGCCCAATTATGCCTCTGGACCAAAATCCGCACCAAACAGTGACTCGTTTTGGGTGTAACGGCTTTTCAATGTATGCGTGCGGGTTTTCTGTGCCCCAAATGCGAAAATTTTGCTTGTTTACATACCCGATCAAAATAAGCTTCATCTGAAAAGATGATTTTTTTGGCAAAATCGGCATCTTCTGTAAGTCGATCGCAGGCGTACTTAGCGAAGCGAAAACGCATTGGATGGTCAGTTTGATTCAACTCCTGAACCAATTGGATTTTGTATTGCGTCATACTAAGGTCTTTATGCAAAATTCGTCTCAATGATGCCTCCGAAATGTTCAATTCTTGAGAACGACGGTGAATTGATGTTGATGGCGCTTCACGCACACTTTCTGCCACAGCAGCAATATTCTGGGGTGTACGCACTGTTTTTGGCTTTTCTCGCTTTGGTTTATCGATAAGGATGCCAGTTTCTTTCACTTTTTTCACAAGATAACGAACATACGGTGCTGACAGTGCTTCTCTTCTTCCAAAATCCGTACCCAATTTTCGCACACATTCTGCAACATTACCATGATTTTCAAAGTAATGTCGCAATATTTCCCAGCGTTGTTCAAGCGTATATACAACCATATTCGTTCAGCGGAAGGATAAAACTAATTAACTAATTATCTAAGTTTACCATTCACGAAATAAGCACTAGTTGAAAAAAAAACTTTAGAAGGCGGACTCTTTATATAAAGACAAATGTATGAAAATATCTTGAATGTCTGGAATAATCTCTATATAATTATATGATTCATATTTTTGTCGTTTTTGAAATATCTATGTTGAGGTCTCTTTAGGAAAGTACCCCTTTATTGTGGTTAATAGGTCAAGAGTAAAAATATTAAACGATTTATAATTTTTAACAATAAAAATAATAATCGATTTATTATTTTTAATAATATAACTAAATATCGATTTATTGATTAAGTAGCCTTTCCACTGGACTATAATTCGGAAAATTCTTTCACAATAAAGTCTTTTTGGAAAAATATAATAATGTCGATAGAAGATGTACTTTTTGGGAAGCAAGAGGACTTTCCTATTATGTTGAAGTATTGATTATATATTTCTGAAGCCATGTCAACATCGTTGATTTCTGAATTTCACTGTTAAAAAAAGTATCGTAACTTTGACAGTTTTCAATGGATATAAATTGCTCATTATATTGCTCATAAATATTTATTTAAGAATATTGATCAAAGTATTTATGTGTTTTGAGAAATGTTGTAAAAATGTTGCCAAATTGAAATTTTTTTAAAAATATTAATAAGTTTTTAAAATTCTTAATAAAATATCGATATAGTTTTCTAACACAAATTAAATTATATACGAGCATATATTTGGAAATCTTTATAAATTCGTTTTCTAAACTCGTTTGGAAATTAAACATGGTTATTTTGATGTCATCCAGACTTGTAGTCGCCACTAGCAGATAATCATAATCACTTTAGGACAGTGTAATATTTTGAATTTCAAATACATATATCTCAGACTACTTCATAGATGGAAGTACATGTTTGAGAATCTTAAAATTTTGTTTTTGGACTGAGTGTATTCCAAGATCAAAGATAGATAGAGAAATGTATTCAGAAATTTTCTTAGACTGATTATTTTATAACCAACGAACGGATTTTCCCGACCACCTTTGAATCTTATGAAACTTAGTTGTCTTTTTACACCTTAGTTAACTAAGATAAACGTAAAATTTTGACCTTCCAGCTTCTGTCGTTCCTGAGATATGGCGCATCAGATAATGAAAAAATCATCATCATAGTTTTCTGCGAAATCATATGAAATAACGAATTCACCAGACTTCAAATGTATCTTCAAATCCTTGAAGAATGACTAAAAAGTCATGGTTTCTCAAGTTTAGCAATTCTGTACACATTTCTTCCACAAAATCATCCACATTTAGAATGATTGTTTTCAATGTGCATCTGTCAGTCTGAATCCAAGAATCAAATTTGACCTCCTCTATATATTCTCGATCTAAAGAGTTGATTAAATTTTCTTTGATGAATGTGGTTTTCGGGAAATTGGTACATTCACCTAAGTGGCAAGAAGTTGTTGCATTAGGTCACATAGTCAATTTAAGGCAATCGCGGTAATCGTGTAAATCTTCTGCCGAATCATCTGTTAAATACTTTAAGTTGATTTCCCTCAACATCAGTTTAACATTTTCATGGTAAATGCAAACGCATACTGTGTGAGTTCCGCTGCTTTCTGCCAAAACGCAATGTTTTGGCCTCATTTGGGTAAATTTCGTGAAGCCAATTCTAACATCCTCGTGTTCAGATTGAAATGTTGCAAATAACTCTTTCAGGTTACAGATAACCATTCTCTTCTGTTATTTTATGAAGGTATGTTACATACTTTCGGAAAGTTTAGTTTGTCTAGTTTCTCAGTATAAGTTTTATTTGTAAGGTTTTACATACAAATAGGAAAAAAAATCAAAATAGTGCATTTATGAAAAATTGAAAAACCGTTGTCTTGAGTTACAAAACATTTATTTTGAAAGATATCCCACTCCCATCCCACTAAGCGACCAAAAAGCTCTTAAAGGAAAAATCCTAAGCTTTCTTATGAAAAAAAAAAAAAAAAAAAAAAAATGCCCTTTTTGAAAAAAGGCAAAAAATGCTTTAAGTTAGCAAAAAAAAAAGTTTACAAATTTTTTTTTTTTAAGTATTTTTTTCCGAAATACTGAAGAAATAGCTATCTAAACTCTTTGGGAGAAAATTTTCTAGGAACAATAGGTAATAAGTTACATGGATGGGAAAAACACCTGTTTGGCCAAAATGTCAAATTTTGATCCCCTCTAACTCAGAGAGGTCTGGGCCGATCTTGTTGAAAAATTGTGTCTAAGCTACTATCCAATAGGACTAACCTTGGTGCAAATTTCATCCCGATCGGAAGACATCGGTTTCAAAAGTTGGTGCACTTGACATGAAATCCCCGAAATATCAAAAAGTTTTTAACATACAGGGTCAAAATTTGTCTTATTTTAAAGTTATTGAGAATAGCTTTTAAGCTGCATTTAGTTAAATTTTTTTCTGAAAAGTCAAAGGTCACTGTCACATGATGTAAAATTTGGGAAGCTATATCTCAAAAACTTATATTTTTAAAATTCTTGAAAAAATATATAGATAGTATTCTCTGCATTTTGTGAGTCAGCTCTTATTAATTCCTGAGATATTGATAAAAATTTGATATTGTTTGAAAGATTTTTTTATATATATATTTTATTTTTAATTATTTGGGTGATATTAAATACATATATTATTTTAGACAAAAGGAGTTAAAAGTAAGAAATATTTATTTTGCATATATGTATATATTACAAATATATCCGATTAATTAATTGTAAATATTTCCAATTAAAAATTCTCGGTCTTTGGTGTACAGTTTTACTTTTAGTTTTAATTTTCCTTCAGGAACAAAATAGTAAAATTTTTGTTTTCCTGGTATATTCTCAAGCAAATAAATCTGTTTTTAAGAAACTCTTCTTCTGCTTTATAATCTTCCTCTGTTAAAAATACAAAATTACAATTTAAAATATGTTCACTGCGCCACTCATACAATTGAAGCGGGGTAGTAATTTGGTCCTGTATTGGACGCTGCAAACTGGCTCGGCCAGTTTTTCTCTTTATGGTTCC
Organism: Cordilura impudica; assembly: GCA_963682025.1. Classification (NCBI taxonomy): domain Eukaryota; kingdom Metazoa; phylum Arthropoda; class Insecta; order Diptera; family Scathophagidae; genus Cordilura; species Cordilura impudica. Next base: position 157,548,705 of record OY821521.1, on the reverse strand, counting down.
ACCAAGACCATCGCTAGGACCTTTTCCATGGCTTGAGGCAAAAAAATGGCATTCGGCTGGAAACCCAAAATCATCTTCATGATGACATAAAATAAGCAAAACTTTTTTATTCTTAAATTGAGCGGCCGAGCCATCTGAAAAATAAAAATTTTTTCGCGGTGTTGAACAAAACTTATTTTTTGGAAACATTATCATATGGCGATGGAAAAAGTGGACTGCAACAGTGTTGTGGGTAAGACTATTAAATATAACTATGTAATAATAATATGCTCTATCTGGCCATTGTATAAATTAGCTTGGCTGTTGTTCCAATGAAAACTTTGTGAAGAGTCCTGAACAAAAGAAAATGCATTTTCCGAAAAATCACATATTGCAATGTACTCATGTTCTCCAAGCGATGATTTTTTGCATTCAAAAATGCTGCTTGTTCCTTTGCGATAAACGAGTGAGGACAGTCCTGGACAGTCCTTACATTTAGCTAAATAGTATTTGTGATTTTCTCAAAGCACGTGATTTTCTCAAAGCAATCTTAATACGTTTCAAGGTGGAAATCTTCTAAGCCTTCTGTTAATTTTTTTAAGTTCAAGGAGTGTGTCATTAGTTTTACGTTTTGGTCTATTGTGAGTTCCACTGGCATTGACCAACACAACATTTTTCGGACGAAGTTCACCAAATTTAGAAAGACCAATTTTTATTCCTTTATGTTATTCTTTAAACAATGCATACATTTTACGTAGATTTCCAACCAGCAATCTCTTAGTTTTTTTTATTTTCACACCATTCTCAAACATAGAAACAGAGTATTTATACCCTGGCATGCATCTGCTGATGTCATCATGTTCATAAAAGATTTTTACAGCTTCCGCAACTTTCGATGATAAAATATTTCTTAGTTTGTTGTTCGGACTACTCAGTATACCTTTATATTCAACTAATTTTTTTACCCTTCGAGCCATAAATTGGGAAATTTCAAACTCCTGTACCATTTTCTGCAATGTCCAACTTTTTGGTAAAATGGTTAGCAATTGTATTTTTCGCTATTCTTTTGAGTAGATTTGAATTTTTCCTTTGATTGCTGAACTATTTCCGATTCTGGACAAACATGAGAAACTGTAGGAGCAGTTCTTAAATCTGGGAAAAGCTTTTTTTATAGAAGTACTTAACATTTCAAATTTTTTGGATTCTGTAACTTTTTGTGATAAGTTTTTTCTTTTTTATAGGTGAGTGATCCAAATATGGTAGGGCTTCGTTTAATTTCTCTGATACAACCGCTTCTGTACCGGATGCTTCTTCATCAGATTACGAACGCTCTTGGAATGTAAACGGTCCAGAAATTTCTTGGATGTTACAAGCACCACTATGGTTTTTCAATTTCGACAGGCGAACGCACAACAAACTTTATGGGACGTTGAAATGTTGGGAACATCTATAATATCTAACATCCAATTCTAGACTCTTGTTAGTCTCTTTACACATTTAGAATGTCCCGATTTACTAAAACGATTACAGCACTTCAATATAAACGAAATTTCTTGGATGGTACAAGCACCACTAGGTTTTTCAATTTCGACAGGCGAACGCACAACAAACTTTATGGGACGTTGAAATGTTGGGAACATCTATAATATCTAACATCCACTTCTAGACTCTTGTTAGTCTCTTTACACATTTAGAATGTCCCGATTTACTAAAACGATTACAGCACTTCAATATAAACGTTGTCAATGTAAACACAAAAAAAAAACAATTTTTTCCAAGCCACTGCTTTCGATTTAATAGAAAACTTTATGAGAAAAACATGCAACAACCGTTGAATAGTTTTGAATTTTTTTTAATATTTTACTCTATAACCAGCAAAAGTTTATTACGAAAAAAAACTTCAGGTAAAATGGGAAAGCTTTCACATTACCGAAATTTAATATATAGCAAAAGTAAACATTAAACAAAAATTATATATAATTAAATTTTATATAAAATTTTAAGCTAATTAAACAGTAACAGCTCGCCCAAAAATGTATCGCGAAATGCAAAGAAGACTACCAGCATCTTCCTTTAACTTTTAAGCCGTAGAAAATATAAAATATAAGAACATATTAAATGCTTTTTAAAATATTTGCTAAAAAAAATATTTGTTATTAAAAAAATTAATAATAATACAAAAAAAAAAAAATAGTGTGAAATTTTTTAAAATAATTTCGCATTTTTATCAATATCTCAGGAACTAATTAGAGCTCAAATTTTTTGCAGAAAATGCAGAGGAGACTATCAGGATCAATATATATTTTTTTTTTGATTTTTAAAACTTCATTTTTTAAGATATAGCTTCCCAAACTTTAAATCGTGTGATAATGACCTTTGACCTTTCGAAAAAATCGCCTAACTCAGTTTTGAAGCTATTTTCAATAACTATTAAATTTCGACCTTCTACTTTTGAAGACATATGCAATAATGGCAGACCACTTATGTGTGTTTTTAATGAATTTTCTACTTTTCGACGCGCCTTATTTCGAGAACCACAAATTTTCGAATTTATATTAGTTTAGTACTGTACAACATTCATGCTAATTTTTGTACAATTCAAAGAGGGTAAGGTTGAAAATTGCGTTTTTTCGTTGATTTCAAATTAAATTACCCTTTATATAGTTCAGAGCATTTTTTAGTATAAAAAATTTTAGTATAAAAAATCTCTGAATCTAAAACTATGAATTTATCTGCATTGAAAAATTTCCCAGAAACCAAATATATTAAGCGATTTTTTTTTTCGATTTAATTTAGCTTTTATTGGCCTTCACAATGTGGTAACATTTCTTTGTTAGATCACTTAAAAGCTTTAACTACAAAGAGATAAAACTCTTTGTGTTTTAACTTATAAAAAGCTTTTTTCATGTTAATTCTCTTACATTTATACAAACATTTTTATCTTAACGATGTGATAACAAAATTTTATTATTATAAATCGAATCGAGACATTTGTTCATACAAAAACTGACAACAAAAAAAATATTTAGAAAAAAAAACACATTTACTCTCAAAAAAAAAAGTTTGTTTATAAATATTAAAATTTATAATTTAAAATGTGTACTACACAACACCATAAGTTAAAAAATTATATGATTAATTGCAATAATTTCAACACAATAATTTAAAAAATAACCCATAAAAACCAAGATTTTCTTATACTTTGAAAATTAAGTTTACCATCATGTAATTAAATAACTCATAATTAAATTTTTTTAAACGATAATTTGTGAGATCATCATTACGTCGCCACGAGTCAGCTCGATTGGATCATGGGAAAAGGGTTAAAAATCGATCCAAAGTGTTTTCGGCAGACAACCAGACAAACAGACACTACGAGTTAAAATGATGGGAGTAAACATAATATAAACTAAACAAAAAAATTGCCTGACGCTTAGGTTTCACAAAAATTAATAAACACAAAACATTTATTATAAAATAAATTAAATATTAAAAATTTAGAGGTCACTTGTTGTTTATCAGCAACATTTGCATACGTAACGTGACCAACTGTTTTGTATCATGTTATACTTAAACATAATACTTTTGGAACAAAGTCACTGAGAGGTGTTAAAATTTTATATTTAATTTTAAAACAATCCAAAATTTCTTAAAGCACACATGGGTCATCCGTTATTGAAGCTCTGACAATGTGTTGAGATTTTATTTAAAGTTGTCTGAATCTTATATTCAACAAAAATTTGTTTTCTAAAAAAACAAGTAAGAAAATTATAGTTGGTCTAGACCAACTATACGATACCCTATACCATGGTTAAGAGACCCTATCTCTCCGGTCCAACTATTCGGATATAGGAAATAAGCATAAACTAAATTTGAGTGGCATTGTTATTAATTTTTTTGGTTGCAGATATGAAAAAGTTCATATCGGGTGCTATATTTATATGGGGCCTCTGTTGAAAAATGGACCGATCCAGACCATATTTGGTAAAGTCACTTATATTTTGAAAAAAAGTATACAAACTAAATTTGAGAAAAGTCTGTGCAATATTTTTGTTTTTTGATAGATTTAAGTGAAGATCGGGAAGCAGCTCTATATGTGGCCTATGACTAAGAATTGTCCTATAGGGATTATTTTTGGACTACTGATTAGTGGATATAATAAACACATATAAACTCAATTTGACTGAGATCTATATGATAATTTGGATATTATGGCAATTTATGTCGATTTCATAGGGGCCATTAGTATGGGGACTAGGTCTGAACATGAACCGAATTTCACCAATTTCAATAACATTCATCCTATGGCTGATGGAAGCTTATATACCGAATTTCATCAAAATATATTTATATTTGCGACCTGTAGTTTGATTACAAGGTTTACATGGACACACAGACAGACGGACATCACTAAATCGAATCAGAAAGTGATTCTGAGTCGATCGGTATAATACAAGATGGGTCTAGGTCAAATATTTTGGTAGTCATTATAACCAAACCACATAGTGGTATAGGGTATAAAAATCTTCAATGTTCGAAGACTGTACTGTAACAAAAAGTGTTTTGATTATAATATTTGGATGTTGGTCCTGTTATGTTTGCATATAAATGTAACATGCACTTTTATTTATACAAATTGCCATAAACTTTTTAGAAATTGTTTTAATACATGATCACTTTGGTTACAACATTGAATATTTATTTTCTTTCTTTTGCTTTTTGCAATAAAAGTGATATCATTATCCAAATAAAGCTATAAAAATTAGTGAGCGACAAAAAGAATCTGCCAAATAATTTAAATTCGACTAAAATGTGATTCGGCACGTAAGCTGCATATTTTAGCGTTATTAAAAACTAGTATACATAATATATCTAGTACTAGTATACATGATATATCATCAAGCTATAACGTGACAAGTTCTGTCGTTAAATATTATCAATATAATAGTTAGACTTATCACTGCCTCGTTATATAATGACATACTAATTCATTCAGCCAAAACGCTTGAAGCTTTAATCTTAAAATCTAAAATATATCTTCTGAACTAATGCATTTAGGAAGATGAATACGAAGATTCAACTGGAGAAACAAATATCGGCCAAGACTCAAATTTTTATTTGACCGTTTAAGGAGTTAACTTTGACGAAATTGGAGCTCTTTTGTATCTTCCTAACGATTGAACCAAATTCAACAATAATTAAAGAATTAAACCCAAAGCAAACACTATTTTAAAGGTATTTTTAGATAATTCGACCACTTGGGGTAAAAATGGTGAAATGGCCAAATGGTATGTATATTCAATTATTTTCGTTAAAAAACTTTATTCAACTTAAAAAAAACTCCTTCTTAAAGAAGTACCTTATTAAAGATGTACTTTTTCTGAAAGCACCTTTTCTTAAAAAAGTATCTTCTCTTAAAAAATACCCTTTCTTAAACAAGTACCTTTTCTTAAAAAATTACTTTCTCTTAAAAAAGTAAGTTTTCTTAAGTAAGTTTTTTAAAAAAAATAAATTTTTTTAAAAAAAGTACCTTTGCCTATAAATTTACCTTTTTCTAAAAGTACATTTTCTTAAAATATACCATTGCTTAAAAAATTACTTTTTGTAAAAAAAGTTCATTGTGTAGAAAAACTTTTTTTTCTTAAAAAAAGTAAATTAAAAAAAATATTTTTTCTTAAATTAGTATCTTTTCTTAAAAAAGTAAATTTTCTTTAAAATGTAAATTCTTCTTTAAAGCAAATTTTTCTAAAGTACCTTCTCTTAAACAAGTACATTTTCTTAAAAAATGCCTTTTCTTATAGTAGTACCTTTTCTTAAAAAATTACCTTTTCTTAAAAAACTAAATTTTCTTAAGTAAGTTTGCTTAAAAAATAAAATTTTTTAAGAAGTACATTTTCTTAAAAAAGTACATTTTCTTAAATAAGTACATTTTCTTAAAAAAGTACCCTTTCTTAAAAAAGTACCTTTTTTAAAAAAGTTCCTTGTGTAGAAAAACTTTATTAAAAGAGTAAATTAAAAAAATACTTTTAAAAAAATAAAGTAAATTTTTTATATATGTAAATTTTCTTAAAAGTAAGCTTTTTTGAAGTAACTTAAAAAAGTACTTTTTCTTAAGAAATACCTTTTCTTAAATTAGTAAATTTTTTTAAAAAGATACCTTATCTTAATAAGTACCTTTTGTAAGAAAAGTACCTTTTCTTAAAAAAGTACCTTCTGTAGGAAAAGTACCTTTTCTTAGAAAAGTACCTTTTGTAAGAAAAGTACATTTTCTGCAAAAAGTAGGTACTTATTAAAAGAAAAGTGTTGCTTTAAAAACAGTACCTTTTGTAAGAAAATAAACTTTTCTTTAAACAGTAACTTTTGTAAGAAAAGTAATCGTTCTTCAAGAAGCATATTTTGTAAGAAAAGAACATATTTTTAAAGCGTCTCTCTTGTAAATAAAGTTCCTTTCTTAAAAAAGTACTTTTTGTAAAAAAGTTCATTGTGTAAGAAAAGTTTATTTCTCAAAAAACACTTTTTTTTAAAGTACATTTTCTTAAAAAAGTAAATTTTCTAAAAAAAAAATGCCTTTGCTTAAATTAGTACCTTTTCTTAAAATATTACATATTATTCAAATAGTAGATTTTCTTAAAAAAGTAATTTTTTTTTAAAAAAAGTTCCTTTGCTTAAAAATTTACCTTTTCTTAAAAAAGTACATTTTCTTAAAAAATAAATTTTTCTTAAAAAATTACCTTTTCCTAAAAAAAATACATTTTCTTAAAGTACGTTTTCTGCAAAAAATACCTTTTCTTAAAGAAGTATATATTCTTGAAAAAAACCTTTTCTTAAAAAGTACCTTTTTATAAAAAAGTAAATTTTCATAAAAAATTACATATTCTTGAATAAGTAAATTTTCTTAAAAAAGACATTTTCTTGAATAAGTAGCCTTTCTTAAATTAGTAACATTTCTTAAGAAAGTACCTTTTCATAAAATAGTCCATTTTCTTAAAAAAACACATTTTCTTAAAATAATACGTTTTCTTACAGTAGTACTTTACTTAAGAATATATATTTCAAAAAAAAATTCCTTTCTTAAAAAGTACCTTTTCTTAAAAAGGAAAAATTTAGAAAACAAAAATATCTTATCTTAAATAAGTACCGTTTGTAAAAAATAACATTTCTTAGAAAAATACATTTTTTTAAAGAATTTTCATTCTTAAAAAAGTAAATTTTCTTAAAAAAGTATATTATCTAAAGAAATATACATCATAAAGTAAATCTTCTTCAAAAGAGTTAATTTTCTTCTACAAAGTACATTTTCTTAAAAACTACCTCTTCTTAAAAAAGTACGTTTTTTCCTTTTACACAAAATATTACGTTTAAAAAAGTATTTTGTTTAAGTACCTGCTCTTAAAAAAGTACATTTTTTTAAAACTTTTCTCCCTTAATAAAGTGTAATTTATTAAAAAAGAAAGTTTATCTTTCCTTAAAAAAGTACCTTTACTTATAAAAATTAATTTTCTTAAAAAAGTGTAATTTCTTGAGATAGTATGTTTATAATTTTTCAGCAGACGACTTAGGCGCAAGTGAATATGTTCCTTTAACACCAATTGTAATGACGTAAAATAGTACCAGTTTCTAACACATTCCTTGGAATTATAAAATATAGCTCTTTAATATGCTTAAGAACTTAATCATAAAAGTCCCAATTATGTTGCATATAAAATCGATATAAACGTGCTACTAGGGTGTATTTTCATATTCATTCCGTACGGTTACATAAATTTCTGCAACTAAGACCTTGTGTCATTGGGATCTGACCATTATTGGAACTTAGATCCCGAAACATGCATGTATTCAAAAATGTGTACGTGGTTAAGCTAATTTTTTTGTAATCACAAATTTTATGATTTACTTCTTCATATTAAATATTCATTAAATAAAAATCAAAAAGGTTCTGTGCATTTACTTATCGTTTTTGCTACTTTCAGTCTATTTAGAGGTAGCAAAATGACTATCTGATTTCAATAGGTCGACTTTTTAAACTAAAATTTTAGATTAAAGAAGGAAGAAATCACCCTATATCATGCGTTTCGAAAAGTGGATAAACAAATTTATGGGGCATTGTTATTAATAATTGGTGTGCATACATATCAAATTTCATATACGATGCTATTTTTCTATAGGGACTAGGTCAAAAAATGAACACATATAATTATATCTAAAGAAAATGTATGCAATAATTTTGTTTTTCGATAAGTAGATTTAAGTGAAGATCGGGAGAAAACTTTATATGGGGACTATGACTAAAAATGGTGCTATAGGGTTTTATTTTGGGCTATTGAGCAGTGGGTAGTATCCATTGGGTACACCAAATTTTATCGATCTAAATATGATAATCTGGATCTTCTGAAAATCTAAGTTGGTCTGATAGGGGTTATTTGTGTGGAAGCATCGACTTTCACCAATTTCAATAGCGGCCGGTAGATGGCCGATAAAATCTTATATACCAAATTGTATCAAAATACGTTCATATTTTTTTTTTACATATATACACAGACAGACATCACTAAATCCACTCAGAAATTAATTTCAATTATTTTTGGTAGTTGCAAACATCAACACAAACTCATTATACCCTGCCCACATGGAGGTATACTATATACAAATCAAAAACGTTCTATACACTTACTTATCGTTTTCGTTGCATTAAGTCTACTGTTATCAAGCAAATTGATATTCTGATTTTAGCAAGTCAAAATTTTAAACTTATATTTTAGATTAAACAATTTACGGATTTTTCGATAATTATATTAAAAATAGTTAGTAATCAGCATATGAACAAATTTATATACCCTTAAGCACTATGTGGTTATAGTATAACGAGTTTGAGATGTTAGTAACTACCAAAAATATTTGACGTAGTCTAGATTCAGAATCACTTGCTGATTCGATTTAGCTATGTCCGTCCGTCTGTCCGACAGTGTGTACATGGGGACCTTTTAATCAAACTACAGGTCGCAAATATCAATACATTTTGATGAAAATTGGTATATAGGCTTCTAATAGCCATAGGACAAAACAAACGCTATTGAAATTGGCGAAAATCGCTGCATGAGATTGCCTTATATTGGCTTAAGATAAAATTATTATATAGATCTCGGTCAAATTTGGTTTGTGTGTATTAATCAGTAGTTCAAAAGAGTAAAACCTATAGCTTATAACCTATAAACTTTGTAGGACAATTCTCAGAATAAAGCTACTTCCCGATCTTCACTTAAAACTATCAAAAAAAAAAAAAAAAATCATGTGAGTACGATCACAGGTGAGATGTGTAAACATTTAGTAATTAAAGATTTTTTGTCTTTTTTTTAAATCAAACAGAAAGCGTCATCTGTGTATCACTTATAGAAAAAACTGTTTCAGCTAATTCAACAACCCTTTGCTGTAAAACGTTAAAAATATCCCAGTATGCTTTTAAAAAAGTGGCATAAAAAAATAATTTTATATCATAATTTTTTCACCAATACATCATTTGTGTTACAGCTCCCACCGATTTGTGTTACGCTGTTTTTGTATTGTATTGTGAAATAGAAATTTACCCCAACGAGTAAGAAAATTATAGGCGGTCTAGGCCGACTATACAATACTCTATATAATGCGTTTAGTGACCCATTTCTTAGGTTCATATAATTAGATATAATAATATAATAAACCAAATTTGAGTGACATTGTTATTATTTTTTCTTGCCTTCGGATATGAAAAAGTTCATATCAGATGCCATATTTGTATGGGGACTAGGTCGAAAAATGGACCGATCTTGACATTATTTGGTAAGGTCACTTTTTTTCAAGAACATATAAAAACCAAATTTAGGAAAATCTGTGCAATATTTTTGTTTTTGATAGATTTAAGTGAAGATCGGGAATCAGTTTCATATGGGGCTATGACTAAGAATTGTCGTATAGGATTTATTTTTGGATTACTGATAAAGGGATGTAATAAACATACACATACCCAATTTGATCGAAATCTATATGATAATTTTGATATTACGGCAATTTGAATCGATCGTAAAGGGGTTATTTATATGGGGACTAGGTCTAAACATGAACCGATTATCACCAATTTCAATAGTGTTCATCATGTTACCGATAGAAGCTTATAAACTAAATTTAATCTAAATATATTCATATTTGCGACCTGTAGTTTGATTACAAAGTTTACATGGACACACAATCGGACGGACGGAAATTGCTAAATCGTCTCAGAAAGTGATTCTGAGTCGATCCGTAAAATAAAAAATGGTTCTAGATCAAATATTTTTGGTAGTTACAAACATCAGCACAAAGCCATTTTATCCTGACTACAAATTCATATAGGGGATAAGTATTGTACAGATTTTTCTCAAATTTGGTTTGTATTGATTTTGAAAAAAATCAATGGCTAAAAAGTATGACCCGGATCGATTCATTTTTCGACCTAGCCCCTAAATATAGCATCCGGTAAGAACTTTTTAATATCTGCAGGCAAAAAGTTAATAACAATGCTGCCACTTAACTTTGGTTAATGCTAATTTTCTATATCCAAGTTGGCCTAATCTCATGGTATAGGGTATCGTATATTCGGGCCAGATCAACTATAATTTTCTTATTTTATTTATTTTTCATATAAAGAAAAAATCTTATTTTCTATCTTTATCATTTTCAATGCTTGAGTTAGAAATTAATTTGCATACCTGTCTGATTTTGCTGTTACCATGATTCAAGCATTCAGCCGATAAGAAAAATCATTGTTTATTTTTTTTAAACATTATTATTATATTGATTGTTTACAAATACTTTTTTTTTTAATTTTTATATTGAAATTAAAATAAATTGATATATACATATGTATATATAATTTATAATCTCAATCTGTATATTTATATATTTATATATTTGCTTATATTATTAACTCATTGTCAGTTATTAGACAAATTAAAAAGAAGCTATTTTATAATTATGAAGTGCAATATGAAATTTATTCGTATTTATATTGCACGTTTTACGTAAATATTAATTAACATTACGTATTTATCTATACTTAGATAAAGTATTAATAAGTATTTTCTATTATAGGTCAATTCTATAAAATGTTAACATTAAGATTTAGGTCACAGTTTTTAGCGGTTTGATTACTGAGCATTTAGCTGTTTTTTCTTTAAGAACAAATACTCAGAATCTGCGTACTTTTCTATCGCAGAAATTACTCAACATCTAAGGGTTTTTCTGCAGACAAAAACTTTTGAGTAAAAAGAATTTTGAATCTGAAGGTTTATCTAAAGGAAACATTGCTTAGAAGGTTATTATACAGGAAAAATTATTCATAAATTGGCAATTTTTCTTTAGGTGAAATCCTGGTAGCATTATTCTCCAGCAATAATTGCTCAAAATCTAACAGTTTTTCCATAAGAAAAATTAGTTAGAATCAGAGAATTCTTGTATAGGAGAATTTTCCCAAAATTAAGGATTTTTATATAGGAAAAACTGATCAGACTATGAGCTTTTACTATAGAAAAAAATAGCTTAGCATCTAAAGGAATTTCTATAGGAATCACATTTTATATATTACTCTATAGAAGAACAAGTAAGAAAATTATAGTCGGTCTAGACCGACTATACGATACCCTATACCATGCGTTTAGAGACCCTATCTCTTAGACCCAACTAACTGGATATATCAAATAATCATACACCAAATTTGAGTGGGATTTTTATTAATTTTTTTGGTTGCAGATATGAAAAAGTTCATATCGGATGCTATATCTATATGGGGACTAGGCCCAAAAATGGGCCGATCCTGGCCATGTTTGGTAAAGTCTCTAGTATTTTGCAAAAATATATACAAACAAAATTTGGGAAGAATCAGTGCAATATTTTTGTTTTTTGATAGATTTAAGTGAAGATCGGGAAGTAGCTCTATATGGGGCCTATGACTAAGAGCTGTCCCATAAGGATCATTTTTGGGCTACTCACTAATGGATGTAATAAACGCATATAAACCCAATTTGACTAAGATATATATGACAATTTGGATCTTATGGCAATTTATGTCGATTTCATAGGGGTCATTTGTATGGGGGCTAGATCTGAACATGGACCGATTCTCACCAATTTCAGTAACGTTCATCCTATGGCCGATAGAAGCTTATGTACCCAATTTCATCAAAATATATTCATATTTGCGACCTGAAGTTTTATTATAAGGTTTACATGGACACACAGACGGACGGACGGACGGACATCGTTAAATCGACTCAGAGAGTGATTCTGAGTCGATCGGTATAATAAAAGATGGGTCTAGGTCAAATAGTTTTGGTAGTTGCAAACAGCAGCACAAAGTCAGTATACCCAAACCACATAGTGGTATAAAACTATTCATAATCTCATTACTTTTCTGTGGGAAAAATACTGCATATAATTTTTTTCTAGTAAAAACTGCTGGAAATCTAACGGCTTTTCAATAGGAAGAATTATGCAGAATCTGAGGGTTCTTATCAGAGTTCAGAAAAAAACACACACTGAATAAAAAACTCGTACATATATGTAAACAAACATAGCTCAGACCAACAAACACATATTTTTATGTTCATATCAATTATGTGTCTTTCTAAATTTTGTACGGTGCCTAACACATCATGACTGTGTTTCGTTTTAATATTTCGTTATCTACACGGACATTTTTCTATCACGTATATTTTGTTTCGAACACACATAAACCACTCAGATTCGTGGACTGCGAAAAATTAAAACATCAATTCGCGATCTGATACACCACGATAAAAACGATGACAATTGTTTCAACCGAATTTATTCAAATTTTATTGACCCTTTTTTATGACACGTTGAAATTGTTTTTATACCCTATACCACTATGTGGTTTGGGTATAATGACTTTGTCCTGCTGTTTGTAACAACCAAAAATATTTGACCTAGACCCATCTTTAATTATACCGATCGAATCAGAATCACTTTCTGAGTTGATTTAACAATGTCCGTCCATCCGTCCGTCTGTGTGTCCACGTAAAGCTTGTAATCAAACTGCAGGTCGCAAGTATGAATATATTGTGATGAAATTTGGTATATTAGCTTTTATCGGCCATGGGATGAACGCTATTGAAATTGGTGAGAATCGGTCCATGTTCAGACCTAGCCCCCATAGAAAATTACCCATATGAAATCGACATAAATTGCCATAAGATCCAAATTGTCATATAGTTCTTACTCAAATTGGGTTTGTATGCGTTCATTACATCCACTAATGAGTAGTCCAAAAATGATCCCTTTGACCCCATATAGAGCTGCTTCCCGATCTTCAGTTAAATCTATTAAAAAACAAAAATATTGCACTGATTCTTCTCAAATTTTGTTTGTACATATTTTTGCAAAATACAAGAGACTTTACCAAACATGATCAGGATCGGTCCATTTTTGGACCTAGCCCCTTTATAGATATAGCATCCGATATGAACTTTTTTATATCTGCAGCCAAAAAAATTAATAAAAATCCCACTCAAATTTGGTTTTTGCTTATTTTCTATGTCCAGTTAGTTGGGCCTAAGAGATAGGGTTTCTAAACGCATGGTATAGGGTATCGTATAGTCGGTCTAGACCGACTATAATTTTCTTATTCGTTTAAAATTGTTTTTATTGACTGGTTTTCATTCTAATAAAAGATGGTAATAAAGGACTTAAAACACAAACACTATTTAGCATCATAAAAGTTACACTTGTTGGTTGTTAGGTTTTTTTACATCACCCACCCCTATTTTCACAACAAATTAGTGTCAATAGAATTATTTGTGCAACGCCATTTTAATATACTTAAACGTCAAAATCGAACGAACCTTCAAATTAATGGCTAAGTTTTTGTCGGACTTTCTGTCATGGCAAAAAGTTGGATTTTTTCGTCATGACATGAACATTAGCGGTCTCCACTAGCCATTGACTTGAACATTGCCAGGAATTATGGCTAGTCGAGACACCATGGAAGAGTCCCAATAGGAAAAACTGCTCTTAATAAAGAAACACTTAAATATATGACGGTTTTTCTATGGAATAAAATCGAAATTTGAGTGGTCAGAAACTGATGAGTTAAAGTTTCCCATATCAGTGGGGTTTTTTAAAAGTGGGCCATATTGTGAGTTTTTTTGATACCGTTAAGATACAATAGTGTCAGAATATTTTTATATCTATTTTAAATAACTTTAAAATATGTTTATTTTCTTATATTTTAGCGCTTTTTCTCTCTTTAATAAAATTGACCGATCTTTGTTTTTTTTAAGAGAAGGGAGAGTCTCTTAATATTTTGTACTCTTCAGTAATTTGTTAGGTTAAAGCTTTTGCTATTACAATAAGATTCTTTCAATCAATTCAGTTAAGTTTGCGAATTTGAAATACAAAAACATGACAATGACGCGCGGGTGTTTTAAGCGATAAAAAACAAACATAATTTAAAAAATTTTAAATATAAATAATATATTCAATTATTAAAGCGATGTTATAAAATATTAAATATAACAAAAATGATATTCGGTTTATTAGCACTTACTTGGTTTGATATAGCCACGGTCGGATTTACTTTAATTGTCACAGTTTTAGTACAATTAATAAACGCCGTATGGGTGACATTAGAAGATGCAGCATCTAGATCGCCTCGCAGTGATAATAATGAAGTGACAAAATCGTTAAAAATAAATGAATTGAAATCGTTAATCTCAAGTGATTCGACAACAATAATTTCAACATCAGCAGCAAATGGCAAATTAAAAAAACAACAAAGTGAACAAAATGAAAAGTATGTGTCAAATATAATTTAAATTCTTTAAACGAAAATTAGCAAAAAAAAAAAAAAATAATAAATTAATGTGTTAGATAAATTTTAATGAATTTTTTCAATATGGAATTAATTTAAACTATAAAATTAATATTTTGCATGCTCCATCTAAATGTTGTTGTTATTTGTTAGAATTTGTCGTCAATAAATTTAAGAAAATTGACATAAAGAAACTGGTGTTAAAAAATTAAATTTTTTTTATTTAATAAGCAAAATCTGGTTTCATTTATTGTTTCTTAATGTTTTGTTATTGTTATTGTTTTTGTTAATTATTTGTTTATTTTTTTTATCACATCAAATATTTAAGTGTTTCATTGTTATCTTCGACGTCGTCCCCTATTACCAAAACGTCATCAACATTACCACCACCTCTGCTGTCATCGTTATCGCTCTCATCACTATCATCAAGTTCCTCGCATCCCTTACATGTTCGCAATTCTGTCAGTTGCCTTCCAAGCGGCAACAGCATAAGTATATCCAGTTTTCCAGATAATCTAAGCGATGAATAGTAAGTTCCATATATGTTTTGAATGCTCTTAACTTTTTTATATAATTGGTTGTATTAAAATAAAAATTAAACTAGAAAATAAGGTGACCAGATATTTCAGAATTATGCTTTTAAAAGTTAACAGACTTTTGATTATTAACAAAAAGTAGTGAAGTTACAACAAGCTCTCTAGTGTGAATTTTTTCAATGAAATATGTTGGTCTCATTAGTTATCTTGTTAATAAAAAAAAATGGACTTCAAAATTTTAAACTTTGTAAGATTATCTAGATCGACTTTCGTATAGGGTACCACGAGCTTTAGAAAGTATATCAGGTTCAAGTTTAATTAGTATATGAAAAGTTTTATTTATAATCAACAAACGTGTCGGCCGCAACTCCTATTAGTCCAAATATCAAAAAATTTTGGACCCTTGGCTTTTATAGTTCATTAATCAATTCCCTTCAGCTGTTGGTTTTTTCAACAATAAAAATTTAAATTTTTTAAATGAAAAACTACAAACAATATTTTAAATCCGTTATAACGGGGAGGCTATGCAGGATGGCAGAGGCATAAGGTGGGGTCTGCATGGTAGATTAAGTGACCTAGATTACGCAGACGATATCTGTATTGTGACACACGATTTCGAGGATATGATAGTTAAACTGCAAAAGTTAGTCGATATCGCAGAAAAAATTGGATGAAGATAAATATTGGCTGGAACCATTCCATATCAACAACTACGAATTGGAAGATGTGGACTCCTTCTGCTATTTAGGTAGCATTATAACTGAATCTGGTGGTTCTAAAAACGATACTGAAAATCGTGTTTTAAAAGCAAGACAAACCTTCGGTCAGTTGAAATCCGTATGGAGCTCGCGTACCCTTTCTCGCCGAGTGAAACTTAAGATATTCGAGTCAAACGTGAAATCAATCCTACTCTATGGCTGTGAAACATGGAACGCTGCACCTCGAGATATCCAGAAAACGCAATTGTTTGCTAACCAGTGCCTCCGCAGAATAATGCATAACTTCTGGCCAAACGTAATAACAAACTACAGCTTATGGACTGAATCAAAACAATTGTCAGTTGCAACAGACATAAAGAGGCGCAAGTGGAACTAGATCGGCCACATCCTAAGAAGGCCATCAAACGCTATCACAAGGAATGCCATCGACTGGAATCCGCAAGGCAACCGCAGAACAGGGAGATCTGCATATACATGAAGGCGACAAATAGACATCGAAACTGCAGCCATGAGCAAATGGTGGGGAGAAATAAAATACCTCGTCCCAGATAAATCACATTGGAACGTGTTTGTTGAGGTCCTATGCTCCTTACAGGAACGACGGGAACATATATATATATGTATATGTATATATATATATATATATATATGTATATATATATATATATGTATATATATATAACGGGGAGGCACTTGATTTATTCACTCATTTGGAATCCATTACTTTTTATTGCTTGGCCAACTATTTTTATACCCACCACACCACTGTGCAATGGCGAGCCTCATAATAATAACTCGAGTCGATGTTTTTATTAATTTTTTTGCCTGCGGATCTGAAAAAGTTCATATCGAATGTTATATTTATATGACGTCGACCTAGTCCCAGCCCTCATATAAATTCAACAATTCTGACCATATTTATTTGGTTGTCACTTATTTTTTTGCAAAATCGCGTGCAAACCAAATTTGAGAAAAATCTGTGCAATATTTTTGTTTTTTGATAGGTTTAAGTGAAGATCGGGAAGCAACATCATATGGAGGCTATGACTAAGAATTCTCCTATAGGGTTTATTTTTGGATTAATGATTAATGGATGTAATACACACAAACAAACCCAATTTCACCGAAGTCTGTATGATAATTTGGATCTTATGGCAAAATAAGTCAATCTCATGGGGGTCATTTGTAGGTGGACTAGTTCTCAACATGCAGCGATTTTTAACAATTTCAAGAGATATTGTCCTATGGGAGATGGAAGCTTATATACTAGAATTAATCAAAATATATTCATAATTGCGACCTGCAGTTTGAGTAAAAAGTTTACATAAACACGCAGACTGACAAACGGACGGACGTACATCGCTAAACGGACTCAGAGGTCAAAATTGACCAAATTGTGTTATATATGGTAAAAAACCGAGTATGTTATTTGTTTGTCAATCCGTTTGGTAACTCATCGAAATAAATTCCGGAAATCCCATAAACTATATATATTCCTATTCCTTGCAAAGGAGAAGTCGATTTGGCGTTGTCCTTCTGTCTGTCTGTCTGTTAAAAATATTCTCCTGTCCGTAATTGTCCAAGTTGGTCACACTACTTAGGCTTAGAATGTTCGTCATAATATGCAGCAGGTTGGTATTGCATTTGGATCCTCTAGACCAACTAGGTGAGGAAAGACATATGAAAACATAGATATACTCCAATTAGATTTCATATAAAAAACAAAACAAAGTAAAAAATGTTTATACGCAACAGAACATGTGAATATAGATGTGTGTCAGCGATGCATACACATTTTTCGTTGAAGAAAAAATTTATATGCATCTTCAAAAAACGAACAAACAGAAATGTAATCGTGTTCATTAACATCTTAAAATGAAAACAGCGCTTGCAGCTACCTAAAATTTTTGTTAATTATCTTATTAATTTTAAATATCATTGTAAAAAATCTAGCCATTGCATTAGAAATCTATAATTTTTTGTCTCTTAGTGTTGAGAACCTTGGTTATAATATTGTGTTTAGAACATGAGTCGAGGATACCAAATATTCGGCATAGCCGAATTTAGCACTTTTAAATATTCTAGCAGATTCCAGCCCTCAAAATTCGAGCGCAGATTCTGGGAAATTTTATTTTTTCATTAAATAAAGACCCTTAAAGTATGCTAATCAATTATAGCCAATTCACAAATCAACACAAAAAAAAACTCATTTTTATTACAAACAGATTAACAAATTTAATAAACACACACATAGCAATGTATAATTTTATGTATGTGTTAGTAGCAACTTTAAATGTAATTTACTCAAAATAAAGGAAAAAATTTAAGAATCTGTAAATCTGCAAATCGGCCAAGAAGAAATACCTTTCAAATAACATACGTTTGGTCAAAATCGGGATAAAACGGTAGAACAAAACATCAGTCACAAGAAATCGCCTAGCCTATTAATATTATAGATTAAGAAGAATTGTCAATATCAAAATAAAATAGAAATTTTTAGGAAAACGGGGATGTTTTTCATTTATAGAAATTTGAATGAAAAGTGTTTTCGAATCAGATTATGATAAGTTTTAATCTAATGAGTTTGCTTATGGTGGATTCAATCCCGATAAACCGAATTCATTTGCGACAAAAAATGAATTTGAAATCTGCATATTATATGTTTTCTTTTGATATGTTGGTTGTGGCCCCAGCAAAATAAATAATAAAATGCTACCCATGATGCTATGATG
Source organism: Cordilura impudica (assembly GCA_963682025.1). Classification (NCBI taxonomy): domain Eukaryota; kingdom Metazoa; phylum Arthropoda; class Insecta; order Diptera; family Scathophagidae; genus Cordilura; species Cordilura impudica. The sequence goes on along the minus strand of OY821521.1, from coordinate 157,529,903 downwards.
ATGAACGCCATTTAGTGACTGAAGCTGAGCTGAAGATCTAATTCGGGATTTACATTTAACGAAGCAAGACACAGTATTACTAGCTTCAGTAAGTAACAATCTATAGAGATAGGAGCTTGGAATTGCCTGCATATTTTGAAATGATAAACTCTATTCTATACTGTACTGATGTTGATGGTTTATTTCCAAAGATGAACCAGCCATATGACAAAACTGAATGGAGATTATTTATTAATGGCTCTAAGTACAGTTTAAAGGCTCTTCTTTTGCATAATGGGAATGAGAAACCATCCATACCAATTGTTCATGCCATTAATACGATCATAAATGGAAAATCCGTGGTGACCTGAAGGTGGATTTCTTTGTATATATAGTATAGACTATCGTAAATAACTGAAAATTAATCTGTTTCAGGTTTGTCTCTGGGATAGCCGCACTACATGTCATCATTACGTCAGAACAGAGTGGCCAGAAAGAACTAAGTATTCACCAGGAAAACAAAATATTTCAAATAAACCAATAAGAACTTTGTCAAGGCTCTAGACAAAGATGGTGCGGCATTTAAATATTTGCTAGCGGTTTTTCCTAAAATTTCATATGCTAAAATCAAAGAAGGCATATTTGTTGGCCCTCAGATTAGGAAGCTATTGAATGATGACAATTTATCACAAAGTTTATTGGAGAAAGAGTATGCAGCTTGGAAATATTTCGACAGCATCGAGGCCAGTTTTCTTAATAAGAGTGAAAACTACAGACAAATTGTTTCTGAATTATTGAATTATCATGAATTAGGTGCACGAATGTCACTCAAAATGCAGTTTCTTCATTCGTATTTAGATTTTTTTCCACGAAACCTAGGTGCGGTGAGTGACGAACAAGGGGAGCGTGCTCACCAACATTTAATGAAAATTTAAAGAAATTATCAAGGATTTTGGGACAAAAGCATGCTGGGAGACATTTGCTGGACTCTAATACGTGGAACCGAACCAACAAAATACAAACGACGTTCAAATAACGCCATTCACTGTTGAAAATTCACTGATTTTTAAATAAACTAATGATTTTTTATGTAAAAAACGAATAAAAACATTTTTTCCTATATCTCGAAAACCTGACGTGATAGAGAAAAACCAATTACAGTTTCGAATTCAGCTCACCAAATTACCCTAGGAATGATATTTGGCTGTTCCAGTCCAAAACCTTGTTGGCTAGTGCTAGATTCTTAATATCATCATTTCACAAAAAGGTTATTACACACCCGGTTCCATAGATAAGTTTCGACATCTTATAGTGTAGGATTTTAAATGTAGGGCTCAACCGACGCAAAAACAGTAATATAAAGAAAACTGACCACCCTATTCTGCTCTAATGGTATAACTAGTTGTCATATGCCCGGGTTTGCCGAACTTCATTTGCTTCGCGGTATTTTAGACACCCACCTTAAAAAAATGGACTTCTCTTTACTATGGGACTCATACCCCTCCTTAGTTCTTCGTATGTGGCGAATAATGGATAGAATGCCTTATTCGTGGCCTGTTACGATCTTATAAACGTCTTTTGTAGTAATGCGATCGTATTTTTAAAACATTATCTTGCGTAATTCGACACAAACCTGTTTTTGAGCGACTGTCAAATGAGATCTAACGCCATCAAATGCCTCAATCTTAGCTTAAGTCACATGCCGGTCGTGCAATGTAATTTCACACATAACAACGGAATTTTCTGACAAAACAATAAGTTTTAGATCGACCGACAAGCGTGGTCCGGTTAAGCATGTGATAAGCATACTTTCTCTGAGTTAAACCTTTTCAAAGATTGTAGTAAATCAGCGAATAAAAACGTTAATGATTTAATTAAATTTTTCGACTGAGATGTATTGTTTAGTTATTTTCAAAGCTTTTTTCAAACATTTACGTTATACTTTACGATTATAATCGGTCCAGGTCATCTAGTTTATACCCTATACCATGAGTTCCGGTTAATGGTGAAATGTATGACAATCTAGATCACAGATGAGATCAGATCTAGCAACCAGAATAAATATTTTCAATAAAGCAAGAATCTCTGTTTTGCAAAATTTTTAAAAAAAATATGCTTAATCATGGGTATAAACCTCTTGACCTTTGTCATTATAATCGTTACGCTCGTCACTGACTCATTGGTGCCCTCTCTTCGCAACATCCCATTCCGAATTATGGACTCACTATTTTTAGGGTTGCTAGATTGGAAACTAAAAGTTTTGGCGGGGAACATAGCTTTTATCTCGAAAAATTAACGTCAAAACACCCCACTGGAATTGTGTACTACTGTGCGCAGAGCTGCCATATCTCTAAACGAACGCTTGTATCTTAACAACTAAACGTCGTAGAGAAAAGTAGTTGAAGTTTCCCATAGGGAAAATATGAGTTTTTTTTCAGATTTTAGAAATTCGTTCTATAGTTTAATTTTTCCGACAGGTTGTTTTATAATTCGGGATCACTATTAAATTATCATTTCAAAAAGCTATAAAACTTCAAAATCGAACAAAACCTCGCCAAGAAATAGCAAATGCCCCAGACCACTTTTGTGCTAAAAAAAACTAGCTCATGAAATTTGATGGCATTTTTTTTCAACTTTGAGAAATTGATTAATGCCATAATTTCTTTTTGGTCTCTATACTTTTAAGTACTTCGATGTGAAGTATTGTTTTATTATCACGTTGTTAACCTATTGCGCATTGAGACCGAAAATGGGAAATTTTTTAGATAAAAATTTGAAAACTCCTTTTTCAAGTTTAAAAAATTTACTTAATCAAAATTTAAAAAACTGGATCTGAAACCTTAAGATTTTGTTAAATACATGTTACAAATAAACTGTGTGAATTTTTAAGTAAATCCCTATGCCAGAATTTTTTTGACAAGGATTTTATTTTTGCGGATTTCGAGAAAAATGGGATTTTTGTAAAATTTTCTGTAAATGTACTCTTTCTAAATACTTTGTATAAAAAATTCATCACTTTTCTACTTTTAAATGTTATATTTTATCTAAATAGCCTAGGGTTTCGGAAAAAGATATTATGACCCCATTAACCCTTTTGTAATTGGGGTCACATATGACCCCAAGCTAATAAAAGACAATTTATTCAAAAAATTAAAATATTTTGTAAGTGCTGTTGAATTTTTAGATGCGATGCTTAAAATGTAATCTCCAAATGTGTAGAACTTCCGATCCTAAAATTTGGGATATATCCGAGAACGTTAACCCATTATTTGCCAAGGCCAGCTTTGGATTTTAAGATATTTTAAAACAAAAATGACCGAAGTTTTTCTGATAAACTCGATGAAGCCACTTCTTAAAATTTAAGAAAAATAATTCGGTTAATTTTTATTTATTTAACCCCTCAGTGCTCCTGGGATCAAAATAATCCATTGTGATATATCTTTGGTGCAATTATCTGCCTATTGCTCGCGAGTATACATAAATTAAAATAAGTAAGAAAATTATAGTCGGTCTAGACCGACTATACGATACCCTATATCATGCGTTTAGAAACCCTATCTGTTAGGCCCAACTAACTGGACATTGAAAATAAGCAAAAACCAAATTTGAGTGGGATTTTTATTAATTTTTTTGGCTGCAGATATGAAAAACTTCATATCGGATGATATATCTATAAAGGGACTAGGTCCAAAAATGGACCGATCCTGATCATGTTTGGTAAAGTCTCTTGTATTTTGCAAAAATCAGTGCAATATTTTTGTTTTTTAATAGATTTAAGTGAAGATCGGGAAGCACCTCTATATGGGGTCAAAGGGATCATTTTTGGACTACTCATTAGTGGATGTAATGAACGCATACAAACCCAATTTGAGTAAGATCTATATGACAATTTGGATCTTATGGCAATTTATGTCGATTTCATATGGCTAATTTGTATGGGGGCTAGGTCTGAACATGGACCGATTCTCACCAATTTCAATAGCGTTCATCCCATGGCCGATAAAACCACATAGTGGTATAGGGTATAACAACTTTTAACCAGTTTTGTTATAAAATTATTTTATGTATAAAAATCATCTATATTTTTCTTAATAAAAAATGAACCGAATTATTTTTCTTAAATTCTAGATAGCGGTTTCCTCTGGTTTAACAGAAAAACTCGTTTTCCGTAATTTTTATTTAAAAATATCTTAAAATCCAAAGGTGGCCTTGGATTTATCCCAAATTTTAGGAGCGGAAGTTCTACACAATTGGTTATTATATTTTAAGCATCGCATCCAAAAATTCAACAGAACTTACAAAATATTTGAATTTTTTTACTAAATTGTCCTTTATTAGCTTGGGGTCATATGTGACCCCAATTACAAAAGGGTTAATGGGGTCATATTAATTTTTTTCCGAAACCCTAGGCATTTAAAAGTAGAAAAGTGATGCATTTTTGATACAAAGTATTTCGGGATATTTTACTAAAATCCTATTTTTCTCGAAATCCGCAAAAATAAAATCCTTGTCAAAAAAATTTTGGCATAGGGATTTACTTAAAAATTCACACGGTTAATTTCCAAGATGTATTTAACAAAATTTTAAGGTTTTAGATGCAGTTTTTTAAATTTTGATTAAGAAAATTTTTTGAAACTTGAAAAAAAGTTTTCAAAATTTTATCAAAAAATTTCGCATTTTCGATCTCATTGCGCAATAGGTTAACAACGTGATAACAATACTTCATATCGGAGTACTTAAAAGTATAGAGACCAAAAAGAAATTATGGCATTAATCAATTTCTCAAAGTTGAAAAAAATGCCATCAAATTTTTTTCTTGGCGGGGTATTATTCGATTTTGAAGTTTTATAGCTTTTTGAAAGGCTAATTGAATGCTCATCCCAAATTATAAAGCAACTTTTCGGAAAAATTAAACTATAGAACGAAATTTTCATAAAATCTGAAAAAAGTCATATTTTTCCCATATAAACGCAATAGAAATTTTCAATCGCGTTGAGGCACGACTAAATGTTTTTTGATTGGCCCAATACTTTTATTTCTCAGTTTTTTTGCTATTCGCATATTTGTAGGGGGTGAGACCGAGAGTTTGAACACTTTTTTTATTAAGGGCCACCCTAGTGTGCACCCTATGGCTGACAAAACCTTACATACAAAATCTCATCAAAATACATTTATATTAACTTGATTACAACGACGCACAGACAGATCATAATAATAAGAGGTGGGACTAGGCCCAATATTTTTACATCACATAGTGGCGTAGGGTATAATTTTGAGTCCTCTGGTCACCTTTTTTAAATTACCAAAGACATTTATATAATCAGTATTAACTTTTCGAAAATTCTTAAATATTTATTTACCTGCCGCCTTCAAAATTTAGCCACGACGATGAAGACACACACTCCTTCGAAAATCTATTTCCCTGTGATCAAACGGAAGTTTATGCCTCGAAAAAGATAAGCTTTATCATTGATGAACTTTTACAAACCGAGGGAAATTATGTAAATAATCTTTGTAAAGGATTAAAAAATTATGGAAATTTACAAAAATACGATAAATTGCCGGAACTCTTGAAAGGCGATGAAAAACAACAACAGTTGTTGGGAAATATAGCGGACATATTAGAGCTGCATGAAAAAGAAATACTGCCATTAATGTTGAGGAATCAAAGAGATTTGAAAAGTATGTTTGATGAGTTGTCACAATTAATAGACGTAAGTGAAAATTATTCATATTTATTTATAGACTTATACTTAAAATTTCGTTTAAAAAAATTTATTAATTTTTTTATAGCTTTTTTATTTTATATTTTTCATTATTTGTTTATCTAAAACTAACACCTGTTGCTAATAATAACATTTCAATGTGGCAATATTTTGAAAGCTAAAATATTTTTTTGTTTGACTTTTTCGATTATGGAAACGTCACCATTGTACTACCCATAATTTTGTTTGATATCATCATGTGTGCATGGCGACTTTGAAATTAAGTTGAGAAAGCTTGTTTTTTCTTTATTGTATTTAAATTACTATATTCAATTAATGAAAATAACTGAGTACAAGCATGTATGTACTCGTATGTATAATCAACTGATTAGAAAATGGCTTGTAACAATGACGGTTTGATTACAATAGACTTCTAGGGAATTCATGTTACTGATAAAAATAATAAACATTATCTAAAATGCAAAAATATTATACGTATGTACATTATTATATTATTTATTGTATTAATAATATTCCTAAAATAGCAATGATTTATTTTTTATTATAGACGCTATTTACTTACGAAATCCGTTTGACAATTTAAATAGAAGCAAAGTTTAAGGTCTTTATATGTATAGCTAATATTATTTTAAGGAAAGTACATACTTTTTCAAAACTATAACCCATTTGATAACACAAATTAATTCGCAATATTTTATTTATTATATTCTTAAGAGATCAAAGAATAAGAAAAACCGCATTATTTAAAGAGCAATTTTTCTTTGATTGTATATCTTTTCATAATCATAATTGGCTCTTTATAATGCACTAGATGTACCCGGTGTGCTTCGTTACCCCCTCCCCCCCCAAATCGTAATGAAAGGGCGCACACAAAATCCCAAGGCTCTCACTATTACAGTCATTCAGATATATTACATTTTATAATTAACTAAGTTTGATTGGAGGTGCCACGCGTATTTTTCCAATCCCGCCCATTTTTTTGTCTGACTACTCACGTTAATAATAGATGATCTGAGACAAATTTGCAAAGCTCTCTCTATCATAGTACTTTATATTTACTTTGATATTAAAAATTTACTTTGCATGGGAGGTGTCACGCCCACTAAAAAATTAAAAAAAATACAGCCTGTAGCAGTAAGCATCTGTGAAAATTTCAGGAAGATCATATGAGTAGTTACGGAGATTACATCATACAAACAAACAAACACACATTACCTCTTTATTATGCTAGTATAGATTATTAGTATAGATTTTTTTATTTCGATACTTGCTGATATACAATGGTTATTATTTTTTTATTCGGTACAACAATTATCAGATTTTTCGGAGTTCGTACCCTGGAGCAAGGTATATGTAGCTGCCCACGAGACGAAGGTGGATTAGCCATATTAGATCTGGCAACACTTAACTACTGGCCTTGAACTTAGAATATCATTTGGCAATTTGTCTTTTAGCGATTTTTGATTTAGCCCATTTTTGATTTTGAAGACTTTATGGGCGATTTTTATTTTTCAGGATTTTCGATTTTGGCGATTTTTGATTTTGGCGATATATTTTCCACGCCAAAACACATTGATAACTAATGTACATGTCAAAAGACTGTCGCTTTCGTAGTACTTCATATTTTTTATATAGGAGCTGCCACGCCCACTAAGCCCATCCCGCCCAATTTTTATTGGACTACTCACATTAATAGCTGATGGACTCGTGCAAAATGTGGAGTCTTTCCCGTTATATGATATTATATATCTACATTTTTTTGTTCGACTAATCATGCAGATATATGACACTAAATAGTTAATCTGCATGGGGAGTGCCACGCCCATTGGTGTGAATCCGCCAATTTTTTGTCCGACTACTCATACTAAGATATGATGGGGTCGTGCAAGGTGTCAAAGCTTCCCTTTATTAGTACACCAGTTATATGATATCGTATATTTACTTTGTATGGGCGGTCCCACGCCCACTGCTCCGATCATGCCCATTTTTTTCTAACTAATCACATGAATAACTTATGGGCTCACACAAAGTCCCACGACTCTCACTATCACAGTACTCCAAATATGTGGCATTTTATATTTATTTTGTATGGCAGGTGCCACGCCTATTGGTCCGATACTATAAGTAAGACTCTGTAACTCTGTGGGTAGTTACGGAGATTACCTCCTACAAACAAACAAACAAACAAACAAACACATTACCTCTTTATAATATTAGTATAGATATGTTCCCCAAATGCCATATTTGATTTGAAGTCATTGCTCAATATTTTCAAATACAGTAACTAGACTTTAAGTGGCAATCGAATTTGTTGGCAAATGATTTTTGATTGTCCTATGACCTATTGAGTTCAAATGAAAAGGCGATTTTTTTTATAAAATGAAAAATTATTATTTATCTGAAAAATTATCTCGTCGAGCTCAAGGTCATATTTTGAAAAATTATTTCATTATTTTTGTTTCTTTATTATTTGGATTACGGCCCTTTGTTCCAACTTGGAATTATAGGAATCAATATATATATACACATATCTATAATATTAATAGGCAAGGCGATTTCTTGCGACCGATGTTTCGTTCTACTGTTTGATGCCGATTTGGACCAAACGTAAATTATATGAAAGGTATTTCTTTTTAGCCGTTTTGCAGATTTTTTAATTTTTTCCTTTATTTTTAGTAAATTCCATTTAAAGTTGCTACTAACACATACATAAAACAAGTAAGATACCCTATACCATGCGTTTAGAGACTCTATCTCGTAGGCCCAACTAACTGGACATAGAAAATAAGCATAAACCAAATTTGAGTGGGACTTTTATTAATTTTTTTGGCTGCAGATATGAAAAAGTTCATATGGGATGCTATATCTATATGGAGACTAGGCCCAAAAATGGACCGATCCTGACTATGTTTGGTAAAGTCTCTTGTATTTTGCAAAAATATATACAAACAAAATTTGAGAGGAATTAGTGCAATTTTTTTGTTTTTTGATAGATTTAAGTGAAGATCGGGAAGCAGCTCTATATGGGGCCTATGACTAAGAGTTGTCCCATAGGGATCATTTTTCGACTACTCATTAATGGATGTAATAAACGTATACAAACTCAATTTGAGTAAGATCTATATGACAATTTGGATCTTATGGCAATTTATGTCGATTTCAAAGGGGTCATATGTATGGGGCTAGGTCTGAACATGGACCGATTCTCACCAATTTAGCGTTCATCCTATGGCCGATAAGAGCTTATATACCAAATTTATTCAAAATATATTCATATTTGCGACCTGCAGTTTGATTACAAGGTTTACATGGACACACAGACGGACGGACGGACATCGTTAAACCGAATCAGTTAGTGAATCTGATTCTATCGGTGTAATAAGAGATGGATCTACGTCAAATATTTTTGGTAGTTACAAACAGCAGCACAAAGTCATTATACTCAAACCACATAGTGGTATAGGGTATAATTATACAATGCTATGTATGTGTTTATTAAATTTGTTAATGTGTTTGTAATAAAAATGAGTTTGTTTGTTTGTGTTGATTTGTGAATTGGCTATAATTGATTAGCATACCTTTAGGGTCTTTATTTAATGAAAAAGAATTTTCTGCGAATTCTTAATATAAAACCCTGAGGATGCTATTTGATGAATAGCGAAATATTGGAAAAACAAAAATAAAAAAACTGTACAGACTCTTCCGGGGTTAACCTTTATTATAAGGATCTGAGAGGTTGAGATGCAGAACAGGGCGGTAAGTTCTTAGGAACCTAAAGATTAAACATTTGAGAGATCTGCCTTATCAATTTATAATTTCTCGCGAAGTGAAGGAATTATAAACGATTTGTTGCAAGTGGTAAAGAAAAGTAAGAAGAGAAATATTAGAGATTAATATTTATTTTATTCAAAATATTCTAAATAAGGTGAATACGGTGGTTGTGAGCTAAATTTTGTGCAAATTTGTTGCGAATCGCAGTATGAGACGATGCGTTTTGGTGGTACAGAAACCAAGAGTTTTCTACTCTAGTTTCTTTTTTTTTTAACAGCTTTACGCTAATGACGCCTAAGACTCAAATAATATTCCTTGTTAACAGCTTGGCCCGTCAGCAGAAATTCACAACGCATCATATGATCGATGAAAACTATTAACATGGACTTAATTCTTGCACGACTTTAGCATGATCTATTCGGCCTTGCTTCACCTTTTGTACGATATGCGCTTGGTTGGCCAGTTGTTTCGGATTCGTTGGCATATGTCCATGTCTTATCACCTGTAATGATAAGTTTTATTAATGCAAACGTTAAATATCTTTACATTCATGATCATTCAAACTTCAATCCTAGATTTTGAAACTGCAATTATGATATTTATCAAAGCTAAATTTGTTTTTTTTCATGGATCGTCTTAAAATCTTCTAATTTAAGAAAGACCACGGCATTTAATATATTTTTTTCTTTTATAAAGAAATTCTCTTTAGTTCCTTATCGTATTTTTGTCCTATCATAAGAGCTTTTAAGTTTAAAACTTTACACCAATCATAGAATTTACGATAGACATGATTTGGTCGGAATTGCTACGAGTAGTGCAGTTCGAATTTAGCATCATTTGTTGATATATTATTATTATTCAATTGTTTATAACATCAATTGTTGATATATATCATGAAAAGTCTTAATCTTTTGGAGACCTTACATTTTCTCGAAAGGTAAGAGAAGATAATCTGAGGCTCACACAAGCACCCCCTTTTCGCCCTTAGCTGATGCTTATATTAAGACCACTATTACAACAATTTTGTGAGCTCGTAGGGGTCAAAATAAAACAGATGGAGAATTATCTTAGTCACAGTTGTTAAGATAAAATTTGTCCTTGATCCATAATTATAAAGCGGATAGCTCATGGTACTTCTTATTGCCAACATTTAAATAAAATCAAATTGTTATATCAATTAATTATGGTCTTCCAGTCTTATTTATAGCATCCCCATCAATGTGTAGAGGGTAAACATATGTTTGCCATTCCGTTAAAAATTATTAGAAAAAAAATCTATCCATCTAGATGTAATTGGTGTTACTGTAGTGGTAGCGCCTTTGTAGGACTTGCTTCAAGAAGGTGCATGAATGGATGTAATTCGCATGTCCAGAGGTCAAAGTCAAGCTGCCTTAACGCTGCCGCCAACTTTTTCTTTAGAGCTGAAGAGTTCGCCTTATTTTTACTTGCCGAATTAACCATCGTAATAAGTAAGATTGCTAAATTAGGCGATGCCGAATATTTGATACCCTCCATTTGGATTTTCCATTTGCTTGGGTTAAACAAAATTTTAAAAAGTAAACAATTTTATAAACTTAATACTAAATTATTACAACAAGCACATTGAATTGTTAAAATTTTAGAGCTGTCTCCATATTTTAGGTCATATTCTGGCACAATGATATCCAATTTATTCCATTTTAAATGCCAACCTGCTCGAAATAATGACGAACAATATTGTTCAAAGTTTGCCCAGGTAAATGACTTATTTTGAGAATGAGTATGGTTTCTACAGACGAACGGACAGACGGACAGGCGGACGGACAGACGGACAGGCGGACGGACGGACAGACGGATATCGCTATATAGACTCGAGTTGTTAGAAGGATCAATAATATATATACTTTACGGAGCCACATTTTATAAAAAAAATGCTTAGAAAACAAGAGAAAATTATTTAAATATTAATAGGTAAGGCGATTTCTTGTGACATATTCTACACCTCCAACTACCAACCGATTTCGACAAAAAATATACAATTTGAAAGGTATTTCTTTACAGATGTTCACCATATTTACAAATATGTGCCGTCGGTACATTTTTTTCATTTAACGTTGCTACTAACACATACACAAAACACATATTAATGCTTTAAATAAAGAACAGTACAATGCTGTGGTTGTATTTATTAAATTTGTGTTGAATTGTTAATTGTCTTTTAAAAATTATTTATGAATGAAAAAATAAAATATCCTAGAATTTTCACTCGAATTGTGAAGGCTGGGATCTGCTAGTATAAATAAAAAATGAATAATTTCTTGCTGTTTTTGGGAAGTTTTTAATAGCTCAACCAATTTAAAATTGTCATAGACGAATATGTATTTTTCAATTGAAGTAGGGTTTAGAAAATAGAAAAATAATGCAATTTTTCAGATAGAAGTTAATTCTTTCTATGAGAAACCATTATTATCTTTATAAAAGAAGCATTATATAAGAAATTATAATAAATATTGGTAAAAAAAAAAAAAACTATAAATGTATATGGTATTAAAATTTAGAGGTGAAGTATCGACAACTGTATCGAAAAGCTAATCGAACCCAACAATGGTTATCAAATTGAGTCTAAGACACAGGTGGAGGGTGTCAAAGATTCGGCGCAACACATTTGGTAAAATGTTGGCTGGAATATTGATTTGATTTCGTAAACATGTTCACAGCAGATGTTTAATGTCACTTTTAATTTTTTCTATTTTTTTTTTTTCATTAAAAAATAAAAACATAGAAATCTTATAAAGAAATCAAACAATTTTGGCAATTGAAAAATGAAAAAAAACTATTATTTAAATTTGTATTGAGCAGACTCATTAATATGCCTGATGTTTTCACATCAAAATTTGTTTTCAAAAGACAATGGCAAACATTTTAATGATAAATCACACCTTAAAATTTCAGTTTAAGGTTTGAGGTGTGACAGTAAATCAACAATAAAAGAAAAAAACTTGTAATAACTGACAACTTTTGGGATTAATTTGTTTATTTTATTTAAACAGCATTTTTATCTAATTATTTTTAAGTAGTTTTATTTTATTTCTATATAAAAAAAAATATTCGTCTCTTTTACTTCTAAAATAAATATTCTACATCTTATTTTTTGGTCTTTTGCTTATGAGTCAGTTGAACATGTTTTCAGATTTTTTTTTAAATTATTTAAAGAATTTTGAATGCTTTTGCTTGAAAATTTCTTGTTATTGTCCAAAAAATGTTTTTTGCTTTTAGGCTATAATTTTGATAAATCGTATATTTTCGCATGAACGCAAACAAACATACAATTTTAAGCCATTTTTATTATATTCTTATGAACAACCATCATTTATATTCAATGTCAATGTTTAAGTGTTTTTTTTTCAGCGAAACAATCAGTTTTTTGTATACGAGTATTGAATATGGCTAAATATTCGCACACATTTGGGGATACACAAATATGTTACCTGCTTAAAATGAAGGGTTTTTTAAACATTTCAAACACGTTATAATTATTAAACAAACATCGTGGCCAATATGAGGCACGTAATGATAAAATAACTTAAATTTTTAATTTGTGCTTACAAGGAAGGTGTGCGGTCTTCTTAAAAATGCTGCAATTTTTTAATGTCCTAGTTTCATATTTAGCAAGAAAATTATGGGTTAGAAATGTTAATGAAACTTAATTCATATTTACTCCAACTGGCATTTACACATTAGGTACCATAAGAAAGGTATTTGAAATGGCTGTAATATAGCTGATTTACTCATGAACTGGACTGAATGGAGTAAAACTATGGTAAACAAAATAAATTTAAATACTTATACTCGTTCTAAAATGACCAGTGAAAGATGAGGATTTTTCCAATCTTATTTTTATACCATCCACCCCAGTGTGCAGAGGGTATATATAAGTTTATCATTCCGTTTGTAATAATTAGAAAAAAAAATTTGGACCCCATAAAATATATATATATTTCGTCGTTCGTAAATGATTGTGTTCTGTATGTTTTTTTTTTGATTAATCCATGTTTAAGTTCTAATAGTTCTTACTCTTAAAGGCGTTTTCAAAGAGAAATTTTGTTTAAACAGAAAAAACCACAAACTATAGTACTTTCCTTGGTAGGAAGGTCGCAACAATTTTATCGGTTCAGTTTTTTTTTAATTAGCAACTAAATTTAGCAACTAAACTTTAACAAAAAACATAAAGAACACAATAATTTACGAACGACGATTTGTGATCCTTATAACAAGTGGAGTTGATATAGCGATGTCCGTCTGTCCGTCTGTCCTTATGTGGAAATCACGATGACAACTTCAATCGGGCAGCTGTGGTGCTCGTTTGCATAAAAAATTATTCACTGACTTTCTGAGAAGTTTGCTGTTTAAAATCGTCTAAATCGGTTGAATAGGGCCCGAGATCTGAATGAAGAACTAAAAAAAGTCTAGAAAAAATATGTTTTTCTATATTGTTCTTGTCACGATCACGGCCTCAATAGGACAGCTAAAAAAAATTAAAACAAAATTGTTCTTGTTGTTATTCTAAATGTTATATTGTTGTCATAGCTGGACTTGTAGTTTTTGTGGTCGTTCTGGTAAAATTATATATAAAAATGGAGTTATGTTTATGTGTTTGTTTGTTTGTTCGTCGTTTATAGGAGACTACACCACTGGACCGATTGTCTTGAAATTTTTACAGTAGGTAACTGCCTATCTGGAAGGAAAAATAGGCTTTATTTTTTTTTTGATTTTTCAAGTGGGCACCACCTCCCATATAAAGTGAATTTTTAACATCTAATTTTAACATATAATATCTGGAGTACTAACACAGCAAGAGTTCTGAAACTATGTACATGTACATGTTTAAATAATTCGAAGAGTTGCGCAAAAAATGGGCGTGATCGGACCAATGGGCGATCAGTGGGCGTGGTACCTCCCATACAAAGTAAATATATAATGTCATATATACGAAGTACTGTAATAGTGAAAGCCTTGGAACTTTGTCTGAGTTCTTGAGTTATTTTTATTAAAAAAATGGGCGCGATCGGACCAGTGGGCGTGTCACCTCCCACACAAAGTGCATTTTTAACATTTAATTTTAACATATAATATCTGGAGTACTACGACAACAAGAGGTCTGAAACTATGTACATGTACATGCTAAAATAATTCGAAGAGTTGCGGGAAAATGGGCGGGATCGGACCAGTGGGCGTGGTACCCTCCATACAAAGTAAATATTAAATGTCATATATCTAGAGTACTGTGATAGGTAAAGTCTTGAGACTTTGTGTGAGTTCATAGGTTATCAACATTAGTACTTGAAAAAAAAATGGGCGGAATCGGATCAGAGGGCGTGGTACCTCCCATAAAAATTATATATATAATATCATGTATCTGAAGTACTGTAATAGTGAAAGCCTTGGAACTTTGTCTGATTTCATGAGTTATTAATGTGAGTAGTCCCATATAAAAATGGGCGAGATTCAACCAGTGGGCGTGGTACCCCAAAAAAAGTAAGTATTTAATATAACATAACTGGAGTACTATAATAGTGAAAGTCTAGATACTTTGTTTGAGTTCATAACTTAGTAATGTGAGTAGTTGCCCAAAAAATGGGCGGAGTCAGACTAATGGACGTGGGAACTCCTATACAAAAAAATAGTTTTCTACAAAACGAATTGCCTGCTTTTTATTTCGTTGCGAGGGGTGTAGCGAAACGCACCGGGTTACTGCTGGTAATATTATAAAATCTAACCCTTTGTAATTTTTTTTTATCAACTCTGGTAGAAAAATTTTACAGTTTCCATTGTTTTGGCATCACTAAAAAAAAATTTGTTAGATCATTTTTGTCATCGCCACAAGCACGCCTGCAAAGTTTCAGATTGGGTCACGGGAAAGGGATTAAAAATCATTCCAAAATTTTTTCTGCAAGCAGACACTACGAGTTAATTATAAAGGGAGTAAAAATTCACCAACATCTGAAGTAAATAATGTTAAACTACCTAGTTCCCAGGAAAAATTTCGTAATAGCAGCTCAATGATTTTTCCATTACCAATAATGACCTACCCCTGCCCACTGCATTACTTCTAAAGTGAAAATAAGGCGTTACTAATAATGTGTTATAGAGCAACTTATATTTCATGCCAGCTTCTTGCACACTGCATTACTTTCAAAGTGCAAATAATGAGTTCCTAGGCAACTAGCTACCTCCAATGACATCCCCGTGTTAAAATAATGAGCTTATCAGGCAAACTTCAACCAGTTACTTCTCCTTCTAATACTCATTATTTGGTAATGTTTTTTTTTCTGGGTTGTTAATAAAAAAAAAAACAATGTAAATTTACCAAACAAAATTTTATGTATTAATTTATTCAAAAAAAAAAAAAAAAAAAAAAAACACGAAAATAACTTTTGATGTTATAGTTTTTGTGTGTAATATTTACATATACATATGAACATACATATATTAAATAACACAATAATATACATACATTCTATACATGTATATTCATATTAACCGCATGTTAGAAATAAATCGGTATATTATTTTATTTATATAAAATTCTCCAATATGTATTTTGTTTTAGGGAATATACATTTATTTTGTATTAACAAACAGAGTGTCACTTCAGTTTGCTCAGTGTTGCTATGCCACAGTAGATGGCGCCGCAATTTTTGTTCTAATTAGTTTCGCAATCGTTATTTCTATTTTAACGTGAATGTCAACATTTTCAATTAGACATCAAACACAACAATGTTAAGAGTATACACAGGACTGGTCTTTTATTTCATACGTTTTGCCATTATTCTTTTACATATATGACCATAAGTTTGGCATATTTACTTTTTGTTGTGTTTACAAAATGGAGCTACCGAGTTCATCAATGAGTTTTTTTGCTTTCAAAACAGTTCCACATAGATATCTATAATATTAATAGGCTAGGCGATTTCTTGTGACCGGTGTTTTGTTCTACCGTTTTATCCCGATTTTGACCAAACGTATATTATTTGAGAGGTATTTCTTTTTAGCCGTTTTGCAGATTTACAGATTTTGAAATTTTTTCCCCTATTTTGAGTAAATTGCATTTAAAGTTGCTACTAACAAATACATAAAATTATATAATGCTAAGGGTGTTTTATTAAATTTGTTAATGTGTTTGTAATAAAAATTATTTTTTTTTTTGTGTTGATTTGTGAATTGGCTATAATTGATTTGCATGCTTTAAAGGTCTTTATTTAATGAAAAAATAAAATTTCCTAGAATTTGCGCTCGAATTTCAAGGGCTGGAATCTGCTAGTATTATTATTATTATTATTATTATTATTATTATTATTATTATTATTATTATTATTATTATTGTTATTATTATTATTATTATTATTATTATTATTATTATTATTATTATTATTATTATTATTATTATTATTATTATTATTATTATTATTATTATTATTATTATTATTATTATTATTATTATTATTCTGCTTCACCTCCAAAATATCTGATTGCGATTACATATAATTTTTAAAAATTGTTTATAATTACTAAAGTATTACTATTGACATAAATACAAAATTGCACCTTTTAAATTTTCCATTCAAATTTAAGAAAATGTCATTTCTAAAAATTGGAATTCAGATTTCCAATTACATATAAATAAGAAAATATCAATTGAATTTCAGAAAACCATATTAAGACGTCGGAAATAATAACTTGAAATTAAGAAGACATCAATTGAATTTTTAAAATATAAATTTTATTCTTTAAACACAAATTGAAATTCAGAAAACACCAAATATAGTTGCATTTAAAAAATCAACTAATATTAAAAAAAAAATATATATATTGCGATTGAGGAGATATTAACAGCATTTCAGGATAAGAAAATATTAATTTAAATTCAATGAAGTTTAAAAAACCTCAAATGGTATTTAAGAATTGCGAACATAAAAATTGTTACATAATTAAAGCGCAATTTGATGAGAATGTTATTTATATATTATTTTTCACAATTTTTTTGGATGAAAATTTTAAGTTTTTCAGAAAATAAAGATAACAAATTATTTTATTTAAAATTTTTGGGACATTTTGTTTTTTGCGTTTGGCATCCCTAAGGTAAAACCCAAAACATTGAAGTTCGGTAATAATTCCCATAATGAAAATATATTTTATTAACATAATTTAATTCAAAATCAAAACTTGATATCACTGGGTTAGATTTTGTATTTTATTGTGTAAATAGTGAAAACTTCCTTTCAGTATGTAAAAAAAAAAAATTATTTTCCAAATATTTTAACAAAAAAAAAACTGAGAGAGCTTTTTTTGGTTATTATTTTGTTACTCGATCCGATCTATACGGCCGCAATGAAGAATTATTTGGCCAGTTAAAAGAAACTATACAGCCATCTCCAATTAGCACGATTTAATGCGTATAGCCATCCTACACAACCATTACCTTCGCAATGGAGGTTAGGGCGAGCTATTTAATTTGCAAAAACTTAACCTAAATTAATTAACTAATTATGTCATATAACCGGAAACGCATGCATATAGGTATATAACCTAAATGCTTGCCGATCAGCAACCACGATGACCAAAAAGCAAACACCGAAACGCTTTTTCTTTTATCCGAAATAATAGAAAAGACGAAAACGATCTTTCCTCGCTGGAGCGCGAATTACTAATGTGAGAGAGCTCTATATACCAACTCTTGGAATAAAGAAAAATCGAGATCAAACAAAAGAATTTGCTGAAATATTTTGGTATTAAGTTTAACAAATTGTTTACTTTTTCAAATATTTTGTTAACATATATTTTCGATACTCAAACCGAGGAGGAGGGTATCAAAGATTCGGCACAGCCGAATTTAACAATCTTACTTGTTTTATTTCATTTTGAGTTGATGTCAATAACAATTCTATCGTCTTAAGAGTAAATATTTTAACACAATACACAATGGTTAGTGGCTATCAAATTTGCATTGCTACAATCGAAAATGCACCTTTACACCAATTGTGTAGTGATTGGCGAATTCCAGGTGTTTTTATGTGATATGCAATTTGGTATTCAACATACATAAGTATATATATATTCGAAATAAAATATGGCGACGGTTTGTTTACTGAGGTAAGATCATTTTGTTGTCAATAATTCACAAAATATCCATGAATGTATTAGATTACAGTTACAATGCTTATCGAATTTCATTCTTTGTGTTAAATTATTTTTAACATGTTATGTCATATGATAAGTATGTGTAGACAAATGAAGTCAATTTTAACATATTTTTTTAATGACTTCGAAGAAAGAAGTAATTAAAAATATTTATTTATTTGACAAAAATTCCATTTATAAATTGAACTCAATTAAAAAAAAAAAAAAAAAAAAAAAAAACCAAAAAATACAAATGCAATATGATCTCTATAAAAACAATGACAATAAAAATTCACTACTCTCAAGTGATAATTTGTTGGGCACAAAGTACAATTTGTAAACAAACAATAAAACAACGAAAAATAATATTAATAAAAAAAAAGTATATCCAACACGTTATCCACATCTCGACATGTTTGTATTCAAATTTGAAAAAGCTTTGTCTTTTCAATTATACCCCAAACAGCAGCAAACAAACAAAATCCAAAAGTAAACTAAATAGAAATATAAAGTTGACGTCATTTCATTTTAAGATACTACAGCCATCATTAAATTTATAAAAAAAAAATTGCTTTAATGATTAGCTAAACTGAGTTTTTGTGGTTGTTTTATGATTTTTAATCATTATTATTAAAGCAAATATTTTGAAAAAAAAAACAAGAATTATTGGAAGACATGTTTATAATTTATGGAGAATTTTTATAAAAAAGAAACTCTAATAATAATAATAATAATAATTATAATTTAATATAAAGAGAATTTTCACGGGGGTCGTTAAGCCAATATATGACCGCACATTGTAATAAACTAATCTACATATAATGGAGGCTACATAAATGCAGCTTATAGGAGGCTAAGCCATTAAAATTTTTGCAGAGTCTGACTGTGTATCTGTCCCATACAAAGTCAACTTTTTATATCATATATATTAAGTACTATGACAGGAGGAGTTTTGTAAATTTGTGTGAGGTCATCTATTATTAATGTTAGCAGCCATGCCAAAAATGGGCTGGATCGGATAAATGGGCGTGGCACCTACATACAAAGTAGTTGTTCAATGTCATATATATCGAGTACTATGACAGAAACAGCAAATTTTTATTAGGCCATCTATTATGGATGTGAGTAGTCGCAAAAAATGGGCGGTATGGGACCATGCCCATTGGCACCCCCATACAAAGTAAATTTCAAATGTCATATATCAGGAGTACTGTAATAGTGAAAGACTTTGCATGAGCCCATAAGTTATTCATGTGATAAGTCGAACAAAAAATAGGTGTGATCGGATCAGTGACCATGACACCGACCATACAAATTAAATGTATAATATCATATAACTGGAATGGTGATACAGGGAAAGCCTTGCCACTTTGTAGTGTAATCAAATATTACTTTGAGTAGTCAGATTAAATATGGGCGAGAGAGGATAAGTAGGGGTGGCACTTCCTATACACAAATATACGAAGTATTATGAATGCGACAGTCTTGAAACTTTTAACAAGTAAATTAATTACCAATGGAAAATATGGGCGGAAACTCCAAATTCAAAAAATCGCCAAAACCGAAAATCGCGAAAATAAAAATCGCCAGAAACAAAAATCTTCAAAATAAAAATCGCCCAAAAGCAAAAAATTTTAAAATAATATTCAATATTCAAGGTCAATCGTTAAGTGGCGCGGCATTTGTTTTGGAATATCGATCCTCCAGAGTAGGAACGCCGAAAAATATTATAATTTTTGCACCGAAAATATTGTACAGCAGCAAGTATTGTTATATAAAAAATCTAACCCATAAAACCAAAGTTTTTATTAAAACTCTTTCTTTCCTTACGGATATGAGTTTTGAATATCTCCGTGAATGTGGGTGACTGTATGTGACTATCTTAAAATTAATCTTTGGCCACAACAAGTCTAAGGACAAAGTTTCAGATTCATCGGATGAGGGGAAGTGGGGTTTTAATATCTCAGTGACTGTGCGTGACTATGTCAAAGTTAAATTTTTTTTTCACAGCAAGTCTATGGACCAAGTTTCAGATCGATCGGATGAACGAAAATCTCATTTAGATCACTCCGTGACTCTGCGTGACTATGCGTGACTGTGGTCGACTATGTCAAAGTTAATCTTTTTTCAGAGCAAGTCTGTCAACCAAGTTTCACATAGATTGGATAAGGGGAAATGGGTTTTAGATCACTACGTGACTGTGCGTTACTATGCGTGACTGTGCGTGACTATGCCAAACTTAATATTTTTTCACAGCAAGTCTATCGACCAAGTTTCAGATCGATCGGATAAGGCAAAATGGGTTTACATCACTACGTGACTGCACGTGACCATGCGTGACTGTGCCAGACTAAGTCAAAGTTAATTTTTTTTCACAGCAAGTGTATGGACTAAGTTTTAGATCGATCGGATGAGGGGAAATGACACTTAGATCACCCCGTGACTGCGCGTGACTATGCGTGACTATGCGTGACTACCCCAAAAATAATCTTTCGTCACAGCAAGACCATGGGCCAAGTTTCAGATCAATTGGATGAGGGGGAATTGGGTCCACCCACGACAGACAGACGGAGATATGAGTTAAAAGAAAGAGTTTAATAAAAAGTAGCAGATTCCAGCCCTCGAAATTCGAGTGCGAATTCTTGGAAATTTTATTTTTTCATGAAATAAAGACCCTGAAGGTATGCTAATCAATTATAGCCAATTCGCAGTTCAACACAAAAAAAAAACTCATTTTTATTACAAACACATTAACAAATTTAATAAACACACACATAGCATTGTATAATTAGTATGTTTTAGTAGCAACTTTAAATGCAATTTATCAAAATAAAGGAAAAATTTAAAAATCTGTAAATCTGCAAAATGGCTTAAAACAAATACCTTTCAAATAATATACCTTTGGTCAAAATCGGGAAAAAACGGTAGAACAAAACATCGGTCACAATAAATCGCCTAGCCTATTAATGTTATAGATATATGTAGTTAGAATATACATATAAACTGAAATGTTTTTATTGTACAATAAAAACTTCGTAGAAAAAATTGATTATGAAAACACACAAGCACAAGTCAATAAGTTTCGGTTAGTCGTAGCAAAGCATGATAGGGCATACTAGTAGAATATTAAAATTTGACAGTATTGTTAAAAAAAACTTAGATCAATCCTTTTTCATTAGCTCTACATTTAAATGTTATTAAGTATTTTCTGGCTCAGTTATGTGACTTTATGTTGAGTGATTACTTTTACTTTATTTTGCCAACTTTTAAAATATTTAAAAAATCACCTCGCGTATTACAGACAATTTATGTAGGTTATAAAACTTAAAATAAATGTCAGCGAAACGTTGTGAAAATAACAAAAAATAAATAAATAAAAATTACATATTGAATTATTCAAATAACAAAAAAAAAAAAAAAAAAAAAAATACCCAACATTATGCAAACGTGGTTACATATTAATTGTCTTAATTTATAACAATTTGTATATGTATAATAATATTTTTGCTAAAAAAATACATTTCATTCAGTTCATTAATAATTCAGACTGTCATTTTTTTGTCTCTTTAATAAAGCAGAAATTTTCATTTAAATATTTTTTGCGTTATTTAAACAAAACGTAATACGAAATGACCGTTAGGTAATTTTCTTGTTGATATGATAACCGGAGAGATTTTGAAAAATCTCCCCAATAAAGCATTTATCAAAATGAACAGAATATTGAGCACATGCCTATACCTAAAATATATCCCTCTAAACAGGAAAATTTCAGAGGAAAATAATGATGCAAAAAACAGGAAAAAATGTAAATGAACTAACAACATCTTACAGACTAATATCATTGCTTTCTGTTATGGTAAAGCTATTTGAAGAATTATTTTGCAGTTAGATTGAAAAAGTCATAATAGATAAAAATCTAATACCAATTTGGCTTTCAAGAAAAGCACTCTACAATAGATCAGATCCATAAAATATCTCATATAATGGAAGAAGCATTGCTGCAATTTTCTTAGATGTGGCTCAGGCATTCGATAAAGTGTGGCATAAAAGCATGAAATATAAGCTGAAATCCTAATTTAAAATACAATACACATTAAAGCGAAATCTACTGAACTACAGATACAAAACTTGAAGATTGAAAGAAAATCCATACCCTCAGTTAAAAATAAAGTATCGAGATATAACAAACTACCTAAGACTAACTTATGGGGATGTGCAGCAAGGACCAATGTCTATAATATTAATATGCAAGGCTATTTCTAATGACCCCTTCTACGCGTTTAGTTATCAAACGATTTTGACAAAAAATATATCATTTGAAAGGTATTTTTTTCCAGATGTGCATCATTTGGTGCATTTTTTTTTTTTTTTTTGATTAAAAATTATTTAAAGTTGATATTAACACATATATAAACACATACTTAAAATATAAAACTAACAAGTAAGAAAATTATAGTCGGTCCAGACCGACCATACGATACCCTATACCATGGTCTAGAAACCTATCTCTTCGGTCCAACTAACTGGATATAGAAAATAAGAAAAAAACAAATTTGATTGGCATTGTTATTAATTTTTTTCGCTGCAGATATGAAAAAGTTCATATCGGGTGCTACATTTATATGAGGGACTAGATCAAAAAATGGACCGATCCTGACCGTATTTGGTAAAGTCACTTATATTTTGAAAAAATATATACGAACCAAAAAAATTTGTGCAATATTTTTGGTTTCTTTTGATAGATTTAAGTGAAGATCGGGAAGCAGCTCTATATGGGGCCTATGACTAAGAATTGTCCAATAGGGATTATTTTTGGATTACTGATTAATGGATACAATAAACACATACAAACCCCATTTTACTAAGATCTATATGATAATTTGGATCTTAAGGCAATTTATGTTGATTTCATAGGGGTCATTTGTATGGGGACTAGGTATGAACATGGACCGATTTTCACGAGTTTCAATAGCGTTTATCCTGTGGCTGCTAGAAGCTTATGTACCAAATTTCGTCGAAATATATTTGTATTTGCGACCTGTAGTTTGATTACAAGGTTTACATGGACACACAGACGGACGGACGGACGGACGGACATCGTTAAAACGACTCAGAAAGTGATTCTGAGCGGATCGGTATAATAAAAGATGGGTCTAGGTCAAATATTTTTGGTAGTTACAAACAGCAGCACAAAGTCATTATACCCAAACCACATAGTGGTATAGGGTATAAAAATTGCTGTGTGTGTTGAATTGTGAAATGGCTTAAATTGATTAGTATACCTTTAGGCTCTTATAAAATTATTTATTAACAAACACATTTATATATCTTCTTTTATTTAAATATTCAGAATTTATATATATATATATATATGTATATTAAAAAAGCAAATACTTAGGACTATTGTAAATGCAAATTGATGTATTAGAAACGATATTTTACATAGAGATTTGTCTAATATTATTTAACTTTATTTACTAAAAAAAAAAATATTATATGTTAGTTTCAGGCTAAGTGAAATAAGACGAAGTATACATAAATTAGTTTAAAGCAGTTCAATGACAAAAAAAAAAACAGAAACGAAACTTCAGTGGCCTTCATATCGAATGTTATCTTTATATGTATGTTAGGTCCAAAATTGCACCAATCACGGCCATATTTACAAAAGTCATATATATTTTGTAAAAACATATATAAACAAAATTTAAAAAAAATGTATCCAATATTTTTATATCTTAAAGGATTTGAGTAAAGATCGGGAAGAGGCTTTATCTGGGGCTATGAGTACGAATGGGCCCACAGAGTTTTTTGTGGACTAATGAGGAATGGATCTAATGAACAGACAAAGACCAAGATTGAGCGAGATTTATAACATAATTCGAATCTTAGGCCAATTTCAGTCAATCTTATTTGTATGGGGGACTAGGTCTGATCATGCATCGATTTTCACTAATTTGAATACCGCTCATGGCTGATAAAGGGTTATGTACCAAATTTCATCAAAATATATTCAAATATGTAGTTTTTTTAAGGTATACATGGGTACACAGATAGGCAAACAGACCGAGAGACAGACACGGACGGACAGACATCGCTATGGCGGACAAAAGCTTATATACAAACTTTCATCAAAATACATTCAAATTTGCGACCTGGTATACAGGTGTACATGAACACACAGCAGACAGACAGATTCGGACGAACGGTCGGAAGGACATTTCTAAATCGACTCAAAAAATGATTCTTAGTTGATCGGTATAATAAAAGTTGAGTTTAGGCCAGATATTTTTGGTAGTTATCGGCACAAACTCATTGTACCCTGACCACAGAGGGTATAGTGTATAGCAATGATATTGTTGCCCACATTAAGGGGATGTGATTTAAAAAATCATTCATTTATAAGACAATTGAATTGGTTGAGAATAATATAAAAGTAGAACGAAAATGTGACTGGGGGAGGAAATATCGGTTACAAGACTTGAAAACCTGAATAAATTAAAAGCTGAAACCGTGGGCCGCATTGCAATACCGTAAGCTTGAAAGAAGATTTAAATGCCACGAACAAATCATCAAAAGATATCTATAATCTATTGGCATTAGAAAAAAAGGAACAACTGCACCATATTCCACTGAAAGACATGAGTCTACTTTCTTAGAAATTTAAAAATGTTGGCGGAAGATTTTATACCTTTTTATGATAATATTATATTAACTGGGGACTATAATTCAAACCTGCTGCAAAACTGTAGTATGGTCGAAAATATGAAATCTCCTGGTCTTACTCCCGTGAACACGCATATACCAACACACTTCACTACCACTAACAACTTATTACTCGATTTATTCTTCGTCTCTGATGAAGCAAACACACTGATGTATGACCAATTGTCTGGACCTGGTTTTTCTGAACACGATCTAATCTTTATAACCTATGATATTCCTTTACAAGTTCCCAACAAAACAATAGAATTTAGAGACTTCAATAATATAAATTTTACCCACTTGGAATTCGATATACTTTATGTTGTCGGTAGCTGATCAGCTGTCCTTCTTGGAACACCATGTCTCAGCTTTATATAATATTATTGTTCCGATCAGAGTAAAAACAATAAGCAAGCGACAAACACCATGGTTTACAACGGAAATTAAAAAACTTATAGAAACTCGTGATAAAGCCTTTTTCCGATGACGAAATATCGTCAATAAAAGCATAAGGAAAGCTAAGGCTACATACTATGCTGAAAAGTTTTCAACATCAATTGATACAAAAAAAAAAAAACATGGAAAACTATTAGAGAAATTGGGGTTGGCAAGAGGAAGGGTATAGAAGAACATTTCATATCAAACCCTAAATTGACGAGAATTTTAGTAATATTCCAATGCCTCAAGCTGATCACTCATATCATGACAACTATACCCCTAATTATGCCCCTCAAATCATTTTTATACCCTATACCACTATGTGGTTTGGGTATAATGACTTTGTGCTGCTGTTTGTAACTACCAAAAATATTTGACCTAAACCCATCTTTAATTATACCGATCCGTCTGTCCGTCTGTGTGTCCATGTAAAGCTTGTAATCAAACTGCAGGTCGCAAATATGAATATATTTTGATGAAATTTGTTATTTAATCTTTCATCGGCCATGAAATGAACGCTATTGAAATTGGTGAGAATCGGTCCATGTGCAGACCTAGCCCCCATACAAATGACCCCTATGAAATCGACATAAATTGCCATAAGATCCAAATTGTCGTATAGATCTTAGTCAAATTGGGTTTGTATGTGTTTATTACATCCACTAATGAATAGTCCAAAAATAATCCCTATGGGACAACTCTTAGTCATAGGCCCCAAATAGAGCTGCTTCCCGATCTTCACTTATATATTGCACTGATTCTTCTCAAATTTTGTTTGTATATATTTTTGCAAAACACAAGAGACTTTACCAAACATGGTCAGGATCGGTCCATTTTTGGACCTAGTCCCCATATAGATATAGCATCCGATATGAACTTTTTCATATTTGCAGCCAAAAAAATTAATAAAAATCCCACTCAAATTTGGTTCATGCTTATTTTCTATATCTAGTTAGTTGGGCCTGGGAGATAGGGTCTCTAAACGCATGGTATAGGGTATCGTATAGTCGGTCTAGATCGACTATAATTTTCTTACTTGTTTCATTTGACTGCGTTAGTCCCTTCGATGTATTTAAGAGCTGCCAATTTATAAACTCCAATGCAATAGGAATTGATGGTATTCACCCTACTTCCCTTCGTTTTGCCGTATATCACGCACATTTTTAAACTCTTTTAACTCATACTCTCTGTCTGTCTGTCTGTTTGTCTGTCGTTGGTCAACCCCATTTCCCCTCATCCGATCGAAACTTGGCTCATACACCTGCTGTGAAAAAGAGATTATCTTTGACATAGTCACGCACAGTCACGCATAGTTACGCACAGTCTCGAAGAGATTAAAACCTCACTTCCCCTTATCCGATCGATCGTAAGCTTTGCCCATACACTTGCTGTGAACTAAAGATTAACTTTGACATAGTAACGCACGGACACGCAGTTTTTTAAAACCCATTTCCCCTTATCCGATCGATCTGAAACTTGGTGGATAGACTTGCTGTGAAAAAAGAGCAACTTTGACGTATTCACAATCACGCATAGTCACCCACAGTCATGGAGTGGTGCATACCCCATTTTCCCTCATCCAATCAATCTGATACTTGGTCCATAGACTTGTTGTGACCAAGAGTCACGGAGAGATTCAAAACTCATATGCATAAGAAAAGAAAGAGTTTTAATAAAAGCTTTGTTTTTATGGGTTAGATTATTAACAAAATAATTACAGTGAGTGTTTTCCCCAACGATGGAAACAAGCTAAGATCTTACCTGTACCAAAGTCGGTAACTGAATATCGACCCATAGCTATATTACCATATCTATCGAAGGCATTCGAACGACTCCTTCATTGTCAAATAACGTCCTACATAAACGATAATGACCTGCTTACTGACTGGGTTTCGTGCCAAACACAGCTGTATTGCAGCTCTAGTTGATGTAACAGAAGATATAAGGAGAGAAATTTATGATGACTATGTGGTAATGTTAGTGCTGTTTGACCATTCAAAATCTTTCGATACGGTGGATCACACAGTTTAAGAACATATGCATATGATGAAAGTGCACCAATTTCTGTTGCACTTACCTAGTAAATCATTCGCAATGCGTAGAAACTTATAAAATGGCGTCGACATTGTTTCCTCTGGTAAGAGGTGTTCCACAGGGTTTTATCCTTGGTCCCCTCCTTTTCTCAATTTATGCTTCTGTTCTACCTAAACAGTTAATTCACTGCAATATAAGAATGTGTGCTGATGACGTACAGTTATAAATTAGCAATAAGAAAAAATCGAAGACTGCAGTAGAAAATTGAATGATAACTAAGAACGTGTTTCTCGTTGGGCAGCTGCATACAGACTGAGTCTCAATCCACAAAAAAAGTGTATTTTGGTGCGTAACATATTAACAAGAATTTCACACAATCTAAACATCTATAATATTAATAGGCTAGGCGATTTCTTGTGATCGATCTTTTGTTCTACCATTTTATCCCAATTTCGACCAAACGTATATTGTTTGAAAGGTACTTCTTTTAAGCAGTTTTGCAAATTTACAGATTTTTAAATTTTTCCTTTATTTTGAGTAAATTGCATTTAAAGTTGCTAGTAACACATACATAAAATTATACATATGCTATGTGCGTTTTATTAAATTTTGTTAATGTGTTTGTTAATGTATTTGTTATCTTCATTCACAATAATAATAAACCATAAAGTGTTGGTTTGTGAATTGGCTAAGTTGAAAAATAATGCTGCCTAGAAATTGCACTCGCATTTCGAGCGCTGGAATCTGCTAGTCTATGTAAATGATCAACAAATCTAAATCGTTGAACGAACAAAAAAACTGGGCGTTATCTTTAATAAAACATTGACTGGACATATTCGATGCAACGAGCACTTTGGCCTACCCCAATTAATATACGCTTTCTACTTGTAAAGACATACTTAATACCAACACTACCACCTGCATGTGAAATATTTGCAAGTTGCGATACTTAAAGGTTCAGTCACATTTCACCTTATTGAAATCAAATTTACGGTGTCAATTTTGATGACCTATTAAAAATAATATGTCTTATTTCTTTACACAAATTAATTAGTAACCAGAAACCAGAATATCCTTATAACCGATTGCGTTTTAGTAGGCTTCGGAGGAATAAAAATTTAATTCAATTTCGGTAGTTTGGGAGTTTTTCATACATGCAGCACGTCTTTGGAATCTTTACCTTTTACAATTAAAGGAATCAGCAACGGCTTATTTTTCAAAAAAAAAAAAAAAAAAAAAATAAAAAAAAATTTGTACAAGAATACATATAAAAAATTTTTATTTTTTTACAATACACATATACTAACTTGCTGTTAACAAATATATATTGAAAATTTTTACTATATACTCGTACTTTTTATTTGCTTTTTAAATTCCGTATGCCATTTAAAGATATGTATTATTTGTATATAAATCAATATTATTTTTTAATATTTAATATTGTCACAGTAATTTTAAGTTGTATTGTAAATCAAACTCCAACTAACATATTTAAACATGTTCTGTTTTGAAGATTTCATGTCTTGTTGAACAGGATACCAAATTATAATTATACTAGCTGAGTCCGGTCCGCGTTGCTGGCCCGAAGAAAACATCTGGATTTTATATTGCATCTAAATTTTAATACCGAGTGTCGGGCAAAAGTAAAGCACGATTTAATAATATTATGAATATGACTGAAAAAAAATATACGTTTTCTTGAATATTTTAACACCAGCGCCACCTACAGGTGAAAAACTTTGTCAGCAACTTTAGTTTTATGTACATAATATATGTTGCGAATTTGAGCTAAATTGGACCGTAAATAAATTTTTTTGGGAAAATCTCGACCCCAGCGCCACGTATCGGGTACAAAAAAAAGTTATGCAAATCGGAGAACCAAAGGAATATATGGTATGAATACGAAGTCGCTAGCATTAGTGGTTCAACAGTTATTAGAGTACCAACATACGCACCAACGTTTTTATACCCTATACCACTATGTGGTTTGGGTATAATGACTTTGTGCTGCTGTTTGTAACAACCAAAAATATTTGATCTAGACCCATCTTTAATTATACCGATCGGATCAGAATCACTTTCTGAGTTGATTTAACAATGTCCGTCCGTCCGTCCGTCCGTCCGTCCGTCTGTGTGTCCATGTAAACCTTGTAATCAAACTGCAGGTCGCAAATATGAACATATTTTGATGAAATTTGGTATATAAGCTTTTATCGGCCATGGGATGAACGCTATTGAAATTGGTGAGAATCAGTCCATGTTCAGACCTAGCCCCCATACAAATTACTCATGTGAAATCGACATAAATTGCCATAAGATCCAAATTGTCATATAGATCTTACTCAAATTGGGTTTGTATACATCCATTAATGAGTAGTCAAAAAATGATGCCTTTGACCCCATATAGAGCTGCTTCTCGATCTTCACTTAAATCTATTAAAAAACAATAATATTGCACTGATTCTTCTCAAATTTTGTTTGTATATATTTTTGCAAAATACAAGAGACTTTACCAAACATGATCAGGATCGGTCCATTTCTGGACCAAGTCCCTATATAGATATAGCATCCGATATGTACTTTTTCATATCTGCAGCCAAAAAAAATCAATAAAAATCCCACTCAAATTTGGTTTTCGCTTATTTTCTATGTCCAGTTAGTTGGGCCTAAGAGATAGGGTTCTAAACGCATGGTATAGGGTATCGTATAGTCGGTCTAGACCGACTATAATTTTCTTAATTGTTTTTGTTTGTATCATGTTTCTTAAAATCCTTTTTAGATTTTTCTCAGTATACCGGTCATCTGCTTCGTAATAAGTCCAAATTGTGTAATAATTATTAGCTCCTATTTTATACATAATTTTTCAGAAATAAAACAATTTTTTTTTGAAACGTTTGTTGAAATTGTTCGACTTATACGATTTATCGGCTTAATTACTTGTCGAAAATAAAAAATTTTATGCTGTTTGATCCAATTTTTTTTCATGTGATCTAATAATCGATTAATTCTTAACTGGTTGACAACCTAATGGCAATATAGATTTCAAACAATTTAGGACCGACTTATTATGTATATATATTAGAGCCCCCATTAAGCGGATCAACTGCTGACTAGTCTAACCGGTAGAATTAGATTGAGTTTATGGAAATAATTTTATTTTAATGGAACTCTTATGCAATTTTTTTTAAACATATCTATCAGACTTCTACGGTCTTCTAATGATCTAAAAACTGGAAAATAATTTCGATTTAGGGCGATACATAATACAGTTATTGAACAAAAATATTCTGAAAGTGCTGCTTGAATTAAAAAAGTACTGCATTTCCATACATTTGCTTGAAATGTTACAGGATTTTAGAGGTTACTTGCGTGACGATTTTGTTTTTTGACATCAAATGATATAAAAACTTGAATTATATACTACACATAATTCCGAATAAGGATTATATACATTTGATATAGTTATAGAACAAAAAAGTTCCGCAAATGAGCTTGAATTTGTAAAACTTTAAAACTTTTTATATTTATTATTTTTTCCTTTCTTTTTATAAATTATTTGTAATATAAATATAACTTTTTTCAACAAATGAATAATTCTATACTGTAAAAAGAGACATTAGTCTTGTGTATAGAATTCCAAATTAATAAATAAAAAAAAACAAGTAAGAAAATTATAGTTGGTCTAGACCGACTATATGATACCCTATACCATGCGTTTAGAGACCCTATCTCATAGGCCCAACTAACTGGACATAGAAAATAAGCATAAACCAAATGTGAGTAGGATTTTTATTAATTTTTTTTTGGCTGCAGATATGAAAAAGTTCATATCCGATGCTATATCTATATGGGGACTAGGTCCGATGCTGACTATGTTTGGTAAAGTCTCTTGTAGTTTGCAAAAATATATACAAACAAAAGTTGAGAAGAATCAGTGCAATATTTTTGTTTTTTGATAGACTTAAGTGAAGACCGGGAAGCAGCTCTATATGGGGCCTATGAGTAAGAGTTGTCCCATAGGGAAAGTTTTTGGACTACTCATTAATGGATGTAATAAGCGCATACAAACCCAATTTGAGTAAGATCTATATGACAATTTAGATCTTATGGCAATTTATGTCGATTTCATAGGGGTCATTTGTATGGGGGCTAGGTCTGAACATGGACCGATTCTCACCAATTTCAATAGCGCCGGTAGAAGCTTATATGCCAAATTTTATCAAAATATATTCATATTTGCGATCTGCAGTTTGATTACAAAGTTTACATGGACACACAGACGGACGGACGGACGGACGGACATCGTTAAATCGAATCAGTTAGTGATTCTGATTCGACCGGTATAATAAAAGATGGGTCTAGGTCAAATATTTTTGGTAGTTACAAACAGAAGCACAAAGTAATTATACCCAAACCACATAGTGGTATAGGGTATAAAAATCTGTCATGCCTACGGAAATAATATATTTACACTTTAAAATTATTATACCCTATACTACTTTGTATGACCTAGGCCATAGGACGAACGTTACTGAAATTGATGGAAATTTCTTCATGTTCAGACCTATCCCCTATACAAACACCCACTGTTGGATCTACTTAAATTGCTGTAATACACAGATTATCAAATAGATATCGGTCAAATTTGGTTAATGTGTGTTTACAAGTAGACCAAAAATAAACTCTGTAGAAACATTTTTAGTGATAGATACCATATATGTATGTCTACTTCCCGCTATTCGCTTAAATCGTCTTTATCTTCAATCGTAGGCTACTGCCGCAGAATTTAGTTTGATGCGTAATGTTGCAAGTCCTTCATCAACAGGTGTGCAACCGACCACAAGGTTGCGCAGGAGTTTGTTGACTACAAAGCCGCAAAGGAACTCGTGCCTTCTTTCATGGCAACTAAATATAATTAATATTGCAAATTGCTTTTTGAGGGCACCCTTGTCCAGTACATCACAATTACTGGATTTTAGCGATGCCAGCTTTATATAGTTTTCGGAGACATTTGCCAATTGTACTTGTCTATAGAGGATCCTGAAACTCCAAGTCCATAAATTCATAAAATGACAAAATTTTTGTTTGTTATAAATTTTCCTACCGACTTCTTTTTACAGTTTTAAATCACTCGAACTGCAACTACCTGATGCTTTATATTAAATATTATAACATTTTTATTTTGCTGCATAAAATTTTATATTTATAAATACAAATTTATATGATTATACGGGCATACTCGTATATTATTGTGCTTTAAGGTTAACAGAGTTATTCATATTGTCATATTGTCAATATTTACGTTTGGTAATATCTGCCTTTGTGGGGGGGGGGGGGGGGGGGGGTTTAAATGCATGCAAATAGAACATGCATTTAGCAATAAATCTGTAATCTTAACACATGTATGTTGAATATCTACTCGTATCTATACAAATCCATAAGCATACAGATGAACGTAAATATACTTGTAGTTTTACTTTAGACCAGACTCAATGTACGATAACTTGTACGTTAGACAGTTAGTGGGAAAATTGTAAAGTAATGCTGACAAATATTGATAAAATTTAACGTTGTTTGAGTTTTCTTGCTTCTAACATATCTAAGAAAAAATTTGTTTTTTTTTATGTGTAAACATCTATACGCGCAGGAGGGTAAATTTCACAATACAATCACAAAACAGCGTAACATGTGAGCTCACAAAATATTATGATATAAAACTGTTTCAGCTAATTCAACAACCCTTTGCTGTAAAACGACAAAAATTTCACAATATAAACGTATAACATATACAGAATTCAACAATCCCACAAGATTAACCATAGTCCCTGAATTGTTTGCTATGAGTGATACATAGATAATGCTTTCTGTTTGATTTTAAAAAAGTTACATAAACAAATCTTTAATTACTAGATGTTTACACATCTTCCCTGTGCTCGGACTCACATGATTTTTTATAAAATTATTTGATATTTTGGGTATATGGATTAGACTAAAATGAAAATCAAATTAATATTTCTTTTGTTTGAAATATCAGCATTCAAATAAAATACGCTGGGTTATTTGTTGGAAATTATATACTCAAATTTTGCTATGCGCCTTAGGACTGTACGCTTAATTTTAACAGTATGTGTAAAGCTTATGCATGAAAATTTATGGCATAATATATCTATGAATATATTTTTTATTTTTTTTTTCTAGTTTTAAATAATAAATATATTAGCATATTGTTTAAATTATATCTTAAATTCCTTATGTGGGTATAAAATACGAATTAACTCCACTGGGGTCATTGAGTTAAGGGTAAAAATAAATTTGTTATTCCGTTTGTAAAGCCGACGCGATATGGGTCGGTGATTCCATATAGTATACAAACATCAAGATTCTTTTAAAACACCAC
Source organism: Cordilura impudica (assembly GCA_963682025.1). Taxonomy (NCBI): domain Eukaryota; kingdom Metazoa; phylum Arthropoda; class Insecta; order Diptera; family Scathophagidae; genus Cordilura; species Cordilura impudica. The sequence goes on along the minus strand of OY821521.1, from coordinate 157,495,700 downwards.
TTACGTTAGTTTTACGACTGCGCCACATATGGTAAGCCATGTTGGTGTAGCTTATTTAGAATGTTGGTTTTTGTACCAGAAGCAGTTTAGTGTTGAATTTGAACTGAATTGGATTAAGAGATGACAAGTTACAAGTGCGGACGTGAAGAAACCGTATTCAATTCAATTGGATCTGATACTATATACACCCATATAACCGAATTTGTTTCTCAGTGTATTAATGTATTAGACTATTTCGGATCAAAAAAAAAAAAAATGGTATTAAGTATAAAACTTCTAACCTATTGGTAATATTAGAAAACTATACTTATGTTTTCAAAATATTTAATTTAGAGACACACTGTTACATTCCAGGGTAAGTAACAAAAAGCATGTAACTCTTTTATATATGAACAAAACCATTCGTTCTTTTCTCCAAAACTTTTTTTCCAAAACTTTTGTAATATTCTTAAAGAAACTTTTGATATGGGCAAGCAACTTACCTTAAACGAAGGTCAATTTAAAAAAATTTTTACTTTTCGAAATATTTAAAAAAAGTCGAAACGGTTTCTTGATATTTAGCAATTCTCACATAAACGTGCTCAGGGCGGCTTTACTGTGAAAAATTTCATATTTTCGTATGGTTTTATTAATGAGTATAATGAGTTTGTGCTGGTGTTTGCAATGGATAAAAAAATATTTAATCTGTTCGTCTGTCCGTCCGTCCGTCTGTCTGTATCCATGTAAATCATAAAATCATAAAACAGGTCGCAAATATGAATAGATATTGATAAAATTTGTTAAAGATTCTATAGGCAATGGGACGAACTCTATTGAAATTGGTGAAAATCGGTGGTTGTTCAGACCAAGTCAAAATAAAATATCCCTATCAGACCTACAAAAATTGTTGTAAGTTCCAGATTATCATTTATACATATATCGATATCTATATTATACCCACCACTAGTGGTCCAAAAATAAGCCCTTTAGGGTTATTTCAAGTGAAAGTCCCCATATAAAGCTGATTCCCGATCGTCACTTAAATCTATCAAAAAACGTAAATATTGCATATATTTTCTTAAAATTTGGCTTATAGTATATGAATTGAGAAAAGTAAGAGACTTTACTAAATACGCTCCTAATCGGTCCATTTCTTGACGTAGTCCCCATACAAAAATAACATCATCACTAAAATTTGGTTTATGGTTATTTTCTATATCCATTAATTGGCTCAGCAAAGTTGGATCCAACCGAATATAATTTTCTTATTTTTTGTATATTAAAAGCATATTCAAAATATTTATTTCTAACGTACGTTTATTATTTTTGTTTTTTCCGCTTAAATTCTTAATTTTTTAAACTTTTTTAGTATTATATATATTCTTATAGAAGTCGTATGTATCTATACAACGATATCATATAACATGTCTACCGGCAACATGCCGAAAAAATTCAAGTTTTTTGTTAAAGGGTAGCTTTATTTTAATCACTTCTTTTTAAAGAAATTTCAATGATATATAAAATATCTATATATGTGACCTTCTCCGAGAAAAGGGACCTAGTGTGTCAAAAAATGGGTTGTGTCAAAAACGGTTGATTCTGGTACCTAAAAGGGTGTAGAAACTTTAAATGCGTTTTTTTCTCAAAACTTAATTTTCACACACTAGGTCCCTTCTCTCGGAGAAGGTCACATATAAAAATTATTTATCTTCCAATGTGTACTCAAGTCGGAATGGCCACCATAGTTACTTACAGGGATGGTCTTATACGGAACATCCGAAGATCACGATGAACTTGGTTATGTTATAGAAAAAAAAATTAAGTGATCCGTATTATATTCGGGGGATAAAAATAGGTACCAAAAAGCGAACAGAAAAAATAATAATATATTTATTTTATTTATTTATATTAATTACAATGCAAAGGAAATTTGTATTCTAATTTGGGTCCAGGGATAAGCCGGGAGACAAAGACCATTTGGATTGTTTTTGCAGCGACAGACCAAAGCCTCTGCTGGGAATCGAACCCACGACCCCGCATGTTAGTCGAGCACACGAATAATATATATTAAATCTGAAAATCGTTAACATTAAAAAAATGGTAAAAATTGTGTTCGATGTAATGAATAGTTGTTCAAGTAAATATTTAATAGTAAAATTTTTAAATAACTGCTCACTAAACTCATTTGGATTTTCCTAGTTTAGCTGCTGTTCGGATTTTATTGCCTTATGTATATTTTGGCTAAAACTTGATTTTTCCGAAGAACATGCAGTTTTTCTCACTGCTATATCTCGGTAACTTAAATCAGAAAGAAATTTTCTTAACTCCGGAATTTAACTTACGCAATATTTCGATGAAGTGGATATAAGTGGTGAATATGTCACATCGATTATGGTGTACAGTAATTGCTATACCACTATTTTGGAATGGTTTCATCAACGAAGAGAATACTTGCATTTTGCAAAGGCGGTAAACTGGGCAAAAAACCCAAACGGTCATGAAAAAACCTGGTGCTACGCATGCACTAAATATGCTGTTGGAGGAAATTGAAGACAACAGCACCTATTGCAGCTTTTACGGCCTCACTTCTAGTGCCACGTTCTGATGGTGTCGAACCAACTTTAGATCCCTATTATGCGCCCAATGTAGAAGGTGTTTCCAATGGGCCGGATATAAAAAATTAATGAAAATCGAAAGATTTACGAACGTGTTGACAAACAATCACCGGAGAGCCTGGGATGAATAGCCAGGCGAAACAAAGAATTTCGTGAAAACAATACTCACTTACTTTCATGAAATCAATGCATCTACGACATTGAAATTACATTTTCACCATCACCACTTTGATGAGTTCTTACACCATTTGCCCACGGAATCGGAAGAACAAAATTCCAATCAGGTCACCATGTCAATGGAAAAACGATACAAGGAAAAAAGGTGGATTCATTGCTTGCAGAAATTTGTTGGTGGCGTCATAAGGTATCCCAATATGAAGATGGATGAGGGGAAATGGGTTTTAAATCACAGCAAGTCTACCGATCAAGTTTGAGATCGATTGGATAAGGGAGGTGAGATTTTAATCTCTCCGTGACTGTGCGTGACTATGCGTGACTGTGCGTGACTACGTCAAAGTAAATCTTTCTTTACAGCAAGTATATCCACCAAGTTTCAGATTGATTGGATAAGGCGAAATTCGTTTTAAATCTCTCCATGAGTGTGCGTGACCATGTGTGACTGTGCGTGACTAAGTCAAAATAAATCTTTTTTCACAGTAAGTGTACGGACCAAGTTTCAGATCGATCGGATGAGGGGAAATGACATTTAGATCACTCCGTGACTGCGCGTGACTGTGCGTGACTCTCCCAAAACTAATCTGTAGGCACAACAAGACTATTGGCCAAGTTTCAGATCAATTCGATAAAGGGAAATGGAGTTGCCCCACGACAGACAGAATAAGAGTATGAGTTAAAAGAAAGAGTTTAAAAAGAGTCTTTCGGATGAAAAGTTTTCGACATTTTAGAAATTTTGAGGCACTACATACAGTTTTTTTTAGGTTAGTTTGTTTAACACTTTTTTTCTCCTAGTCTATAGCTTACACAATCCATATGGAGTTTTGTTAGTTTCGATAAGTACTTCAAAAGCAGCATACTGTCATGTATGTGAGTTTTGATTTAATATTGTACCACCATTCAAAACTCTCTAAAAGCTTAAGAGTTTTATGAAATATTTATGCAAGATCGTGCATGTCTTTCACTCTATGGAAGACGCATTGCAAATATCTTTCATATAATGTCCATTTTGTGTATGTTTTATTTGGATCAGGTGTGAAAAATAGGCAAAATATGAAATTAGCCAGCTAAAAAATACGGGTCACCTATTTCTTCATGGTCTAAAACATATTACAGCTTAAACACGATCTGTTAGTGCCCCCATAAAACCCTCTTTGTTAGATCCGGGTATGGAATTGCTTCATATGCCATGATATGATATTTCAGTAGAAGAAAACTTTCCCCAATATAACCTCATTCTTAGTGGTACTAGTGATGTCATAAAAATTATTGAAGTATTTATTTCTGGACTAAAAATACTTTTCCGAAATTCATGTTAACATTTACAATAAAAATCAATAAAAATGAATTCAAATTTTTTTCTTTTCTTTTCTTTGCAGAAAAATCAATTTTATTGTTACGTCACATTCACCATGCACAAGAAGACATCATTTGAATTGCGTAAAGATATTCGAGAATTTTTACTGGTAAAAAGGCTATGAACCTCAAAAATATGTATAGAATCATTCTTAATATTTTTTTTTTTTGCAGAATTATCAAAACGAAATCAATGATCGTTTAGGCATTGACAGCTTTCTAGTGCAACCCATACAAAGACTGACTAGATATCCACTCTTATTACAGCAGCTTATATCAGTAAGTATGGAGGATATTATAAATTTTAGTTTCTAGAAAGATTAACAAGAGAACGGAGGAAAATAAAATAATTAGTAATTTAGTGGTATTGGCACTCCATGTTTCGATACTCATATGTGCAAACTGTGGACAAAATATTGGATGACTGTCAAATAAATAAAGATACGTTTAATAAGTCTAAATTGGTGAATGGACCAAAAAAGATGGTCGTACAAGGGAACCCAGAACGAATAATTATAACCTATACCACTACTATGTGGTCGGGGTATAATCAGTTTGTGCTGATGTTTGTAGCTGTCAGAAATATTTGCCCTTTTATTATACGGATCGACTCAGAATCATTTTCTGAGTCGATTTAGCGATGTCCGCCCGTCCGTTGGTCCGTCTGTCCGTCTGCCCGTCTGTCTGGTGTCCATGTAAACTTTGAAAAAAAAACTACATGTCTCTTTCTCAGAATTACTTTCTGAGCCGATTTAGCTATTTCCGCCCGTCCGTCTGTCTGTCTGCCCGTTCGTCTATATGTCCATGTAAACTTTGTAATCGAACTACATGTCTCAAATATTTTAATGAAATTTGGTCTATCGGCCATAGGACCAACGCTATTGAAATTGGTGAAAATCGGTGCATGTTCAGACCTAGTCCCCATACAAATCATTCCGTTGAGATTGATATAAATTGCAATAAGATCCAAATTATTTAATAGATATCGGCCAAATTGTGTTTGTGTGTGTTAAATGCATTGATCAGTAGTCCGAAAATAAACCCTATAGGACAATTCTTAGCCCCCATGTAAATCAGCTTCTCGATCTTTACTCAAACCTATAAAAAACATAATTACTGCACAGATTTTTCTCAACTTTTGTTTGTATATGTTTTTGCAAAAAATTAATGACTTTACGAATTATGGTAAGGATCGGTCCATTTTTGACCTATTATCCATAAAATATAGCATCCGATATGAACTTTTTCATCTCTAAACAAAAAAACTAATAAAAATTCCACTTAAATTTGGTTTAAATTTGTTTTCTATTCAAAATTAGTTGGACCAAAGATTAATGCTCTAAACGCATGGTAAAGGGTATCGTATAGTCACTCTAGACCGACTACAATTTTCTTAATTGTTTTTTTTTTTTCTTTTAAAACGATTTATAGGCATTTAAGTAGTTCCGTGAAATATTGTGTAAAGTTCACTGTTTCATTACATCATATTCACTAGCATTGCTCTCTCAATGATTACTGTGCACCAAAAACAATTTGACTTTAATATTAGAAAAATTTATCGAAAGGGTGAGGAACGCCTGGTTGTAAGATAGCTAAACTGATATTGCAATAATTCGCAAAAACTAAATTTGTCTTAAAATCCATGCTTTGAATTTAAACAAGTGTGAATATTATAGTCGATCTAGACGACTCTACGATACCCTATACCAAAACCTGGACCAAAAACGTACACAAACCAAAATTGAAAAAAATCTATGCAATATTTTAGTTTTTTATATGGGTATAGCACCCAAGAATTGTCCCATAGGATTTATTTTTGGACTATTGATTAATAGATATAATAAGTACACAAATCCAATTTGACCGAGATCTTTAGGATAATTTGAATCTTCGAAAATTTAAGTCGATGTTATAGGGGTCATTTGTATGTGGACTAGGTTTGAATATGCACCGATTTTCACCAATTTCAATAACGTTGGTCATATGGCCAATTTTTTTTTTAATTAATCAACACTCAGGGGATGCCCCCTACAGATGCAGTGCATTGTGTTGATCTCAGGAAAATAGGTTAAGGAGGAAAAAGGGAGTAGTGTGCTCATTTTTTTTTTATTTTTTTTTTTTGCAGCGACAGACCAAAGCCTCTGGTGGGAATCAAACCCACCACCCCTCGCATGATAGGCGAGCACGCTACCTACTCACCTACCGGGGTGCTTAGCTTAAGCTTATTTAGCAAATTTCATTAAAACATATTCCAGATTTACATGAACACACAGACGGACGGATGGACGGACAGACGAACAGACGGACGGACGGACATCGCTAAGTTGTGAAAGTAATTCCGAGTCGATCGGTATAATAAAAGATGTATCTATGTCAAATATTTTTGTTAGTTAGAAAGGATATGAAAATAAAGTTTACATCTTAAGTATTGCAATTAAGATTAAGTTTGTAAAGAAAGTGGTTTCCATCTTCTAGATTTTATTTCTCTTAATCCATTCTTTTTTTTTTATTATATTTTAGGAATTCTATAAGAATGGTATAAATTGTAAACCTGTATTAGTTTCTCTTTGTAAGTTAGAAACCCGTATGCGTAGACTACTGGAGGTGGTAAATCAAGCCGAAGAAGTTTTATCGATAGACGAATTAACACCAGAGGTAAAGCTAAATACTTAGTTTTAAAACATTTTTTTTTTTTATCAATTTACTTTTACCTTTCAGTTAAGTATATCATATTTTGGATCATTTCGTCGTTCTACAGAATTTGACGCTTACAATCATAGATCACGTAAAAAATTCCGTTCCAAAGTATTCCTATTCGATAACTGCTTAGTGTGTACGGAAGTACGTAAACGTCGTCTAGCTTATAAGCATCACTTTACCTGGGATATAATAGAATTAAAGTTGAATAACTCTAAGAGTATAACGCTACTCTCAAAAGCGGCCTCTGAAGCCGGCAGTAACAACTGCATTGGTTCCAATAGCCGTAGTTCCATTAAGGAAGAATATGAATTTTCATCGCCCGAGGCCATATCGATTAATCAGTGGTTACGTTGCGCTCGTAGAATTATTGAAAATGGTCGTTTTGAAGAATCGCAAAGAGGAAAATTCTCATTACCTATGGATTTAATATTGGTTGTAGTTTTTGCTATTTGGTTGATATGGCATTATTTGTAAACAAATTCCTTTTCTTTTCTATGATAATTCTAGTTATACTTTTAAGTTTTTATTGTTGTGTAATAAAGAGATATTAAATTATTTTTTTAAAATTATTTTTGGGTTATTCTTGGTTTTGTTATGGGTTGTTAAACCAATTTGTCAGTGTATAAATTTGTTTACCCACTCAATTAGTTTAGGATGGTTTTTTAAATGCAGGCTCCGTTTTTGAGGGCCCTTAAGCTAGTAGGCGCAAGTTATCAAATAACCAACCCTATGCGCTGAGTATCGGGAAATTTTTTTAAGTCTAACTATATTGAGGAAAAACTAAGCCTGATTCTTATTGGAATAATTTCTTTAGGTTGGATGGGTTGCCCGCTAGAAGAGGTCTATTGTACTGTAATTTGTTGTGATTATTTCGGAGGAGAAAAATAGATAATATAATAAAAGGCTATGGAAAAAATTAATAAAAGTAGAGAAAAGAAGATTGTGCTCTTCGATTTTCTACTATGCAGCGCAAATTATCTTCAGATTTCTTTAGTCTGGGGCATACACTGTCCACATCCATACAGTCCCCACAGCAGTCGGCTCTCAGGACGGCTTTATATTAGGCCATCCGGTTTATTAGACTGTGTCCAGCAAATACTCCTATAATTATGAAAACTAATGTTTTCTATACAAATTCAAAGAGTGTTTGAGTTATCTTTGGATTTGATAAGCGTCATATGATCTGATATACACTCCAATAATTCAGTTGTGTCCATCTTGCCCTCAACTCAAATTCAGCTGCCTCTTTGGTAATTTAAGTAAGATTTTCATGCATTTGTTGCCTGAGGGTAAAAAAATGTCCAAAGCTGGTACTTAAATTTTTCAATAACATACAGTCCCTTTTGTGGTTTTGGAGAATTCATGACAGAAATTTAAAAAAATGTTTGCTAATCTCCAAAGCATTGATAAAAGAGGTTATTTATAAAAACTAGCAGATTCCAGCGCTCGATATTCGAGTGCAATTTCTAGGCAACTTTATTTTTCAACTTAGCCTCACAAACCAACACTTTTATGGTTTATTATTATTGTGAATGAAAATAACAAACTCATTAAAAACACGTTAACAAATTTAATAAAACACACATAGCATATGTACAATTTTATGTATGTGTTAGTAGCAACTTTAAATGTAATTTACTAAAAACAAAGGAAAAAATTAAAAATCTGTAAAACTGCAAAACGGTTAAAAAGAAATACCTTTCAAATAATATACGTTTGGTCAAAATCGGGATAAAACGGTAGAACAAAACATTGGTCACAAGAAATCACCTAGCTTATTAATATTATAGATTACGAATTTCGCAAACACAACAAGAACAATAATAACAAAAACATAAAAAATTCGAAAGAAAAAATCTACATACAGCTAAAAAACATGATATATAGCAGGAACGAATTTTATGCGGCCCCATATAAATTAAACAAAATTACAAAATTTAATTTAGATTTAATTAAAAAAAAAAAAAAAAAATGAAAACAATACCAAAATTTCAAAGCATTGTTCAAAAATAGCATTAATACGAGTATAAATTTTCAATAGGGCCACAAAAATAAATCAAATTATTTGAATGTAACGTCTGTTAGCATGCTTCATTTTTTTCTATTAGAAACAATGTAGCAAAAAAAAAGCATTTTAAAAATTGCATGTTTTCAAAACACACCCATAATTTGAAATGCAAACGACAGAGCATGATAATTTTTCTCTCTCGTTTTTTATAGTTCATTATTTTCAGGGTTGTCAATTTTAAAATATCAAAAAGCACTAAACCGACAAAAATCGCATAATTTGAAAAAAAAAAACACTATAGTTTCCATTTTTTATTTTGGCTTTTTTCAGTAAAAGCCCTGTTGTCCTGAATGCTTGGGGATGATAGCAGTGCCGATAATTAAATGTTTCATTAAAACTAGAAATTTTTTATCTTTTGGAACAGAAACCATTAAATTTTTTATACATATTGTACCAACCACTTCATAAAAATTTTTTCATAAAAGCATGTTTTGAAAAATAATTCAATTTAGCTTTAAAATTTTGTGTAAAAAATTGAAAAACTAAAATTGGCAAATTGGACGATTTTTTAATTATATCTCATGTTCATTTTATTGCTTTTTCCTTTTACGGAGTTAAAATGGCATCAACGAGCAATAAAAAACGTAAGATAGGTGATAAAAACAGAAAATTCCAGTCCGAATGAACATACAAATTCGGATTTGTTGAATATAAGGACATACCTATGTGCCTCATTTGCAAAATTACTGTATCACATAACAAACTTTACAATTTAAGTAGACATCATGAAAAATTTCACTCACAATTTGCCAAAGATTATCCCCTTAATACTAATCTTATAGAGACTAAACTGAAGGCATTGCAGTCAAATATTGCAAAAGAACAGAACATTATTTCGTCTTTTAGCCATGGAAATGACAGATCACTTGAAGCAAGTTGCATAATAGCTTGGGATATTGCCCGTGATAAACATCCTTATGGGGAATCAGAGTTAAGAAAACACACTATAAAGAAGGTTATGAGCATTCTCGACCCTGATAACAAAAAGCTGCATAAAGCGATAGATCAGCTGTCTTTATCACGGCGCACAACCGAGAGTGGGATTGGAGATATCAGCACTTTTATTGAAACAAGTTTAAAAAACGATCTAAAAAATTCTGCAGCATTTAGTTTAGCTCTTGATGAAACCACAGATGTTAGCGACGTTCCTCAATTGGCGATCTTCATTAGGTCTGTATCAGTTGAATTTAATATCACTGAAGAAATGTTAGACCTTGTAGCTCTTTCTGAAACAACGCGAGGCATTGATGTAAAAAATGCGCTTTTCGAAGTAATTTACAAATTTGAATTGCCACGAGATAAAAGACCTCGAATGTAAAAAATTTAAATTTTTTCCTCTTTTAAAATTGATCGTAATAATATACAAGACGATAAGCTGGAAGAATACATAAATAATTTAAAACAATTTCATGAAAATTTTAAATGTAGATTTGAGGATCTCAAACAACTTCAAGCAACATTCTCAGTTTTTGTTAACCCATTTTTGTGGGATGTCCTATATGAATTTTTATTATCCGATATAATTCTTGCAAAACCAGATGTTGGAAAATTGGAGTTGTTAGAAATGAAGGATGATATTGTATTGAAAATGCATCGCAAACTAGAAAGTTGGATTTTGGAAACTTGTTAACGAAACCCAATAATGGATATTGAAAAAAAGGTGCTCCTCGTTTATTTTCAATGTTTGGCACAACGTATTGTTCTGAATCTCTATACGCCACCATGAAAAATGTTAAAAACAAAAATCGTTCACGTTTAACAAATCAACATCTTACGGAACTCATTCGGACAACTTTGCAAACTACGCACCTGATTTTAAAGAAATAATCAAAAATTCTTCCTAATTTCTTTTATATTTTTTGTTACCTATATTTTTATTTTATTTTTATATAATTCTTTTTTTTTATTTTATTTAAAATGAAATTCTTTGATCTCAAAAAATTTTAAAATATAACATTATTTTTATAAATACTAATAATATTTCAGTATAAAATTTATTTGTAATGTGTATGAAATGAATTAATAAATTTTATGTTTGTTTAAAAATTGTTTTTTTTGCTTTTTTGTTTGAAAATGAATATTTGTACAGAAATAAACTAGTGCGGCCCACCGTTAGTAGGTGAAATTCCAAATTTGGCCCAACAAGCCATTTACGTGCCCACCCCTGATATATAGCTTCACTGCTACTATCATAGTAGTATCATATTTTCGCAATTTTTTTTCTAAAACAACCAATACATGGGTATTCAACTGGATTTATGTGTAGCGACTCAGGTGGTGAATTCAGTTGTCTGTCGCTTAATGTTTGGAGTCGTTATTTTGTTGGCTAATTACTATAATTAGTATAGCCCACCACTCGAAATTCGAGTGCAAATTCTTGGAAATATTATTTTTTCATTCAATTTTTGTCTTCCAATGTTTTTTTATTCTATATATATAAAAAATTTATGAAATTTTATATGAGGTTAAAGGTATGTTAATCAATTTTAGGAATTCACAATTCAACAAAAAGCGTCTGATTTATAATTTAAATCATTCGCATTAACAGGGTGTAACGAATTATTATAAATATTTTATTTTATTTTATTTTATTTAATATATTTTTAAGGTAGATTAAATACAAATTTTATCATTCTCAGCTTCTCCTACATATGAACTATAACTATACCAATTTTCACACTCCTCCGTGCCCGCATATTGCTTAAAAAGGGAACTAAAAATTTACCTTCACGTATTAATATACATATAGATTAGAATTTTTATAATGCAATATTTCTAAAACGCAAGCTATCAACAGATGGTTTCAAAATTTGTTCCAATATATTGATAGCGGTCCATATTTTAGTCAACAAAACAACCAACTCCCACTCTATGCTTGACTATAAGTGTAATATTCTTTATATCAAGTGCAATATTTGGTTTTCTTCAAAGTTTACATAGGCCATAATTTCTGAGAACATTATACTTACTACCGTCGTTAAAAAGAACCCGGCTAAAATAAACCATATCCTTGTCTTGATGGGGCATTTAGCAAACTCAATAGGAAATTTATGATTCTTCGCGGTTTTTTACGTGCTACTACGTTCATATTTTCGGATCTTTGGCAATATCTTTAAGAATGCTGCTTACATTGCGTCTGGATGGCTTCTAAGATGTGCCAGATCGCAGCTTAATTTCCGTACTTTGAGCGATTGTACAGTAGCAAGACATAGTTTGACTGTTTCGACAATTTCTCTATAAGTCTTATTTTCCTTTCGGAGATTTACGACAAAATTTCGAACTGAAATCTGTATATCTTTTCTATTAACCATCTCACATGATAAAATTATCAATAAGTCCAAGTTTGAATAATGCGCTGTTCACTTAAATACTTGTTGTAATGATTGTCTAAATAAATAAGTCAAGCAAATACACGGGGACTTCCCTTTGTTTGCTTTTACTATTTTATTCGTGATTAGAAGTTGCCACGCTGTATGTTGACTTTTTTCTCACTAAATATATTTATTAGTAATTTTTCTCTTATGGTTTTTTATTGTTTTTAATGAATTATCTTAAGTATTAGTATAAATATATATATTTAATTTTTATCACCAACTCCCCAAAACCCTAAAATCGAAGATTGTATGTAGATTTTTTCGCTTGACACTATACAGATCAAATTTGTATATAATAGCGAAAAAAAAACACTCGCTATTGATGGTAACCTTTAGAATGCTAACTTATTGTACCCCAAATAGATACATTTTGTATTTTCAAGAGAATATTGTTGACCTTTTCTATTACGAATAGGTTATAATCAAAGCAATACTATTTCTATAGATTAATAATTGGCGTGATTAAATTCGCCTTCAATTCATAATAGAGAATCAGATTATTCCTTGGACTTTAAGTGATTTTCAATCGTAGAAATTAGATTACATATATATTTTCAATGGATTGATTTCGTGGGATTTAATCCTTTTTATTAGACAAATTTGTTTCAAATAGAAATAGGTAGTGTAGTTAAATCGTAGTTAATCGATTTGCTAATTTTTTGTGAACAAGCAATTTATTTCCATCAAAGATCCCTTTTTTATTTTACCGATCGATTCAGAAAAATATTCTGCGGTGATTTAGCGATGTCGGTCCGTCCGTCTGTGTATCCATCTTAACCTCGTAGTCAAACAACAGGTCGTAAATATATATTTATATTTTAATAAAATTTAGTACCAGAGTTTCTATCGGCCATAGGATAAACGCTATTGAAATTGGAGAAAATCGGTGCATGTTTAGACCTACTCCCCATACAAATGAGCCCATGAGATCGACTTAAATTGCCATAAGATCCAAATTATTATATAGGTCTCCGTTAAATTGGGGTTTTGTGTGCTTATTGCATCCATTAAGCAAGCAAAAAAATAAATAAAAATTCCACTCAGATTTGCTTTAAGCTTATCTTCTATACCCCATTTGTTGGATCTAAGACCAAGTCTGCAAACGCATGATATAGGGTATAGCATAGTCGGTCTAGAACGACTATAATTTTCTAACTCGTTATTATTAACATCTGATTGACTTTTTTTAAGGTAATCACAATATTCGCGTTAGCGAATTTTTAATTGAAAGCGGCTCTTGGCTAAACGCGTTCATATCCTATACTTAGCTATAATGTATTTTTTTTAGAGGAACTAAGCACATATTTTGTAATATGTATATTGCCACCTAATGAATGGATATGCAAATTTGTCTAGCCAGCTTAACAGATTATAATTAAAAAGGAGGCCCTCTCGCTGGTGCTCACTTGATATGGTTCCTCTCTATAAAAATTCTTATCCTCTTTCAAAGATGGTTATGCATCATTATGATTTGGCAAAGAAAAAGTCTATAACAACTTGTTTGTTTTATTCTTTTCTTTGTTTGTTGTTGTTTATCTTGTTGATGCTTTTCTTGGAAATGTTCCTTTTCTTTGTATATAAATATATATGTATATACATGTTATATATTCTTCGTTATTATTTATATTCCCAGCTGCACTTCCGTCCATATTGCATTCATATGTTCTCTTTTCTTCTTTTTTTTTTTACGAATATGCGATACGAGATTATAAGTATGTACAATATATGGGTTTTTGAAGCGTAAAATAAGCTTCTTGTCGTCTTTGTATGCCAAACGAATATTATAGCCGGCATAAAGAATATTTACACACACTTGTTCGTATATATGTATGCATGAGTTTATATAACATCATTATCTTTACTTGTCTTTATTGTCAAATATTTTTCTATGATAAATTGCCTTCTTGTTTGAATTAGCAGTTAAAAGCAGTAGTAAAGGAGCAGCACAAGAAAAAGGAAACATCAGGAAAAACAACAAGAAGGACATGCATGTCCTTTTTGCATACGAAATTTTATTAAACAAACATGTTCTTCAGCTGCTTCTGAATGTTAAGCAAATATACAGTTACCAGCTAAATGAACAATTTTTGTAAATGTCCCTCTGTTAGTGTGAGTGTGTGTGTGTGTGTGTGTGATGGCTAACAATATATATTTATACCCTATACCACTATGTGGTTTGGGTATAATGACTTTGTGCTGCTGTTTGTAACAACCAAAAATATTTGACCTAGACCCATCTTTAATTATACCGATCGAATCAGAATCACTTTCTGAGTTGATTTAACAATGTCCGTCCGTCCGTCCGTCCGTCCGTCCGTCCGTCCGTCCGTCCGTCTGTGTGTCCATGTAAAGCTTGTAATCAAACTGCAGGTCGCAAATATGAATATATTTTGATGAAATTTGGTATATAAGCTTTTATCGGCCATGGGATGAACGCTATTGAAATTGGTGAGAATCGGTCCATGTTCAGACCTAGCCCCCATACAAATTACCCATATGAAATCGACATAAATTGCCATAAGATCCAAATTGTCATATAGATATTACTCAAATTGGGTTTTTATGCGTTCATTACATCCACTAATGAGTAGTCCAAAAATGATCCCTTTGACCCCATATAGAGCTGCTTCCCGATCTTCACTTAAATCTATTAAAAAACAAAAATATTGAACTGATTCTTCTCAAATTTTGTTTGTACATATTTTTGCAAAATACAAGAGACTTTACCAAACATGATCAGGATCGGTCCATTTTTGGACCTAGTCCCTTTATAGATATAGCATCCGATATGAATTTTTTCATATCTGCAGCCAAAAAAATTAATAAAAATCCTACTCAAATTTGGTTTTAGCTTATTTTCAATGTCCAGTTAGTTGGGCCTAAGAGATAGGGTTTCTAAACGCATGGTATAGGGTATCGTATAGTCGGTCTAGACCGACTATAATTTTCTTACTTGTTTTATTCTTATTAAGTTTGCCGAAGGCATTTGTCTTGAAATAAATTTCTTTTTTAAATTTTATATAAGTAAATAGATATTTTATTTGAAAGCGTATAATAAAAATGAGAAGACCACTAGTTGGTTTCATGATTCCATTTACATATCAAATGTTTAAACTGCAATTTAATATTACTCATCGCACTATTATTGCAAAAGAGCCATATTTTGTTTATAAATAAGAATCATATACTTGGACTTCCTAGGTTAGTCTTAGAGTACTACCCCAGATTGACTTAGAAGTGGCTAAATGCATTCTACGAGAGTTTGTTTCGATAACTTGTTTCGATAACTTGTTCAGTTTAAATGTTTCACCGAGACCCCGGCGCGCCGTAGAACAAGTTTGAGCTTCATACGAAGCTGTTGAAATTTTGTTTTTCAATATTTGAATCTCAGTGAACAAAGGCTGAATTTTTAAAGCGCAGGACCTTGTCTCTATAAAAATGCAAGTTGTACATATCTCATTTGACTCTAAAATGCTTAGCATGTCTCCGTACAATAAGAATAAAATAATTGATAATTCGATTAAAAATTTATCTCTTGTCGATAATTGTCGATACAAAATAAACAATAATTTTTTTTTGTTCAATTTAACTTTTTAATAGATGACCTTAAATTGATTTGCGGAAAATTTCCCGAAAACAATTTCCCGAAAAGAATTTCCCGAAAACAATTTCCCGAAATTACAATTTCCCGAACACAATTTCCCGAAATTACAATTTCCCGAACACAATTTCCCGAAATTACAATTTCCCTAAATTACAATTTCCCGAAATACAATTTCCCGAACACAATTTCCCGAAATTACTATTTCTTCAAAGAGCTTGTTGATGACATTTCCGAAACAATATCATCAGAAATTCCGGCCGAAGCGCGAGCAATCAGTTCATGACCACTTGATGTAGTGGTCCGGGCAAGATCTTTCAGCTCATTAACGATTTTTTTCTTTAGCAACGAAAGCCGCTTCGGCACTGTGATTGTTATGACCCTACCGGTAGAATGTTTTCCTCGATAAAGGATACAACCCCAATAAACGCTATGAACGGACCATGATACAAGAAACCATTCAAAAGCAACCTAGGTTTAACTTTTTCGCTATCCAGGAATTCGAGGGGCATAGTAACTGAGTATTACAACCCAAATAACTGAAAAACTTCGCTATGCAAGATGGTAACGATTCCGTAGCAGCTACTGCATGGGCATGATGTCATGGAGTGAGCGTTATCCGTCGGGAAGTCTGAATACCGAAGTGTTCAAAGTCACAATGAAAAAATAAGCGTATGACACTCCAATAAATAGGTCCGGATGACGAGGGAGGGTGGAAGAGGAAGGGCGTGGTGCGGGGTGGGGGATTGTTTTTTCGAGAAGTCGTATACTCGGGATATTGTTTTTTTCAAGAAATCGTATGCAGCAAGTTTTTTTTATGGGGGAAATGAAGAATATATGGGAAGTTGTAAACTAAAACAAGTAAGAAAATTATAGTCGGTCTAGACCGACTATATGATACCCTATACCATGGTTTAGAGACCCTATCTTTCGGTCCAACTACTTCGATATAGAAAATAAGCATAAACCAAATTTGAGTGGGATTTTTATTAATTTTTTTGGCTGCAGATATGAAAAAGTTCATATCGGATGCTATATCTATAAAGGGACTAGGTCCAAAAATGGACCGATCCTGATCATGTTTGGTAAAGTCTCTTGTATTTTGCAAAAATATGTACAACCAAAATTTGAGAAGAATCAGTGCAATATTTTTGTTTTTTAATAGATTTAAGTGAAGATCGGGAAGCAGCTCTATATGGGGTCAAAGGGATCATTTTTGCACTACTCATTAGTGGATGTAATGAACGCATACAAACCCAATTTGAGTAAGATCTATATGACAATTTGGATCTTATGGCAATTTATGTCGATTTCATATGGGTCATTTGTATGGGGGCTAAGTCTGAACATGGACCGATTCTCACCAATTTCAATAGCGTTCATCCCATGGCCGATAAAAGCTTATATACCAAATTTCATGAAAATATATTCATATTTGCGACCTGCAGTTTGATTACAAGCTTTACATGGACACACAGACGGACGGACGGACGGACGGACGGACATTGTTAAATCAACTCAGAAAGTGATTCTGATTCGATCGGTATAATTAAAGATGGGTCTAGGTCAAATATTATTGGTTGTTACAAACAGCAGCACAAAGTCATTATACCCAAACCACATAGTGGTATAGGGTATAAATAGGGAAATTGTAATTTCGGGAAATCGTAATTTCGGGAAATTGTAATTTCGGGAAATTGTAATTTCGGGAAATTGTTTTCGGGAAAATGTAATTTCGGGAAATGGTTTTCGGGGAATTGTTTTTTCGGGGAATTGTTTTTTCGGGCAATTGTTTTCGGGCAATTGTATTTGGGAAATTGTTTTCGGGAAATTTTCCGCAGACGCCTTAAATTATACAACCCATTAAGTTTTTCATCATTTAAGCGTGTCTGCATTTTTTGTGCAGAGTAGTCCTGCATACCAAAAAACCGCTTCGGCTTCAACGGTGAACGATCTCCCACTGCCTCTGCTCAACAAAATTCGACACCAAATGAGGAATAGTGTTATTAGATCGTCGTTCTTGTCCACGATATTTTCACTGATAAGCATGTTGAGTAAACACAACTGAACGACTATATTCAATGTGCAGCATCATTATTTCGGCACGTTATACCCTCTATACCTTCAACAAAGTTTTTGTCATTTTGTTATAATGACTCATTATAAATTTTACGGTAGTTTTAGTTATTGAAGTTTTATTTGTTTTTTTTTTTTGTCAGCAATATTTGTAATGTGTTGCAATATGACCAAATTTCTGCTTCATGTTTTTCAAACACGACTTAACTTTTTTTGTTTACGATTATCATATCTAGGGCAAAAAAATGGTTTCTACTCATACAGAGACTTTAAAAATGTAAATTATAGTTAACTATATAATTACCTTGGACATATTAATTAGGAAAAAATTTATTATATGTTCTTCGTAAATGATCAATATAATAACAACAGTTTATTTAGTAATTTGATCCAAAAACTTTTGAGCAAAGCCATGGTTTAAAACGATTTAAACTACTTTGTTCAAAATCGATTGCCAAAGATAAGGACAGCATTAGAAATGCGAAATCGGATTTTTGTTCAAAGCATTTGGAATCCGTTATGGACTCACGACAAACCTGATGCACGTTCGTGATATTGCTAAAGAAAAAGGCATTAAAAGGTTTGATAGTAGTACTGATATCAACGAGTTAAACTCAGTCTTTAGTAATTTACCAGTAGTACACAACAGCAACTCCTACTTTGTTTATTTGGTTATTTGTTTATTTATTTATTAAATTTGATATCCCACTTAACAAGACATGTAATCTGCGAAAAGAGCAAGTTTTAATATTTGTTAAATTGAATTATGATGTATGATGGCAATGGAACTTAAAGCTATTATCTCTATATTTAAATTTAATGAAAAAAAGAATTAAAAATAATCTAACCCATAAAACAAATTTTTTTATTAAAACTATTTTTTTGCTTATGTATATGAGTTTTGAATCTCTCCGTGACTGTGCGTGACTATTTTAAAATTTATCTTTGGTCACAACAAGTCTACCGACAAAGGTATTGATCGATCGGATGAGGGGAGGTGAGGTTTAAATGTCTCCGTGACTATGCGTGACTATGCGCGACTGTGCGTGACTATGTCAAAGTTAATCTTTTTTCACATCAAATGGATTTTAAATCACTCCGTGACTGTGCGTGATTATGTCGAAGTTAATCTTTTTTCACATCAATTCTATCGTCCAATTTTCTGATCGATCGTATAATGGGAAATGGGTTTTAAATCACTCCGTGACTGTGTGTGACTATGCGTGACTGTGCGTGACTATGTCTAATTTAATCTTTCTTTACAACAAGTATATCGACCAAGATTCAGATTGTTTGGATCAGGGGAAATCGGTTTTAAATCTTTCCGTGACTGTGCATGACCATGCGTGACTGTGCGTGACTAGTCAAAGTTAATCTATTTTTCACGGCAAGTGTATGGACCAAGTTTCAGATCAATCGGATGAGGGAAATGATAGTTAGATCACTCCGTGACTGTGCGTAACTATGCGTGACTACCCCAAAATTAATTCGAAGTCACAACAAGACTATGGGCCAAGTTTCAGATCAATTGGATAAGGGGGAATGGGGTTGACCAACGACAGACAGACACACAGACAGAGAGAATGAGCTAAAAGGAAGAGCTTAAAAAAATAATTGACGATAAATCTGTGGTTTTCTGGAATAACCGCGTATGTCAATTTTTGTCAGTTTTGAGTTAACGACGCCAAATATATTAATTTTTAACGCTCTTTACATGTGTTCAATTAAAAAAAAAAAAAAAATATTGACCATTTCTGAGTTTTTTCTTTAAATAACGACGTAACTTAAATGTTTATTAAATTAATTTGCAGCACTAACGACGTATTTCAACCTACGTTTGATCGCTGACAAATTATTTTCTCAGAAAACGACACATAGCGACATACGTTGTTATTAATGAAAAAATAATGAAAAATAATTTTGGATTAGTTTTCAGTTTATAACCACATGTAAAAACTTGTGTGTTTATTTCTGTTATTTTTTGTCACTATTATTCTTGATACGTTGTTATATTCTCATCCTAAGTCCCGTTAACTTTTTGTTGACGAACAAAAAAATCAATTTTTCAAGCAACAAGAACTTATGTGTACATGGGTGGTTGCATTGGTAGTTTTCTTTTTCAAAGAAAACGACGTTTGTCGACATAAGTTGTTTTATCTGCACACACTTTAAGTGTAATTTACATATTGTTTTTTCGCCCTTCTCTAGGATCTATTCCTCTGAAGATTTTTGACTCAAAATTTTATATAAATTATTTATTGCCCATATCTACAGGACTGTTAAATAAAAACTATAAAAACTTTATATCGAGCCCATAATTTCCAATATAAAGTTTTTTGGCTCCCCTGAACAATTTGATTTTATGACGTACGCGGTTATTCTTGAAAACCACAGAAATATGAATATTAAGCATTAAAAACATAAACATCCATATAAGTAAGAAACAATAAAATAAAAATTAAAAAATTAGTTTAAAAAAAGGAGAAAATATGAAAACATATATAAAATAAAGAATGAAATAAAACCAAAGTATGGTTCCGAAATTGTATTAAATTGTTACAATGATCATGACCCCATTAATGACAACTCTTTTTGAATTTTCTTGTGTAACTCGCGAATATGTTTATCTTAGAATTTTTAGTGCTAAATCAATTAATCATAATATAATGCAACTTGAAGAGAATTTAAATAATATTAATCGCTCTTTTTAAACCCATTAAGCTCTTATTTGATGATAAGTAAACGATCTAAACAGCCAACCATGGTCCCGGAAGTTGCAAATAACGGTCAAAAGATTTCTATTGATTCATTTGCCAAAAATCTAGGTATTATTTTTAACAGCTCTCTAACATGGTCAAAGCCTATAAATAATGTAGTTAGGCAAACTTACGTTAAACTGAGTTCTGTTTGGTCAACACAATATTTTACATATTTGAAAGTAAGAATTCTACTAGTCAAAAAGTGCATTGCGTTGTGTTTCATCAGGTGAATCGTTATTTACCAACTGTGTATTGTTTCATTATTTTTCAACTTTGATGGAAAATAAAAAAAATGTATAAAATATATTTTCAAAATATGTGCTTTGATTATTCCTTTACCTAATTCAACAAAGCGAGATCAAATGTCGTCCTATTCGAAGACTCTCTATGGAGTTTCGTTTGAAAACTTGTTAAAGATTAGAACTTTAATATTTTTTCGAAAAATTATATACTCTCAAAAAACGAAGTACCTTTTCCAAAATATACGCTTTGCTAGCTCGACAAGAGGCAAAAATGTCATATTTCCCAAATTCCGATGTCTCGTTTCTGAATGGCAGTTCTTCGTAAATGCTACGCGACTTTGGAATGCTCTTCAACATAGCCAACAAATAAACAGCAACGCAATGAGTTTTAAAAAAAGTCTTTTTAATTATTTAATTAAATACTCCTGGTAGTTTTTCTTTTATAGTTATTTATTTATGTCATAACTATTTTTTTATATCCTAATTTTTAATAACTTTTATTTATATAATTTTTTATATCATTATTTATTCCTACTCCTGGTAAAATTTCATTTACATACATATATACATATATACATATATTTTTTTTTTTTTTGTAATTTTTAATTATTTTCAATTTAAAACTTTTTTTTTTTTTTTTTAATATTCTATGTTATATTTTATTAATGTTACAATTTTATAAATTCTTATGTTATAATATTATTCATATTAACTTTTATATATTAGTTACAATTTTATTCAATTTAATTTGGCTAAACATGTTTGTAAACTACTAAAATCCTGTACTGTAATTATAAGACTTAGTCTTGTTGTGCAGGAAATCATTAAAACAAATAAATAAATAAATAAATCAGTTTCTAAAAAACTTTAAATCGATTTTCATGCAAATATATGTTCGAAGTCCGTGAACATCATAACTCTAAATCGTCAGGTAATCACGTAGAAATTTTTTAGTTTCTTAGGAAACATGTCACCTTTTAAACGCATTTCGATTTTTTTTATTTCACATGATCGGGTAAGAAGTTGTGATGTTCACCGCATAACAACCATATTTTCAAGTTTGGGAATAAATAATAATCGCTTTGGGCCAGATCTGGAGAACACAGCAATTCGTAATGTAAGGACTTTAACTATTCCGAAGAAATGCACCGGTGCATTGTCGTGATGGTAATAGATTCTTTTCTTATTAAAGTGGGGTCATTTTTTTTTCTTAATTTCTTCATCCAATCTCCCCAATAACTCAACACTACCGTTAAAGACCATTGTTGTATCTTTGGCCACTTTGGTCGGCTTTCGCACGCTCATAACCACTACGGAGAATGTATATTGGGCTCTGACATATAATAGTGAATCCGCGTCCAATCCATTATTTTGAATTAACTAAACATTTAGTTAAATTTATTTCAAATATCTCCAAAAAGCGCCCTGGTAGGTGAGTAGGTAGCGTGCTCGCCTATCATGCGAGGGGTCGTGGGTTCGATTCCCATCAGAGGCTTTGGTCTGTCGCTGCAAAAAAAAAAAAAAAAATGAACACACTACTTCCTCTTTCCTCCTTAACCTATTTTCCTGAGATCAACACAATGCACTGCATCTGTAGGGGGCATCCCCTGAGTGTTGATTAATTAAAAAAAAAAAAAAAAAAAAAAAACATACTTTGAATCATGAAAGCGTTTAAGTTTTTATTCAACTGTTAAATCTCGCGGCAACCTTCGAGCAAAAAGCTTTTTCCTATTTAAAGGATTATGTAATATGTACCGAACTCATTCTGTTGATATCTTTATGATGCCAGCAAACTCACTTATTTTAATTTTTTGATCATCCATTACAACCCTACGTTTTCTTCTTTAACCTCATTTGGACGACCAGGGTGATCTGCTACATTTTTGCTTGTACGACCACGTTTAAATTTGAAATACCACATTTTGGTCGTTGAATATGACGGCGAAGATTTTCCAAAATTTTTACCAATCCATTCTATTGCTTGGGCAGTAATTCCCCTCCCCCCCAAAAAACAATGTGTAATCAGAAATCCGGGCCCTTTGCAATCCATTTTTTTCTCAAACTTTAAAAGCAGCATCATTTTAAAAAATTTTTCTAACACTATTGAATAAATAGAAAAAATTGCACTACTCACACCATCTCTTTGTGAGGCCCCGTACTTTTCACTTCATGTAGTATATTCGATATGCTGCATACATTTATTTCAAAATTAAAAAACTTAGACGCAGAATTAGTGTTGTTGAATTCTATATAAAAACCATCCATTATAAGTGGCATTCCAGTTCTAACTCATTTATATATTTGTCTAAGACTACATAGAGTGAATGCATATTAGTTATACTTATGCTATGTGGTTCTGACCTCGTTTATTTATTGCTGCTTTTATTTCCTGTGCCTCGAATTATTTGAAAATTGCAATTGTATTATATCGCTTAAAATTGGTCTTCAAATTTTAAAATTTAATTTAAAAACAACATTTGAGATCAATGCAGAAGGAAGTTTCTAAAGACTTAGCACAACCAAATAACATTTATATATGTTGGAACTTATATTTTAAATCAAGCTAATAAGCTCTTTCCATTGAGTCTCATTGAAGTTGATAAAAATAGGTGTAGTATTCAATCTTACTATAATTATAGAACTCTAGCATTAACAGTTCGTAGATATGGCGGTACCGAAAGTGATAAATTCCTGACAAAAAACTCTACGAACTGGGTTATAGCAATTCCGCCTATCTTCAGAATTGGTTGGCATGTTTCTTACCAAAATCTCATTTAAAAAGTTAAGAGTCATATAAAAAGTTTTTATATTGGAAAGCTCAAAGCTAATTTTCATCCAAATTTTGCGATGAAAAAGTTAAAAACGATCTTGTACTAGAAATTGTTTGGCATGTGTCCCTGGTAAATTCAGGTGCAGATATAGAATTCACAAATATACTATTCTTTTAGATTAGTACGCACTTAATATGGAAATGTAGTCAACCATCCAATCACAGAACAATAATATTGTTACAATATTGCCTTATGGTCGACACAGTTAGACACGTATTCAAGTAACAGGAACATTTTTAGATGTGGGAACATAAGCCTTTTATAAACTCTTAATCCAAACGGTACCTATCAGGCCAGAGATCAGCCTATATATTGCACAACTCAAAATTGTTTGATCTGTTCAGGAACTCAACCACCCCAACGGATTTCGTGGAAGCTGGTGTAGAAGAAATTGATAGTTTATACGATAATCTGCAGAGAAGCGAAAATAGAACAAATAATCTTTGCCTGACATGTGCAAATATTAAGGCGAAATGGATGAAAGTATGACTCAAAATACGAGGGCCAGCATAATGAGGATACCTTCCTTGAGACATGATAAATAACTTCGGAAATACGAACGATTCTACAAAGAGAAGAGCAATTATGAATATGGAATCTTGCCACTGTACGCAAGGATAAGGTGTATGGAGTTTTTGCTAAAATTGCCGTATACCCTTCCACAAAAGGAGGAACACTTTGATGCATAATACATTAGATAAAGATAAACAAAAGATCAGAAAGAACCGAATACAAGATGCGTTTTTCAAAAAAGTTGGACTAAAAGTAGACCACCCCATTTGCGGATACGGGAACTCAAGCGATGGAAACACTTCGCGTAGATTTTTTGAAAATGATGAGGCAGTAACTCGAATCACTGGCATTAACAATCAAATAATTAAAAGGTTGGGAAAGTCTTGCATGTTTTAAACTGCAAAGAAAAGGTCAATTCTACCAAATATGGAGAATATGCATCGAAAACTGCATCACTTTTGGCGGAAATGGATCCACTGAAGCAATTGACCCCGACAGTCCATAAAATATTAGCGCACGGCAAAGATATAATTGAATATCAAAAATAGGAGAGCACTCAGCAGGCAATAAATTTTATAAAAATATAGATGTTCGAACACGTTCAAAGCGTCAAGGGTGAGGCAAAATGAGGACCTCTTCAACATGTTGGCAACATCTTCCGATCCACTTATTACATCACTGCCCGGAAATAGTTTTCAAAACTTTAAAACCGGGTAGTTACATATAGTTGCTGAATATTGATTCGAGCAAATATAGCTATTTTGATCCATATTTTTTTTGGAAACGAACTGAATGATAAAATATTGTTCTTCTTTCGATTTATACATAAGCTTTGATTGTAATTATCTCTATCAATGATACTGAAAATCTGCTAAATCCCAAAAATTAGTTCCTGTTTCCAATATTGAGCCTCCTAGCTTCTTGGTATATCAATCATATAAATTAGTTGGCGTTACTATAAACTCTTTCCTGTCAATCGCATTTACAAGAATGTTCTTGGATTTAATCAATTCCAAGATTTGAGAAATGAACAGAGGTTCCAATAATCAAACAACAGACAACTACCAAATCCCTTAACATACATACAATCTACTAAAGTGTCTCTCTAGAAAATACCATAAATGATTTTAAATTCAAAGTAATACCAGCGATAACAATAAAAATAAACAGCTGTCATTAGATGACAGTTTAGTTAAGGCCAATACAAAAATTCTGCAGACAGTGAACTAATGATTATTTTACTACTACAATGACATCTACACGTTACAACAACAACATACAAATGTCGTCTTGCATAAAGCAGCAACAATTGCTATTGCACTGCGTTGCAGCCAACAAGCTGGCAAAAGTAACAGTCGAAAAAAAAGAAATTTAAATTGTATTTAACTTCCTAAGAAGGAGTATGGCTAATAAATCGCTAGACAGTGTTTCTCAATAAGTGCACAGGTGGTCCCTTATGGATTGCTTTTCAGCATTTATAAACATTGAACAACGAAACATTCACATATGACGCTTCCAACTGGCATATGCTTCCCAAAGTCATTTAAGATCTTCCTTATTTTCTTTCTTTCTTTGTAAGATGGTGTGTTTGAGTATATGTGTGTGTGAGCCAGTGTGTATATCACAAAAGCATTCATGTTGGTGGGTATATGTCACGGACATACTAACGACAGATCATATATCTTATTTAAAAAAATATAATAAAACTCGTACGCAGTTAGAATAAGAGACATAAACGTGGAAATGTTAGGAAATAAGGAGACGTAATGGTTAAGATTATGTATCATATCCTATGGTCTGAAGAGTGAATTATTGTTGAAAGGAATTCCAAGATTCTGTGTCCCTTCCAATCAAGACAAACATAATTCTTTACATTAACTATCAAGAAAATTCGTGCAAGTTTCTCCTTGTCCATCATATTAAAGATCTTCGTAAACGTGAAAACAATGAGCCAACTGAATTTTGTGTGCAGAATCAATTTTCTGCTGCAGAAACGTTAAGTATATTTCAGGAAGCCTTCGTTGATCAGATTATCATGTATTACGAGTTCCTTCCGCTAAGCTTACTTTTAAGAAAGAATATTATTTCAGAATTATGTGTTATTGACCAGAAGTTTTTCGCGAGAAGAGACCATAATTATGGGCAGAAAACTCTTGGTTTTTGAACTACGATAATGCATCGTCTCATGGTGCTTCGGTTCATCTAAATGAGCAATGCGTTACTGCTGAATGTTCACTATTCATGTTAAAGCTCATTCAGTTTGATTGAATATAGCTTAATTAGTTTTAAATATAATGGAATTTAAATGCCCCCCTGCTCGTTGATGCACGTGTGGCATCTTATCAAAAAGTTGTTCATTTTGGAGAGTTGAGACAGGAAGAGCCGCAATTGTTGCTCGAATGGATTGTTTTAGTTGATTCAAGATTGTCGGTTTTGCTTTGCAGACTTTCTGTTTGCAAAAACCCCACAAGAAAAAGTCAGGTACAGTAAGGTCAGGCAACCTGGGTGGCCAACGGAATGTGGAGTTCCTGGATATCAGGTTATTAGGAAATTTTCGTCGCAATTCTGTCATAACAGGCTCGGCTATGTGAGCAGTTGCACCATCTTGCTGAAACCACACAAAGTTGAAAGAAGTTCTCTTTAGGCGTAATTCTGGATAGAAAAACACTCTCAACATGCTCAAGTAATGGTCTCCAGTAACTGTAACGGTGTGACCGTTTTCTTCGAAGAAGTAGTGTCCGACAATGCAGCGTGATGAATCTGCACACGACGCTGTGGCACGAAGTGGACGCAATTCTGTCCCACTAAGTATCTGTGGGTTCGAATCACTCCATATTCGACAATTTTGTTTGTTTATGTTGTCGTTTAAATCGAAATGGGCCACGTCAGACATAATATAACAGTTCAACATGTTTTCATCATCTTCCACCATTTGAAGCTTCTTCTGGCAAAATTCCAATCGAATCGGCAAGTCGATTCAGTTTGTTGGTCATTTGAGTTTTATATGGGAATAAGTCCAAACCATTGTGCATAATTGACTGCAATGACTGTCTGCTTATACCCATTTGAGCAGATAAGCTCCTTGTCGAAACTCTTGGATTGTTTTGTATGGCAGCAGCTACAACAGCGATTGTTTCCTCCATCCGAACTGAAGCGTTTCGATGACCCATGCTCGGCAAAATTGTTAACAGGTCTCATTATGGTCCATCTGCTCGGAGGATCGCCGCCAAATGTGCGCCTATACTCTACTTGAACCGAAACTACGGACTCCAGTGCGTGATAGCAGATTCATTAAATAGAAAAAAGTTATTCAATTTTTTTTGGTGGCGGCTTTCATCAGCCACCCTGTATAACGCGGCTAGGTCTGAACATGTCGATCTGTAACTTTCGTAGAAGTTTACATAGACGGATAGATGGACATCGATAAATCTACTCTGATTCTGATTCCGAACGTGATTCTGAATCGACCGGTATAAAAAAGTCCGAAAATACGGACTCCAGTGCGTGATAGCAGATTTATTAAATAGAAAAAAGTTATTCAATTTTTTTTTGGTAGCGGCTTTCATCAGCCACCCTGTATAACACGGCTAGGTCTGAACATGTAGACCTGTAACTTTCGTAGAAGTTTACATAGACGGATAGATGGACATCGATAAATCTACTCTGATTCTGATTGCGAACGTGATTCTGAATCGACCGTTATAAAAAAGATGGATTTAGGGCCAGTATTGTTGGAAGTTGCAAACATCGGCACAACGTCATTATACTCTGAACGCAGAATGGTGCTGGGTATAATAAAAATTTGATATTGGATGGATAAGAGATAAATCAAGAACTGATGAGTTAGAAGAAGATTATATTTGGTATACACCGACAAGTCCCTCGACCAAATCAGGCAACACACCGTAAGGCTGATATCAGGTCATAGTTGGGTCAGAGGAAATTAGCTGGCTGACGAGTGTGCGCGTTAGGGCTCAGAATCTTTGAGCCGAACGATGGACACTGATATTGAAATCCATCTATTCGAGCTGTCAAACCTAATTGAGGAGGCAACTGATCTTGAATTAAAAGACAAGGTGGATACAAATGACCTCTTGCAGAATATCTCAGATCCTATGGCCCTTGCTTAATTCAAGGAGAACAAAAGCTCTCATTGATTTCGGTAAAGCGACAATCAGCCTACTTATAGGAGTACTCATTGGCCACTGTGTAATAGGACGGATGGCCGAACGCATTGGTGTCCCAAGGAACTGTATGCATGTGGACGAGGTGGAGTCAGTGCAATATATGCTGTGTGAATATCCAGGACTGCAGGAGCGGCGTCTTAGGTATCCAAGACAAAGTTTCTCGAATAACCTGGCCTGATAGCTGATGTTACACTCGGTGAACTTGCGCACTTCTTGAAGGAATCTGGTTGGTTGAGGAGGGACGCATAACGTGCGAAAGAGCTCATTATACCCTATACCACTATGTGGTTTGGGTATAATGAATTTGTGCATCTGTTTGTAACTACCAAAAATATTTGACCTAGACCCATCTTTTATTATACCGATCGACTCAGAATCACTTACTGAGTCGTCTTAGCGATGTCCGTCCGTCCGTCCGTCCGTCTGTGTGCCCATGTAAAGCTTGTAATCAAACTACAGGTCGCAAATATCAATATATTTTGATGAAATTTGGTATGTAAGCTTCTTTCGGCCATAGGATGGACGCTGTTGAAATTGGTGAAATTCGATCTATGTTGAGACTTAGTCCCCACACAAATGACCCCTATGAAATCGACATAAATTGCCATAAGATACAAATTTTCATACAGATCTCAGTCAAATTGGGTTTGTATGTGTTTATTATATCCTCTAATCAGTAGTCCAAAAATAATCCCTATAAGACAAATCTTCGTCGTAGGCCCCATATAGAGCTGCTTCCCGATCTTCACTTAAATCTATCAAAAAACAAAAATATTGAACAGATTTTTCTCAAATTTCAATATATAAGTGACTATACCAAATATGGTCAGGATCGGTCCATTTTTCGACCTAGTCCCCATATATATATATATAGCACCCGATATGAACTTTTTCATATCTGCAGCCAAAAAAATTGATAACAATGTCACTCAAATTTGGTTTTTGCTTATTTTCTATATCTAATTAGTTGGACCGAAGGGATAGGGTCTCTAAAGCATGGTATAGGGTGTCGTAAAGTCGGTCGAGACCGTTGATAATTTCATACTTGTTTTTACTTTCTTTTCCATACTCTTTACATAATCTATCTGTACGTTTATAATCTCTGTTCCTATCTCACCTTCCGACACTATCTGCGCATATGGCCTTCGAGTTTACTCACCTTCGAGTGGGTAAATATTTCCATGAATTCTCAAAAGGTAGAGAAAATCACACTTATTGATGCAATAGTTACAAATGTAATATTACAATTTTCTTTATATCCAATACAATACATTGCCAATACCAATTCAAATTTCCAATACCAATAGCCTTCCACAAAGATCCAAAAACCCCTTATATCTATAGAATTTCCGTAGCTTTGCCTATAATCACAAACACACAAATTATTTTATGTATCTCATCTCTAGCTCTCGTTTTAAATTTGAAGAATTTCAGAATTACTTGATCTATGTGGTTCGTGAGGCTTTCATTTTATTTGATTTCCCTTAGAACTGTAGACTTGTCGCTTTCAGGTTACGCCCCTCAAGAATTATATTTAGATTTGATGAGTTCTTACTTCAAGAAATTATTTAATAGTTTGGTGTCTAGTCTTCGATCCTTGGTTCAAATATGAAAACTTTGCAAAACCAAAAAGTGAAATTAGTTAGGCAGCCAGGTTTCCATGTTTCATCTTTTTTTGTTGGTTCCCTGGGTGACCCTTCCCAAGTATAAGCGCAAAAGAACCCATAAGAGCTTGGTTCAATAAACTGTCATTATCGGAAAGTGGCACGTCATGATGTGTTCACAATAAATTGAATCAAATAATTTTTAAGATGCTATCTCTCCGCTCCATTTACAACTATAACGAAAATTTAAAAGAGCTACAAACATCTCCTTTGCATTCCTCTTTGCCATACCTCTGTTTTCAAAAAGGTATGAACATACAAAATAATGTGAGCCAAAATTGAAAATATTCCATTTGTTACTTCTTTCTTTTACTAAAAATATATTCTCATATATTCTCAATCTTCTTGTCGCTTCGCCTCTGTATTTTACTGTATTTACTTAGAAGTATAATGCATTTCAGTTTCCATGTATCCAAATGTATAATACAAATTACTTTAACGACAGCAAATGCAATTTACGGAAAAATGTTCTTTCCATAAAGCACACGACAAAGAAGAAGAAGAAGAAGCAGCAGCGAAAAAAATTGTTCTTTTATGTTCCTTTAAGAAATAATGTCTAGTTATAATGTTGTTGCGAAAGGGATATGTGTTGTTAGTTTCGTGAAAAAGCCTTCTTACATATGATTATTATTTTCCCTACGTTCGCTGTGCTCCAAAATATCTCTAGATGATTGTAATGATGACTTTACCATTGCCATATGTTGACAGTGTGACTTATGACCAAATGCCGAATGGAAAGGTAATAGATTGTTTTACACAACAGGTTTTCGTTGCTCTTATAAAAATGTTTTCCAGGACAATGACAGGTAATTTTAATAGGATATAGGATAAAGAATGAGGATTTCGTTATTATTTTTCAGTTTGTAAAAAACCATTTATCAGGGTTGGAAAGCTTTATGCAAATAAAATATAATATATTTTCCTTAACGCGGAAAGAAAGTACGTACATTTTTATGCATGTTTCAGATTAAGCAAAACAGCTGTTTTAGAATAAGCAATACATGATCATTTTTACTCATGGTCCCGCTGTATTAACGCCAATCTCTCTAAAGACACATAGATGAGATGTATAAGCAGAACATTATTAACAAAATTAATGCAATTCTGTTCCCGATTGCATCAAAAGCCAGTCAGCATACTAGGGCTGTGTTAGAAGTACCGACCCTTGGCAAGATGTGGCATGGCTCTTCAAATTACATCTATCAAAATTTTAGGTTTTAGGATTAATCGATTCATGCTGGACAGCCATTTAAAGTGCACAACTTCTATAGTTTTAAGAAAGTAATAAAGTTGAAAACTAAATTTAGTTTTTAATGACCTTTAGAATAAAATAAAAGTGCGTTTTTCTGAGAACTTAGCAAAAAATTATTAAAAACAAGTAAGAAAATTATAGTCGGTCTAGACCGACTATACGATACCCTATACCATGCGTTTAGAAACCCTATCTCTTAGGCCCAACTAACTGGACATAGAAAATAAGCAAAAACCAAATTTGAGTGGGATTTTTATTAATTTTTTTGGCTGCAGATATGAAAAAGTTCATATCGGATGCTATATCTATATGGGGACTAGGTCCAAAAATGGACCGATCCTGATCATGTTTGGTAAAGTCTCTTGTATTTTGCAAAAATATATACAAACAAAATTTGAGAAGAATCAGTGCAATATTTTTGTTTTTTAATAGATTTAAGTGAAAATCGGGAAGCAGCTCTATATGGGGCCCAAGGGATCATTTTTGGACTACTCATTAATGGATCTAATGAACGCATATAAACCCAATTTGAGTAAGATCTATATGACAATTTGGATCTTATGACAATTTATGTCGATTTCATAGGGGTAATTTGTATGGGGGCTAGGTCTGAACATGGACCGATTCTCACCAATTTCAATAGCGTTCATCCCATGGCCGATAAAAGCTTATATGCCAAATTTCATCAAATTATATTCATATTTGCGACCTGCAGTTTGATTACAAGCTTTACATGGACACACAGACGGACGGATGGACGGACGGACGGACATTGTTAAGTCAACTCAGAAAGTGATTCTGATTCGATCGGTATAATTAAAGATGGGTCTAGGTCAAATATTTTTGGTTGTTACAAACAGCAGCACAAAGTCATTATACCCAAACCACATAGTGGTATAGGGTATAATTAGTATCCCCTCTCGCGCTTCGAAGTTTGTATTGTGCAATTAAAATATTTCACAGACCCCCAGTAGGTAAATGTAATAGCAACATAAAGAAAAATTGGAAAGAATTTGGAATTAAATCTATTTTAACCAATACGACAATACCAAGTAAAAATATAATTAAATACTTAGGTATTTACCTAGATAAATCTCTATACTTCAATATCCATGTTAATGAAATTCTGATTAAGGCCAGAAATGCCTTTTTTGTATACAAAACTTTATTTTACTCCAAACACATTAACACAAGGGTTAACATTTTAATATATCAATCGCTGATTAGGCCAATCATTACATATGTTTGCCCTATATGGTTTAATATCTCACCATCATACATGGAAAAAAATACGTATCTTTGAAAGGAAATGCTTAAGAGCTTGTACTTCATTATATAGATCTCCACAAAGTAATTTTGTAAAATATATTTCAAATAAAAAATTATATAATGCTTCTTGTGTAATCAGGATAGACAATTTTATAACAAACTTAATAAGAAATTATATAGTAAGATGTACCTCATGTAAAGAAAATAACTTAATAATGGCACCTTACTATACAAATGAAGAATACATATATGAAACGTTGCAAAATGGATTCGTAGCTCCTGAAGCATTTTTATACCTTGATAAGAAAAAGGTAATAAATACAAAATGAAATCGGAATACCTCCATTTTATCATACATACAGACGCGCAAATGTAAAAGGCGTTAATATTGATGCAACGAAAACCGTACAAATTGAAGACATGATACTGGTATTGGCAATAATGAATTCTGCAATATTCAAAATTGCAAAAGCAAAAATATTGATGGCTTAATTAACTAATGTTTAAGTACTTTCTTTTATTCATTTTTATTTTACTTTTACCATTTGAGATTAATTTTTAAAATTTCAATATATAAGTAATGTTTTTCCAAAAATTTTTCATTGCAATTAAAAACCATATAAAATTTCTTCATTTGAAATATATAATTTAACCATTTAAAAAAAAAAAACGTTATTATATTAATAATACTTGAGATCTCGTTAAGGGACATGGTATATAAAATAAAAGCTATATAGTTAACTAGTGTTTATTATTATAGTTTAAGTTTTCAAAATTGCGTATAAATAAACAAATAAAAAAAAAAAAAAATTAAATATTTCATTTAATTTATTTTATATTTTTTTATTTCAATGCTTGCTGAAATAAAAATTTTCGACGTTCCTACTCTGGAGCAAACTACATATAGCTGCCCACGAGAAGAAATTAATCCAACAACTATGGGCTTTGAATTTAGAATATCATTTGGTGATTTTTATTTTTTGTTTTCGCGATTTTCGGTTTTGGAGATTTTTGTATTTTGGCGATTTTTGATTTTGTTATTTTTATATGGGGTCTAGGTCGAAAAAATCTGTGTAATATTTTTGGTTTTTGCCAGATTTTAGTGGAGATCGGAAATCATTCTTATATGGGGACTATGAATAAAAATTGTCGTACAAAGGTAATTTTTTACTACTGATTAGTGGGTATAAAAAACAAATATACACCATATATCACTATATTTTAGTCGGTCTGATAGGGGTTATTTGAATGGGAGCTCGTTCCGAATATGCACCGATTTTCATTCAATTCAATAGTATTCGTCTTATTGTCAATAAAAGATTATTTATCAAATTTTATCTGAATATATTCATATTTGCGAGCTGCAGCTTGATTATGGAATTTTCGTTGCGGGCAGAAAGACATACATACAGACAGAAAGATATTTTTGGTAGTTACAAACATCAGCACAAACACATTACGACTACACCACATAAGTATTGGTAGAGGATTTAAAAAGGGGAAACTAATATTTTGGTCCAACGATTGCCTATCAGCCGACTGCCAGCTGAAAAATGCTAAAGCGATTGAGCAAGTCTTTAAGAAACGAACAATCCAACAAAAGTCCAGAACATGCAAATATGTTGCCTTCGAAAGTCAGCAAATAACTCAGAAACACCGTTAATTTGGTTACAGATAAATTATACATATAATAATTATTTAAAGATAAATTATATACGAAGAACACTATCTTATATATAACAAGTAAGAAATTATAGTCGGTCTAGACCGATTATACGATACCCTATACCATGCGTTTAGAGACCCTATCTCTCAGGCCCAACTAACTGAATATAGAAAATAAGCATAAACCAAATTTGAGTGGGATTTTTATTAATTTTTTCGGCTGCAGATATGAAAAAGTTCATATCGGATGCTATATCTATATGGGGACTAGGCCCAAAAATGGACCGATCCTGACCATGTTTGGTAAAGTCTCTTGTATTTTGCAAAAATATATACACACAAAATTTGAGAAGAATCAGTGCAATATTTTTGTTTTTTGATAGATTTAAGTAAAGATCGGGAAGCAGCTCTATGGGGCCTTTGACTAAGAGTTGTCCAATAAGGATTATTTTTAGACTACTGATTAATGGATGTAATATATACATACAAACCCAATTTGACTAAGATTTGTATGATAATTTGGATCTTATGGCAATATATGTTGATTTCATAGTGGTCATTTGTATGGGGTCTAGGTCTGAACATGGACCGCTTCTCACCAATTTCAATAGCGTTCATCCCGTGGCCGATAAAAGATCAAATACCAAATTTCGTCAAAATATATTCATATTTGCGACCTGCAGTTTGATTACAAGCTTTACATGGACACACAGACGGACGGACGGACGGACGGACGGACATCGTTAAATCGAATCAGATAGTGATTCTGATTCGATCGGTATAATTAAAGATGGGTGTAGGTCAAATATTTTTGGTTGTTACAAACAGCAGCACAAAGTCATTATACCCAAACCACATAGTGGTATAGGGAATAACAAGTAAGAAATTATAGTCGGTCTAGACCGATTATACGATACCCTTTATCATGGTATAGATACCCTATCTCTTCGGTCCAACTAATTGGATATAGAAAATAAGCATATACCTAATTTGAGTGCCATTGTTATTATGTTTTTTGGC
This sequence comes from Cordilura impudica, assembly GCA_963682025.1. Taxonomy (NCBI): domain Eukaryota; kingdom Metazoa; phylum Arthropoda; class Insecta; order Diptera; family Scathophagidae; genus Cordilura; species Cordilura impudica. The sequence continues at coordinate 157,460,355 of OY821521.1, read as the reverse complement.
CGCAGATATGAAAAAGTTCATATCGGGTACTATTTCTATATAAGGACTAGGTCGAAAAATTTACCGATCCTGACCATATTTGGTAAAGTCACTTATATTGTGAAAAAATATACACAAACCAAATTTGAGAAAAATCTGTGCAATATTTTTGTTTTTTGATAGATTTAAGTTAAGCAGCTCTATATGGGGCCTAGGACTAAGAATTGTCCTTTAGGAATTTTTTCTTGGACTACTGATTAATGGATACAATAAACACATACAAACCCAATTTGACTAAGATCTATGTGATAGTTTGGATCTTATGGCAATTTATGTCGATTTCATAGGGGTCATTTGTATGGGGACTAGGTCTGAACATGAACCGATTTCCACCGATTTCAGTAGCGTTCATTCTATGGTCGATAAAACTTTATATACCAAATTTCATTAAAATATATTCATATTTGCGACCTGTAGTTTGATTACAAGGTTTACATGGACACACAGACGGACGGACATCTCTAAATCGACTCAGAAAGTGATTCTGAGTCGATCGGTATAATAAAAGATGGGTCTAGGTCAAATATTTTTGGTAGTTACAAACAGCAGCACAAAGTCATTATACCCAAACCACATAGTGGTATAGGTTATAAAAATGGATGTATGTTTGTATGTATTGATCGATCGTCTTGAAATTTTTACAGTAGGTAACTGCCTATCCGGAGAGAAAAATATGTTATTTTTTTGATTTTTCAAGTGGGCGTGGCAGCTCCCATACAGAAAAAATTTTTAACATCACATATCTGGAGCTCTATGACAGCAAGAGTTCTGAATCTTTGTAGTAGTATATAAATTAGCAATGTGAGAAGTCGAGCTAAAAGTGGGCGCGATCCAACCAGTGGACGTGGCACCAAGCATACGTGGTAAATACATAACATATATCTAGAGTACTATGATGGCCAGAATCTTGAAACTTTCCGCATGTCAATCGGTTGATAATGTGAGTGGTCGTTGCAAAAATGGGCAGGATTGGGTTAGTGGGCGTGGCACCTCCTATACAAAAAAAATTAACTGTGATACTATAAACCCGACAGTCTTGAAATTACATGTGAGTCCACGAATGATGAGTGTGAGAAGTTCTGTGATTTGGGCGGGATCAAATCAGTGGAGTGGGTCTAACAATGCACCGATTTCCACCAATTTTAGTAGCGTTCGTCCTTTGGCCGGTAGAAGATTATATACCAAAACTTATCAAAATATATTCATATTTGCCACCTGCAGTTTGATTACAAGGTTTACATAGACACAGACGGACAGACAACCATCGCTAAATCGACTCAGAAAGTAATTCTGAGTCGGTTAGTATAACAACAGATGGACCTAGGTCAAATATTTTTGGTAGTTACAAACATCACCACAAGCTCATTATACCCTGATCACATAGTGGAATATGGTATAAAAATAAGAATAAAACAAAGTTTTGTGGTATTGTTATTAATTTGTGGCGTGAAGGTGTGAGATACTTCATATCTGATGTTATTTTTATATGGGGCCTAGGTCTAAAAATACACCGAGACAGAGAAACAAATTAAAAAAATGTTTGGAATATTTTTGTTTTTTTTTTATAGATAAGCTATGATTAAAAATGTTTTTTTTTTTTTTTTATTTCATTAAATTCAATATCAATTTTAATTTTATGCCCCAGCGCCAATTACAGCTTTAAAGAGGCTAATAAAGTTGACAACAATCAGTGTATTAATTCATTAAAAATCAAGATTACAAAAAATTTAAAAAAAGAATTATCAAAAAAAGAAGAAAAAAATAAAGTAACATCTATTTACATATTTACAAATTTCATTGAGGTTTTATTATGAAGATAAAAGCATTTCAACGTTATTTAGTAAATATTGTTTTAAAGTAGACTTAAACGTAGATAAAACTGAAATATTTCTCAAATTATCAGGTAAAAGGTTATATTCATTAGCACCAGAAAAAGTAACTTTTTGTTTAGTTAGCTCAAGACGACATCTTACCACATTCAAATTCATGGCCTGTCTTGTAACTCTATGGGTGTAAGTAAAATATTGATTAAATTTTATTGTATGCGATCCATAACATTTTAAACATTTAAATACGTATAACAATAACTGCTGCTTATATAATCCTTGTATTGGCAGAATAGTTTTTGCAAAATTTGTAAATAAAACATTTGTACTGAACCTTAACAGTAAGTTGAACGCGATCTTCAAGGCTTTATTTTGTGCCGATTGTAGCGATTTGAATGCAGAGCTTGTTTTAAAACCATAAATCATAGGGAGATAAGTTAAGTGTGAATGGATTAGGGACTTGTATAGTAACATTTTTGTTTCAGTGTTCAATTTGTTCTTAAATTTGTATAAAACACCAATTCCAGATGAAACTTTGGACTTCAACCGGTTGATGTGATTTTCCCACGAAAGATTGTTATTTATATTTATTCCCAAATATTTAATACTCTCGGATTCAGTTATCAAATTTCCTTGAAGATTTGAAGATTTGAAGATTGAAGTTTTTTTTTCGTAATTTGAAACGAGTTTATGCAGATTAAGTACGACCTAAGAATACTAATTATTTAATTAGTGGATTAAAAACGAGCTCCAAAACATCCCAATATCAATGTTTTCAACGCAATCCACTACCTTGGTAGAGTTCATCCGCTGACTGTTGCTTTATATTAAAAAAAACACAGTGCGCTGTACTGCAGATCAAAATTTATGATGAAGGAATTCATCAAATTGAGTTCTTATTTGTTCAAGGGGATTAAAACCATCTGGGTTAATAATAAAATTTATTAATATAAATAAGAAATGTTTATCGAAACTTTTCTAATATCATTGGCTAAATTATGTACCAGCGCGCTCTTGTTTATAAATTGTAACAAACGATATTATTCGGGTTTCCTTTTCATTTCCATAATTTTGCCATAGAATATAACGGTAGAGTAGAAAACTGCAAATTTACCAAACATTTTAAAATGATTTCCATTTTATTTGGAAAAACATCGGAAACGTTGCTAAACAATTTGTTTATTGTTTTTATTGAATATTCTTTAAACGTTCATTACTTTCCACAACATTTAATTTATTCATACATACATACACAGATATTTTTTACTGAATTTTTAAACATGTTGTATTGTCTGTTTATTAGAAAACATATGTTGAAATTTTTCCCCAACAATATCCCTTATGTAAATTCTATCCTTTAGGCTTCAAAGAATGCTTAATAGCAATTTTACATCATTTATATATTTTTTTTCAAGATATTTTATCATACGTGATTTTGAGCTTTTCTTTTTTGTTGTAGTTTGTGGAAATACGAGGCTATTGAAATCCAAAAAAAAAAAAAAAACTGGCGTTATGTATGAGTATATCCAGTCATTCATTCACTCACACCATTTAATCTCAAATTTCTTACGTATTTCTTAGCTTGCCATTTTTTTTTTACCGGAAGGCTTGCCACTCTTTTTCTTCTTATATTATCAACAATTGTCTTTTGATACCCTACATCGAATTGAGTTGTAATATTATATAAAGTTCTGACATTGAACATATTCTATCTGAAGTATCTACAATACAAGAAAATATATAGCATTTAGGACATAGTGATCTAATAATAAGGGTAATAGTTACAAATAGACCAGACAATTAACAGATTTTCGCCAAGTTCAATAGAACTCTTTTTTAAATTTATAACGTATGGCCACAGAATATGGATATATTTATGCAAATAAAAAAGTAATGAAGAAGACTATATAAAATTTTTGTAATATAGAAATAGTTTCTACATATGAAGATTTTGCGCTTTTAAAAACAAAAAATAACTCTGGAATTTATTTAGTATCCCAAAAAATAGCATGAAAAACTATTAGTAGACAAAAATAATTGCACCCTGTGCTATTTTTACAGACCACTTTCCTTACTACATTTAAAATATCACGGGGAAATTTTTCCAAACCAAGCGAAAACAGTGTATCCGAAGTCTTGAAGATTATTGACTGGAGCTATTCAAGTGTACTTGATATTATAAATTCGCCAAAACCTGTAAAATTGTACATAACAAGTCAAAAAACGCCCATAAAAAGTTTTTTTTTTTTTAGAAAAATATGTTACAAATTCTCATTGGAAAGGATAAAATTTTCAAAGGATATTATTTACAATTTTTCGTTCTTAAAAATTAAAAAAAATTTAAAATTTTCAAACTCAATTATTAAAATGATAAAGATCAAAACAATATTTTTTATTTTTATACTAGCAGAGCCCAGCCCTCGAAATTCGAGTGCAAATTCTAGGAAATTTTATTATATCATTCAATTTATTTCTTTCAATGTTTTTTAATCTATTTAATAAGTTTATTTCATTATAAATTTTTATTGAACACACAAAAATAAAGGCCACCTTGTATGCCACCTAAACGTATTCAAATGTTTGGTAATTCACAATTCAACACAGGGTATGTGTTATGCAATTATTGTAATGAAATCTGTTCGTTAACTTTCGTGTTGCATAACGCAAAGTTGATTGTGCACGCATAGCTTTCCTCAAACTCAACGAATTTAAACAATTAATAGCTCAAAAGAAAGAGCTTGATCCACTGAGTGTTCTTGGACTTGTGTCAACAGCCTATGTTAATTAGAACTCTAGTTAAAGAGTGAAGGAAAATATTGAAAAAATCTTGAAAAAATTGAATGTAAAGTTGATTGTGCATGCATAACTTTCTTCAAACTCAACGAATTTATCCACTGAGTGTTCTAAGAGTGAAACGATCAAGATCCATTCATTAGAATAAGATCTATGAGATTTCAAATTGCTTGAGTGAATGTGTCCCATAAGAAATGTACAGGGAAGAATCACGTTTGAGTATAACTTGAGTAAGGTGGGAGTTGAGTAAATTTCAATGATTGATGACATATCTGTGTCTAAATTCCTTTCATTAAAAAAAGAATGAAGGAAATCCGCCGGATAGAACGGCCTGATGGATGACTTTAGTTTTCATAAATTTTTTAATATAAGTATTTATAAAAACAGAAAATAACAAATAGAAAATACGGAGGGCATGCCATTAACGCTAAATATAAGTTTAGCAAGAACAAATAGATGTTTTGAAGAAAATAACAACAAGTATATTGTAGTACGCAAAGTATACACATATACAAAAACATTTGTTTCAAAGTTGTTTTATATTTTAGTTTGTTATATGGAAGAAGGTTTAATAGTACAACTCTTTGCTTGGATTCTCATTGCATTGGCTTCACAGCAAAGGCTTCACGGCAAACTATATCTTACTTTTAGTTACTGATGAGGATTGGTGACTCTTCCCGAAACAGCTGTATAAGCTGTTATGTAGAATATAGATTAATTTCGAGACAAATGTGCCATTATTTTGACTTTACTTTATTTTAAAGCAAAAACATTTGATCTTGGGGCTGAAAATTTTCCAACTCAATCATTAAAATGTTGAAGATCAAAAAAATATGTTTTATTCTTATATTTGTAAAAATAGAAAATAATAAATTAAAATATTTTTTATTTCTAGAGATTTTTCACTTTCATTTGATACCCATATATATAATACTAGATGTAACCCGGTGTGCTTCGCTACACCCTCCCCCTCCCCCTCCCTTGCCCTTCCGAATTGTTATGAAAAGGCTCACGCAAAGTCCCAAGGCTCTCACTAACACAGTTATTCAGATATATCACATTTAATATTAAGTTTGTAAAGGGTGCCATGCGCTTTTGTCCAATCCCGCCCATTTTTTTGTCTGACTACTCACGTTAATAATAGATAACCTGAGATAAATTTTCAAAGCTCTCTCTATCATAGTACTTAATATATATGATATTAAAAATTTACTTTGTATGGGAGGTGTCACGTCCACTAAAAATAATAAAAAAATACAGCCTGTAGCACTTCCGATATTCGCAGTAAGAATCAGTTAAACTTTCAGGAAGATCAGATAAGTCGTTACGGAGATTACCTCCTACAAACAAACAAACACATTACCTCTTTATTATGCTAAGTATAGATCATTAATATAGATTCATTTATTTTGATACTTGCTGATATAAAATGTTTTTTGTTTTTTTTAATTCAGTACAACAATTATCAGAGAAGAACATGGAATTTCCAAATTAGATCTGGCACCACTCAACTATTGGCTTTGAACTTAAAATATCACTTGGCAATTTTTATTTTTTTTTTTAGCGATTTTTGATTTTGCCCATTTTTGATTTTGAAGATTTTTGTTTTTGGGCGATTTTTATTTTTCGCGATTTTTGGGTTTGGCGATTTTTGATTTTGACGATATATTTTCCACGACAAATCACATTGATAACTAATGTACTTGTCAAAAGACTGTTGCTTTCGTAGTACATCATATTTTTGATATAGGAGGTGCCACGCCCACTTATCCCATCCCGCCCAATTTTTATTGGACTACTCACATTAATATCTGATGGACTCGTGCAAAATGTCGAGCCTTTCCCAATTATATGATATTAGATATCTACTTTACATGGGCGGTGCTACGCCCACTGCTTCGATCACGCCCATTTTTTTGTTCGACTAATCACACAAAGAACCTATGGGCTCAGGCAAAGCCACAAAGCTCTCTCTTTTACAGTACTCCAAATATATGACATTAAATAGTTACTTTGCATGGGGAGTTCCACGCCCATTGTTGTGAACCCGCCAATTTTTTATCTGACTACTCATATTAAGATCTGATGGTGTCTTGCAAAGTGCCAAAGCTTCCCTCTTTTAGTACACCAGTTATATGATATCATATATTTACTTTGTACGGGCAGTGCCACGCCCACTGCTCCGATCACGCCCATTTGTTGTCTAACTAATCATATGAATAACTTATGGGTTTACACAAAGTCCCAAGACTCTCACTATAACAGTACTCCAGATATACGGCATTATATATTTTATTTGTATGGCAGGTACCACGCCTATTGGTCCGATACTGCCCATTTTTTGTCCGACTGCTCACATTAATAATAGGTGACATCAGACAAATTTGAAAAACTCTCTCTATCATAGTACTCCAGATATATAACATTGAATTATTACTTGTATGGGAGGTACCACGCCCATTTCTCCGATCCGGCCCATTTCCGGCGTGGCTACTAATATTAACAATAGGTGACCTCACACAAATTTGCAAAGCTCTCCCTATCATAATACTCAATATATGTATGTATATGATATTAAAAATTTACTTTGTGTGGGAGGTGCCACGCCCACTAAAAATATTAAAAAAATTAAGTAAGACTCTGTGAAAATTTCAGGAAGATCAGATGGCTAGTTACGGAGATTACCCCCTACAAACAAACAAACAAACAAACACACATTACCTCTTTATTATATTAGTATAGATTAATAGGTAAGGGGATTCTTTCAAATTCCTTTGAAACTTTTAGTTACCAATCGATATTGACAAAAATATACCATTTGAAAGGTATTTCTTTCCAGATATACACCATATTTACAGAGTTGCACCAGCCGGTACAATTTTTTGGAGAAAATTCATGTAAAGTTGCTACTAACATATACACAAAACTATACAATGCTGTGTGTGTGTTTATTTAATGTGCGCTGAATTGTGAATTGGCTAAAGTTGATTAGCATATCTTTAGGCTATTATTTTTTAATAACAAACCCATTTTGATATCTTCTTTGTGTTCAACAAATATTTATAATGAAATTTAATGAATTTTAATATTTTCTATAATTTGCTCTCGTATTTTGAGGGCTGGGCTCTGCTAGTTGACATAAACTGATGGGTACAAAAAATTTAAAAGATATTTTTAGAAATTTTTATGACCTTAAAACTTTGAAGTCCTTTAAAAAGAAGAAAAGATGAGAAAAATGAAAGCATCTATAGCTGAAAATGACTTGGGTGTGAAAGCAAGCAAAGTAGGCTTTAATGGCAAAAATGTTAGACAAAAGCTCTTCATTAGTAAGCATAATCAAACCATACGATTGGGTTTAGCAAAAGAACATAAACACAAGGATTTGACTTTCTGGATAATTGTTTTGTTTACCGATGAAAGCCAGTTTAATATATTTGCATTGGATGGTAACATAACCTTTTGTTTGGAGAAGATGAAATCAGGAAATTCGTTTGAATAACCTGAAACTGACTGTAAAGCATGGCGGTGGTTCATTAATGGAGCACATTTTCCGGAACAAGACCATAATACTTACACTTTATGGACCAAATTGTATATATTGAAATTTTTAAGGGAAATTTGCCAAAAAGTGTAAATAAATTAGTTCTTATTTACGAAAGTGTAAATAAACTAATTCTGTGATCCAAAATTCAAAGCCGCTAAAATACAATCTTATCTGTTGTAAAACTTACCCAACCTCATGAAAACAACACTGCAGAGCGCTTACATAAATCCTATAGAAAATTTGTGGGATTATCTCAACAATAATATTGTGGAATAAATGGCTTCCTGGAAAGCTTAGGTAAAAAAGGTCATACTGTAACTATGCGAAAAAATAACGCCTGACTATTGATAATGTAATTTATTTTAGTGCAGGCCGAGGCTGAATAGCTTTTTCCTTGAAATTTTTATCGTGTATTTAAATTATAAAAACCAAATTAAATTTTTTTATAATATAATTTTTATTGTTATTGCCAATAAACCTAGTTGACTAGTCGGACTAGTTGTGCGAGTTTGTTTTGGAGCAACTGTATTTATATTGTACCCAAAAAACAGAAGAAAAATTCGGAACTTAATCCAGGCAAGTCATTCATCAAGGAAGTCATTCAAAAGGAATCACTTGAAGCAACTTCAACATACATATGTATTTCAATATAAAGTTTTGCTGTTTCAAACAATTTTCCAAAGTGAAAAAATAAATTTATAGTGACATCCTCTCATGACATCCTAAACTCAACATATTTTCACTTATTGAAAAGAATATCAAAAATCAGTTTTTCATTCAACACGAGCACTTCTTAGAGTAAACTCCCCATGATTCATAAAATTCAACTTCTATCCTTTGACTTCCCCGTGTTAAATTTATTGGAATTTATCCAATTTTTTGGATCACTAGTACAGAATGTTTTAAGTTCTTAATTGTAGCATGATATGAAATCGCTAAATGGGCTCAAAAAAATTATTTTATGCGTTATCCTTTTAAAAATACTGGTTCACTCATACCACGTTCATTTGTGGTTCGCCACAATAAAACCTTTCAGGAACTACGTCCGAAGAATATATTTGGTTTTTTTTTATTTATAGCTATTATTCATTTGTAAATTAAGTTTCGCTATTCATCGAACTTTTAAACTGGAAAGAAGTGAAGATGTAATTTTGTCTGTCAGCTTTTTATTTTATTTTTCAATACCCATGGATTGAAGATATTTCTCATAGATGTTCTTGTGGCATTCGATTATTTTTTGTTTCTAAGATTTTCAGCTTTACATTAACTCTGAACTTTAGAGTCGTGAACCTGATATTTCCCGCCTAAATATAAAACCTTATTTTTTACTGTTCCGTATATAGTTCTCCACCAATTTAACTGTTTTATAAATTACATTTTTTTAACATCTATGTCCTAAAAGTGGCAAACAATCGTGTTCTTAATTTTAGACGGAATTCCTTTCTATTTTATTTTTTTTTTAATTATTGGCTAACTCTTAGGGGATAAGGAAAATAGGTTATGAGAAGGAGGCAAGAGGGAGTAGTGTTTGTGGATATTTGACTTAAATTTTATTATGAAAGACCTGTGCGGGGAGTTTATTCCTCATAGGGCCAGTTCGACTGATAAGAGAATTCGCTCTGTAATGCGTTGTGCGGTCAACTGGACAATAGACTACAAACGAATGTAATCTACAAGAGAAGCGGGTAGAGCGAACTCAAACTCGGACAGTTAAAATAAGTTTGCTAGTCTCAGAAGAACATTTCCCATGGTAGAATCTATAGAACAGTGCTACACAACCCACATTCCGACGATGTTCCAATGAGTCAATATAGTTGGATATCCTACTGTCACTGATGAGCGCTAACGCCATTCTTTGAAGCTCCTGCCCATATATAGGAGTTGTATTCCATTTTCGGTCGGATGTAAGAGGTATAGATTTTAAGGAGATCAGATGGAGTGAAGTAATTTTTGCACCGTTTTAGAAAACCAACTACTTGAATGCTTCTTTCAACACTTGAAAAACATAGTCGTTCCAACGAACATCACATTGAATTCTCATGCCCAGAGCATCAAGAGTATTCGATTCCTCAATACCTGTACCACCAATATATACAGATGACATTGTTAAATCCATGGCCCTATGGATCAACAGACAACATTGAGTCTTCAGCGCATTAAAATCAATCCCATTCGCTTTACACCACGCGGAGATTGTTAACAGGTCTTGATTGAGTGGTTCATTCATTGCCCGCCTTTTGCTCCCAATCTTCAAGAGGATTGGCATACAATTAAAAGAAAATTAATGACAAATGTTTCTGTCATTTGGGAAAGAGTATATAGAGTATATATATTATGAAAGAAGGGAACCTTATGGTTTATTTGATGTATTATAATCGCTTGCCACTAATTTTCCCATCTTTCTGATAGCATGCGGATACCGTTAACCATTGGTGTCTTTATATGGTATGAAGTGTAGCTCAGAAATTCCATGTGTCATCGATCAAAAGAACTGGAAATCAGAAGAAGCAATGCTTGGTAAATACAAGTGTTTCCAAACAGGTTTCAATGGCGCCGCAACATCTGAGTGAATATCAACATGCAGAAGAACAACTTTGTCGTGTTTTGTTTGACTCAATCTCATCAGTTGCATTCGACAGTTTTGCTAATAGTACTCCAAACGTATACCAACAAATACACTACAAGAGTTTTGTTCCCTGAATATTTTTCTTAGCTATCGATGTTGAAGCATAGCCCAGTTGTCCCATGATTCATTCCTTTTTGCCTTATCATAGTCGATCCATTACCAGTGACGGTACATTCAATTTATTTCACATATCTGTGGTTTTATAGAATAACCGCGTATATCATAAAATCAAAATGTTCAGGGGAGCCAAAAAACGTTATATTTGAAATTATGGGCTCGACATTTTAGAGCTTTTTATTTAACAGTCCTGTAGATATGGGCAATAAATACTTTATGTAAAATTTTGAGTCAAAAATCATCAGAGGAATAGATCCTGGAGAAGGACGAAAAAAACAATATGTAAATTACACTTAAAGTTTGTGCAGATAAAACAACTTATGTCGACAAACGTCGTTTTCTTTGAAAAAAAAAAAAAAACTATCAATGCAACTACCCATGTAGACATAAGTTGTTGTTGCTTGAAAAATGGATTTTTTTGTTTGTCAACAAAAAGTTAGCGGGACTTAGGATGAGAATATAACAACGTATCAAGAATAATAGTGACAAAAAATAACAGAAATAAACACACAAGTTTTTACAAGTGGTTATAAACTGAAAACTAATCCAAAATTATTTTGCATTTTTTCATTAATAACAACGACCAAACGTAGGTTGACATACGTCGTTAGTGCTGCAAATTAATTTAATAAACATTTAAGTTACGTCGTTATTTAAAGAAAAAACTGAGAAACGGTCAATATTAAAAAAAAAATTAACACATTTAAAGAGCGTTAAAAATTAATATATTTGCCATCGTTAACTCAAAACAAAAATGGACTTACGCGGTTATTCCAGCAAACCACAGATATGGCAGACATATTTCACATATGGAAAATCGGCATTCAATGTTACTCGACATCAGTTCATATAGAGTCTAATTTTCTTCTTTTTGAATTATTTCCCATGATGTGCAACCGACTCGTTCGTAATGTAAGTGGAAGTTCTCCTTCATCCAGTATTCCTTCCCACTCCGTGACTTCGTACGCTTTCGGCCTTCCGCCACGTTTTCTGTTTTAGATATCAAATTCACTGTTTTTAAATCTTTGAAACTACTCACGACAATTTCTCTCACTTAAGCCAGCCTCACCATACACTGCTACCATCAATCAATGCGCCTCAGCTGCAAATTTTTTGAAGGGAAGAAAGTTTATTTGGCTTATTTGACTCAAAAATTGACATTTTCGCATGAAATATATAAATATATACATATACATATTATTCTGATAACAAATTTGATAATATTTCAAGGTTGCGTTATTGAAAAATGTCCTACCTGACGATAATGAGTGTTTGGTGGCGCGATTTTTTTCAAATGGCGGAAATTTATATTTTATGAAGCTTCCATTCATTCAGTAACATTTTGAATAGTAATTGATATAAAAAAAAACATATTTCTTATTTTGGAATTGACAACTTGATACTGAAGTTATGTTTTCGGAAATAAAAATTTATAGCAACGCGTTTTTTTATAGAGCATTCTACTCTGACATATTTTAGACCACAAGAGTACGTTGTAAGGAGAAACAGGCAGATGGACGGAAATATCTAAATCAAGACAGAAACTCATTCAGAGTCAATCACTCTGATAAGGTATAATGAAGGAGAATAAGTTTCATCTTGTAGAGCTCTACATGGTCGTCGATTTCCCTCAAACTATGAACAACCTCAAATACAAACGTTTTTGTTAGTATCCCACAATTTTTCATTTTGTTGTTTTCGTCTGCATTTACATTTATGTACGAATATGTTCCGAATGGAAAAAGGCATTTTTCATTTGTATAAGCATAACATATCGTACTTCTTACTTAGTTTTTCTCGTTTAATTTTTTTTTTTGCTTTTTTTTTGTTTCTGTTTGGATTGAATTGGATTGGGTGTCAAATGCCAAAAGTTCTATTTTTCTTGTGTTAAGTTTCTAGCATGGTAATTGTATTAGAATGGTTTCCAGTGCAATGGTATGGGTTGTACGAGTATTTATGTGTACGGAATGTGCTCTTTGCTATTTGAACATGTTTTCCTTCAAATAATTCGATCCATTATCAGTTGTCATCGTAGATATTTTTGCACATTTAAAAAACACATACAGGAGTACAGATATATGGGTGTGTTTGTCATCATGTTTGAATGTGTGTATTATTCCTATTGTCAAGTAAGTAGAATTGACAGTGTTTTGCAAATGTTATTTTATACAATTTTAAAAGTAATTAACATCTAAAAAATGGAAATTTAAGAATAGTAACTTACACCTTAATTTACTGTACTGTTTTCTGATTTGTTCCTTTTTTTTATTTTTTATGACCAGACCTGGACAATTTTTGTTGCAAGTCCAGGTTTTCAGTTGTTAATTTGAAGCCTATGTGGGCGTATAAAGTTGTCCCAAATTTAAAACTTTCCTCATAGTTTAATGAAAAATCAATACTGTTATTAAACTCCTGTTGTATCTTGAGCAATCTACGTCATTAAGTTTGTGTTTGACAGCTATTCACGACACGTTTGCACACTTAACCCAACTTAAATAATTGTTATTAGATTCTGATGAAATTTGGAAGGTAAGGTGAAAGACGAGATACAAAATACTTTACATAAGATCATTTTGGGATCAGAAGAGTGCAAAAATATTGATGTTGTAAATTAGTTCGATGTCTTTGAATATGTGAGATCCATTTTCTTAACCAAGTGGTCTGCGGCGCATTTATTGCCTGGGGAACTTGATATAACTTGGCGGTTTTACAGCCGATAATAGATTTGGTTGTTTTATTAGACAGATAATTTCCTCTAGATTATGGTTTATTAATTAATTTAATTAAAACTCAATTATTAATATCAAAATTTTTTGTGAAATATAATTTTTTTTGGTAATTTTTACATATAAATACATATTTGAACTTTGAACTCAATGCCCGTCCGTTGGCTCAAAATTTGAGCATGAAAGTTTTAGATCCAGTGTTAAAATAACGCGGCCCGCACGTTTTGTAATTAAAAAAAAAAAAAAAATTGCTGTCACCCTAGTGCTAATATACAGTATATATTAGGGCGGGTCGATTTAAAAATCGCCCAAGTGACAAGGAAAATTGTATTCTAGGGATCAAAATAAGAAACTTTGCCCGAGGAACCATACCTCTAAATCGAATTCTGATGTCCCGACTTTTGACCTGTCTGTCTGTCTGTCTGTCTCACTTTGACCCATTTCGAGTGCCCCAATCGAGTCCAAATGTATGATAGACCCCAACTAACTTTGGAGGGCCGACCCACCCATGCCAGCGGCACACCTTCAGGAACCCCCTTGGGGTTCCTCATACAAACATTTCAAAAAATCACCATTTTTTGTTTAGAATTGGGCTGACTATGTTTGATTTAATATTAAAATTTACACTCATACGTATACGTATCTTCTACTCTGCTAATAAATAATAATTATACGTCTTGACTATGTTATGTTATTCAAACAGATCGATCGGATGAGGATAAATAACTTTAAGATCACTCCGTGACTATGCGTGACTCTGCGTGACTACCCCAAAATTAATCTGTAGTCTCAACAAGACTATGGGCCAAGTTTCAAGGGCATGAGGGGGAATGGGGTTGCCCCATGGCAGACAGACAGACAGGTCAAAAGTCGGGACATCAAAATTCGTTTTGGAGGTATGGTTCCTTGGGCAAAGTTTTGTATTTTGATCCCTAGAATATGATTATCCTTGTCACTTGAGCGATTTTTTTGCAATCCTGCAAATCGACCCGCCCTAACATATATTGTTTTTTTCATTTGGTGCAAAAATTAGAAAATTTTGCGGCGTTTCTGCTATGGAGCAAGCTACATGAGATAATCATGGATTTTCAAAAATAAATCCGACAACACTTAACGATTGGCCTTGAGTTTAAAATGTCATTTGAGAATTTTTTATTTTGTCTGCATTTGATTTTGGTGATTTTTGATTTTTGCGATTTCTGATATTGCCGATTTTTTAATTTGGCAATTCCGGCCATATTGTTCACAACTACTCACATTGGTAATTATTGTACTTGTCAAAAGTTTCAAGACTGTCGCTTTTATAGTACTTAGTGCCATGTCCACTTATCCTATCCCGCCAATTTTTATCTGACTAATCACATTAATATCTGACGGGCTCGTACCAAGTGTCTCGGCTTTCCCTTTTATAGTGCTTCAGTTATGTGATATTATATATTTACATTGTATGGATGGCGCCACGCCTATTGGCCCGATCACGCACATTTTTTGTCCGACTACTAACATTAAACATTTACAAAGCTGTCTCTGTCATAATACTCGAGATATATGCACTAAAATTATCCAAAAAATTTGTAGCCTATATTTCTTTTGGTCCAATGGTTAAGCCTCATATAAGCAATTTAGATGACTAAGCCGAGTGTGGTTCTGATTCTACCTTTTCTTATTTTATATTGGACTTTAGGCGACTTTTTATCTTTAGATAAAGGCTTTTAATCATTAAAATAAGAATAAATTTATTAAGCTGCATTATTTTTTTAAATAAACTATTAAGCAATTTATTAATTTTTTAATTTATTTAAGGTATTTTAACAGGTAAATAACTTGAAAAGTATTCCTTATAATTAAGGATCGGAACTATATGCAAATGCATATCAGATTGGAGCGTCTTAGCAAAGCGGGACCAAGACACAAATTTGTTTCATCAAAAAATAAAAGGAATTGCATAACATATGCATTGCATATTTGCATATGTTTTGCATATTTGCATATTTTGGTGCATATTTCCATATTTTTTTTTTGCAGATTTGCATATTTCTTTCCATAAATTTCTTAATTTTAATTACACTGTGCTGGAATCGGGAACATTGTTTTATTTGACTTTTCTAAACATAGTTCACTGTTTGTTTTGTGTTAAAACTTTGTTAAAGCGATATAGTGCAATAAAATTTTCACAGCACAAAGACCTTTATAAATTTGTTAAAAGCAATATGTCGGTAACTTGCTTGTTAAAAAAATGGATTAAAGGCTTTGGCGACAATTCATTGATAATTGAAAATGAATGCATATTCTGCAACATATGCAAAAAAAAAAAGGTAAGCACATTTGAGAAAAAAGCCAACAAAATGCTTATAACAAAAATGTTTGTCTGTAGCTTTGTTCAGATAAAAAGTTTTTAATACAACAGCATATAAGTACAAAAACCCACAAAAACCGACTAGCAAATCAGTCCGAAAACAATTCAAATGGGAATAGAAACTTTTCTTATGATTTATGCAAAGCCATGATAGCTGCAAATATTCCATGGAACACTTTAAATAACAGCACATGGCGTTCGTTTCTGGAGAAACATATGAATCAGCAGATACCAGACGAATCAACTTTGCGAAAAACGTATTTAGATAAGTGTCATGAAGATAGTTTAAACAAAATTCGAGCCGAATTATCTAATGATTACGTCTGGGTATCTGTTGATGAAACAACAGACACAATTGGGCGCTATATAGCAAATCTAATAGTTGGAAAAATGAGCGAATACGAGCCTACAAAATCTTACTTATTGACATGTCAGCAAATAGAAAAAACTGATCATGCTTCTATTGCGCGATTCGTCAACACGTCCCTCTTAAAGTTGTGGCCTAACGGGGACAGCACAGACAAAGTGTTATTATTGGTGACCGACGCTGCACCTTACATGGTTAAAGCAGGCAAACATTTGACAATTTTTTACCCCAACATGAAGCACGTAACATGTTTAGCACATGCCGTCCATCGTGTAGCTGAAAAAATTCGAGAAATCTTCCCAGAAGTCAACAGTTTACTTTCCTCTATTAAAAAAGTATTTTTGAAGGCTCCATCTCGGACTATAAAGACATAATGATCGATTGCCCGCTTCCATCAAATCCGGTACCTGGATTGAGGCGGCCCTTTTTTATGCAGAAAACGTTAACAATATTAAAAGGGTAAGATGTATTATAATTTAACCAAAAATGTGTTGGACTACGCCCAGTTTGCTTGGATCTATCCCTATATAGACTTTTTTTTTTTAACTACATTACAGGTGCTTAATCTTCTTGACGATTCGGAAGCCGAAGCAATTAGAACTGCCAAGACTATGGTTGACAAACCTTCGGTCATAAATAGTTCGATATTTATTCAACAACACTTCCATACTTTACCGACTGCGATCAAAAGGCTTGAAGAGCAAGGAATCCGGCTAACTGAATCCATAAAAATATTCATGGATTTAAAAAAAGATTTTGAAAACGTTCCGGGTGAATATGGAGTTGTGGCTCGAGAAAAGTTCAGTATGGTTTTAGAAAAAAAACCCATCATTCGGCATGCTAAAAAAGATTTCTGACGTTTTTCAAAATCCACATGCTCACAATATTTCAGAAAATGAAGTAAAAGCTGAGTATATATCAAAATACACTTTTGCGCCAATTACTTTTTGCGACGTGGAAAGGTCATTTTCTGCTTACAAGAATATATTGAGTGACAAAAGGTGCAGATTATCTTTGAAGAGTTTAGAGGCAATTGTGGTCACTTATTGCAATATATATTACACCAAATAATATTCTGTTGTTTTAATAAGGTGCATATTATTAGAATTTTTTGCATGTATAGTGCATACTAGCTTATTCGTACCCTGCGTTGCTCGGAATCCGAAAGAGTATTATTTTTTTTATAAACTCCTGAACACCTGGTAGCTTTGGAGTCTAAAGATGTTTGTGTTTCGTCAAATACCTAGAAGTATTTTTTAAACTAACCACTTGTAACAAATAAGTCTTCCCCATCGTCAATACTATACTTACATGGAAACATTTTCAGCCTTCTAGCTCTAAAAAAACAAATAATAATAATAGGGATGTTTGCATATGTTTTGCACATATTTTGCATATTTTTTGCATATTGTCTGTGCATATAATTCCGATCCTTAATTATAATATTTGAAGAAAATATTGTTAAATTTTAAGTTAGTTATTCGAAAGTTTAAGAACCTCTGTTTAATAATATCTTTTATTTACATACGAGTATTTCAAGAAGAAAGGACTGAATTTATGGATAAGAACACGTATTCAACAAATTCAAACCGAAAAACCAAGAATGTTTGAATAAAAACGTTATTTAAGACAATGTTTTAGCAACAAATACTTTTAAACACATACAAATACTCATACACATATCTAAATGTACAATATATATATATTTACATATGTATATCTGAACACACATACATGAGTATATGTTAAAAAAAAAAACATGGATAAAATTATCTGATTTTTTATTTCGAGTTTAACCATCCGACAACCCTCCTCCATCACTAATGGAGTGACAAAACGGTAAAGCCTTAGGTTAATATGAAACAAGTCTTATAGAAAAAGTCGGCATAGACTGAAAATGTTATCAGATAAGTGGTATTTTAGCTCAATAATCTAAACACAAAGAGCAATCGAGAAAAAACAAGGTTGTATGAAAAAAAAAATCATAAAATAAAACATGCATACAACTGCACATTAGGGTCTGCCAAATAGATGATTCCAAATTTGAAATGACTAATAGAAATTTGTTCAGTTATATGAGAAATAAAATAACTGAGATAGCTGCCACCCAAATCTATGAATGTTTCTACCAAAAATAAAAAAACCCGGAAACAGAAACATAAAACATATGGGTTCGTGTAAGAGTATACGTAATGTATAGTAAATTTGATAATTTATACAATGTTGATGTGTTAGTAATTTAAAAAACGTGCGTAAAACTAGAGGTATACAATAAAGCCTACAACAAACTATGTCTACAAATGAAATATAGGGCGGGATCAGAAATTGCTGAAATGGCTGGGTGGGTGGATGGATAGATGGAATGCTTAAATTGTTATTTGTATACAAAAAAAAAAAAGGTTAAAGGAACTTAACAAAATCTAATGAACTACAAAGCAAATATATTTTGTAGACGTAAGAATATTAACTGTAAGTGTTTTTTTTTTGGTTCAAAGCTACCCATTTATTAAGAGAAGTAACACTGTAATGTAAACTGTTGCTTCTGATGGTAGTGCGTTGCTCAGGCATTAATAAGTTTTGAATTTACAATTCAAGGCTATCTCTATCGTAGAATTCCAGAAGTATCATAGTTTGTGATTACCGTGTATGGGAATTGCCACCCCCATTGGTTCGACTACTTACGTAAGTAACTAGTTCCATGTTTCAAGCCTCTTGATAATAATCCAAATAATCCACGCCCTCCAGTGTGATGCCACTTATTTTTTCGACGCTTACTAACTATAATAACTTACTAACTAACACATAGTTTTAAGGCTCTCCGTATCATAGCGTTCCAGATATTTTACTTCTTTATTGTACGGGCTATGGCCAATATTTCGATCCCTCCCACATTAGTTCTTACTAATACAATGTGTAAATGCTATCACTATCTTATCCCTCCGAAAGTATACATTGTAGTTGAAGTGACACGTTCACTGGCTGAATATCGCCCATATTCAGTTCGACTTCTTCTTCTTCTTCTTGACCTGCCTATCCGATGTTGGATGTTGGCGACCGTATTTTTTTGTTTTTACTGTTATGCATATTCCTATTACTTTTTCCATATATATATATATGGGGGAGGGATTTCATGTCAAGTGCACCAACTTTTGAAACCGATGTCTTCCGATCGGGATGAAATTTGCACCAAGGTTAGTCCTATTGGATAGTAATTTAGACACAAGTTTTCAATGAGATCGGTCCCGCTCTCTCTGAGTTAGAGGGGGATCAAAATTTTACATTTTGGCCAAACAGGTGTTTTTTCTCATCCATGTAACTTATTACCTATTGTTCTTAAAAAATTTTCTCCCAAAGAGTTTAGATAGCTATTTCTTCAATATTTCGGAAAAAATACTTAAAAAAAAAAAATTTGTAGACTTTTTTTTTTTTTGCTAAATTAAAGCATTTTTTGCCTTTTTTCAAAAAGGGCATTTTTTTTTTTCATAAGAAAGCCTAGGATTTTTCCTTTAAGAGCTTTTTGGTCGCTTAGTGGGATGGGAGTGGGATATCTATCAAAATAAATGTTTTGTAACTCAAGACAACGGTTTTTCAATTTTTCACAAATGCACTATTTTGAATTTTTTCCGACTTGTGTCTAAAACCTTACAAATAAAACTTATACTGAGAAACTAGACAAACTAAACTTTCCGAAGGTGTATAACATACCTAACTAAAATTTTATACCCTCGATACTGTAATACCCAGAATATGTTAACCTCAGGAAAAAAATCGCTTTTTTTCTGTAGAAATGTTGAAAAATAATTATTCTTTATTTATTTTCAATAATAATTAAATTAATGTATAATAATAATAATATTCAAAATAAAATGATAAATAATTTATTAAAATTTAATCTTAATTGCATTAGATCCATTTATATCATCACTATTTTTATACTTAATTTATTGTAGCTGATGAAGTATTTAAGTCTTGTAAATTTTTAAATACCCAGTCTTTCATCCAGCTTTTTTGTCGCCTTTATTTACTGCGTTTTTTTGTCAACCCTTTCTTGGCGTTACTAGGTTCAACTGTTAATTTCGCTGCTGGTTTATTTGTTGTCTTTGGGAAGAAATCGCATTGAATAGAGGCAGAAAACTTTTTCAACTTGAGTCTTCCATCGACAAGCGGTATAAAAGCATGGTATTGAGCGGTGCCATCGATTGTTACCGCAGCATCGAATCTGCTCTTCAGTGTTTTCAATGTTTCCTGATGATCCTCTTTGCTACTAAAAACTATTTTAGTTTCTTTACAATAAATGTTTGCCCAATGGAATAAAGCAGTCGCATCTAAGATGCGATCTTGATGAGAGCACTGGAGGCTATACTTCGCTGCATTTCTTTTAAGGTTTGCTCCAATACTATCACATGCTCCTTTACCATGAGCAGTAGGATGCAAATCCCACTCACCTGGCATTCCAAAATCTTTTTCATGGGCATAAGATTTGCCAAGCTACTTTTGTTTTTAAAATGTTGACGAGCTCAATCTGAAACGTAGTATACCTTCTTTACTGTAAATTCAGATTTTAGATATTTTAGTATTATCTTCTGGTACTCATAAACTGCAACGGTATCATGTTTTAAATCGTCGGATATGATTGCCATACTTTTGTGTTCCAGTTTTTCATCTTTCATGTAGTAAATAACTACTGTGAATATAGTTGCTTGGACGTTATTGAAGTGGAATGCTTGTATGGCATCCTGAAGAACATATTTATAGTTTTCTGCGAAATCATATGAAATAACGAATTCACCAGACTTCAAATGTATCTTCAAATCCTTGAAGAATGACCATTGCTCTTTGACTAAAAAGTCATGGTTTCTCAAGTTTAGCAATCCTGTATACATTTCTTCCACAAAATCATCGACATTTAAAATGATTGTTTTCAATGTGCATCTGTCAGTCTGAATCCAAGAATCAAATTTGACCTCCTCTATATATTCTCGATCTAAAGAGTTGATTAAATTTTCTTTGATGAATGTGGTTTTCGGGCAATTGGTACATTCCCCTAAGTGGCAAGAAGTTGTTGCATTAGGACACATAGTCAATTTAAGGCAATCGCGATAATCGTGTAAATCTTCTACCGAATGTTAAATACTTTGATTTCCTTCAACATCAGTTTAACATTTTCACGGTAAATTTGGGTTAATTTCGTGAAGCCAATTCTAACATCCTTGTGTTCAGATTGAAATGTTGCAAATAACTCTTTCAGGTTACAGATAACCATTCTCCTCTGTTATGTTATGAAGGTATGTTACATACCTTCGGAAAGTTTAGTTTGTGTAGTTTCTCAGTATAAGTTTTATTTGTAAGGTTTTAGACACAAGTCGGAAAAAATTCAAAATAGTGCATTTGTGAAAAATTGAAAAACCGTTGTCTTGAGTTACAAAACATTTATTTTGATAGATATCCCACTCCCATCCCACTAAGCGACCAAAAAGCTCTTAAAGGAAAAATCCTAAGCTTTCTTATGAAAAAAAAAAAAAAAAAAAAAATGCCCTTTTTGAAAAAAAGGCAAAAAATGCTTTAATTTAGCAAAAAAAGTCTACAAATTTTTTTTTTTTTTAAATATTTTTTTCCGAAATATTGAAGAAATAGCTATCTAAACTCTTTGGGAGAAAATTTTCTAAGAACAATAGGTAATAAGTTACATGGATGAGAAAAAACACGTGTTTGGCCAAAATGTCAAATTTTGATCCCCTCTAACTCAGAGAGATCTGGACTGATCTTATTGAAAAATTGTGTCTAAATTACTATCCAATAGGACTAACCTTGGTGCAAATTTCATCCTGATCGGAAGACATCGGTTTCAAAAGTTGGTGCACTTGACATGAAACCCCCCATATACATATATCTATCTTTTTTTTTAACATATATTATTAATTATTTCGGCGAACAAATCTCTGTCTCGGGCGTAGTTTAGTAGCATTCCGGCAATCGTTAGACTAGTCCACTGTCGTATATTTCGTAGCCATGATGCTTGTTTTCTGCCAATGTCACGCCGGCCTTCTATTTTGCCTTGTATGATAAGTTGCAGTAGTTCGAATTTGTCGTTCCTCATGACATTCCCGAGATACGATGTTCTCCTGAGTTTAATGACACTCAGGACTTCACGTTCACGATTAACTCTACGAAGCACCTCAGAATTGGTGATATGGTCCGTCCAAGATATTTTTAAAATTCGAAGATATAGCCAAATTTCGAATGCTTCTAGTTCGTTCATGTCGGCAGTCGGCAGTCTTTATTGTCCATATCTCCATTGCATAGAGTAGAACGGGTATTTTCGGGTCTACATTGAATTCGGGATTACTAAGAACTTTCTTCTATTTTCCAGAGGCGGATCTAGCCATTTCTACTCTGCATTGTATTTCCGTTGTGGGATCGCAGTCTTCGTTGATCCAACAGCCAAGCTATTTGATCTTTTGTGCTCGTTCTATTTGTGTTCTGGCATATTATAGTGGTATTTATACCCTATACCACTATGTGGTTTGGGTATAATGACTTTGTGCTGCTGTTTGTAACAACCAAAAATATTTGACCTAGACCCATCTTTAATTATACCGATCGAATCAGAATCACTTTCTGAGTTGATTTAACAATGTCCGTCCGTCCGTCCGTCCGTCCGTCCGTCCGTCTGTGTGTCCATGTAAAGCTTGTAATCAAACTGCAGGTCGCAAATATAAATGTATTTTGATGAAATTTGGTACATAAGCTTTTATCGGCCATGGGATGAACGCCATTGAAATAGGTGAGAATCGGTCCATGTTCAGACCTAGCCCCCATACAAATTAACCATATGAAATCGACATAAATTGCCATAAGATCCAAATTGTCATATAGATCTTACTCAAATTGGGTTTGTATGCGTTCATTACATCCATTAATGAGTAGTCCAAAAATGATCCCTTTGACCACATATAGAGCTGCTTCCCGATCTTCACTTAAATCTATTAAAAAACAAAAATATTGCACTGATTCTTCTCAAATTTTGTTTGTATATATTTTTGCAAAATACAAGAGACTTTACCAAACATGATCAGGATCGGTCCATTGTTGGACCTAGTCCCCATAGAGATATAGCATCCGATATGAACTTTTTCATATCTGCAGCCAAAAAAATTAATAAAAATCCCACTCAAATTTGGTTTTTGCTGATTTTCTATGTCCAGTTAGTTGGGCCTAAGAGATAGGGTCTCTAAACGCATGGTATAGGGTATCGTATAGTCGGTCTAGAACGACTATAATTTTCTTACTTGTTTGGTATGTGTTTTTTTTTTGCTAACAATCATGTATTTTGTTTTATGTACGTTTATTTCAAGGCCATAATTGTTGCTGCAATAGGTTACGGCATCTATTAGTTACTGAATACCCTCTATTGAATCTGAGAGAAGTGTAGTATCAGCGGCGTATCTGGTGTTATTTATCATACGTCCGCTTCTTGAAATATGTATTCTGAGTTAATGATGAACAGTAAAGGGAAAGGACACACCCTTGTCTAAATCCTCTACATGTTTTATTTTGATCTGTAACTGACTGTTCAACTTTTAATTCTGCTGTTTGGTGCCAGCACAGGTTTCTGCTGCACCGTATTTCTTTCTCTTCAGTGTCCATGGAATGAAGGATATCAATGCGCTTATCGTGTTGCACAGTATCGAAGGCCTATTCATAATCAATAATGCTAAGATCCATATGTAGGTCTTTGCAATTTTGTGCTAGAACTTGGAGACAGAATAGTGCTTTACGAGTTCCCATTGCCTCTCTGAAGCCAAATTGAGTATCTACCATTTAGGCCTAGCATTTTCTGTTGTGAATAATTTTTAGGAACAGTTTGAGCTTGTGAGTCATAAGACTTATAAGTTCGTATTCATTGCGTTGCAAATTTTTGGGAGAGGTATGAATCTAGATGTTAGTCATGCATACGGATATTCACATGAGTAATAAATTCTGTCAGATAGTGTTACTATTATTTTTATGTTTGATTCGTCGATTAGTCTAAGACGTTCAGATGATAGTTCATCTGAGCTTAGAGATTTTTTATTTTTTGCGGTCTTGATGATTTTTTCCACTTCAGAATTTGTTGGTAACCATGTTAAGACATGTGGTTCCATTTCATTATGGATTGCGGATCTGGAGCTGCCTTCGAATTATTTCGATACTTACTCAGTTTGACTGCTCACATTAAAAAATTATATACCCCACAAAGTTTCCAAAGCTCTCACTACCATAGTACTGCAAATATAGTTTAAGAACATACTCAAAATTTCCAGTCTTTCACAGTGCTTCAGATATTAAATATAACCAATGATACGTTTCAAGATTCTTCTCATCCTACTTGACCATATATTAATATTTATTTTGTATGGCAGATACCACGCTTTATACTCTGATCCAACTTATTTTGCAACGCCAAATCACTTTAATAGCACTCCACTCTTTACTCTTTATAACAGAATGCTCGTTCGCTGGTTCGATCGCTTCTATTTTTGCCACGACTACTCACATTAATGTTTAATAAACTCACACAGCATTTAAAGGCTCTTGCTATCATATGTTAGTATTCAATCTATCAATGAATGTCTCAAGGGTGGCACCCGCATATCGCAATGTAACTTGGATTTGTTATAGAACGGGAAGAATAAGTAACCCGTATTTTTTAGCTGCCCAATCTAATATTTAGGGGGTATAACAAGATATTAAGTATGAATCATATAAAATTGGACATCATAGAAAGCCTAAATATTTGGGGGTTTTGAATAGTGGTGAGTTATATATCAAAACTCACATATATTTATTACTCCTACTTCTATTTTAGTAAGCACGTTTTTATACCCTATACCACTATTTGGTTTGGGTATAATGACTTTGTGCTGCAGTTTGTAACAACCAAAAATATTTGACCTACACCCATCTTTAATTATACCGATCGAATCAGAATCACTATCTGATTCGATTTAACGATGTCCGTCCGTCCGTCCGTCTGTGTGTCCATGTAAAGCTTGTAATCAAACTGCAGGTCGCAAATATGAATATGTTTTGATGAAATTTGGTATATAACCTTTTATGGGCCATGGGATGAACGCTATTGAAATTGGTGAGAATCGGTCCATGTTCAGACCTAGCCCCCATACAAATGACCCCTATGAAATCAACATATATTGCCATAAGAACCAAATTATCATACAAATCTTAGTCAAATTGGGTTTGTGTGTATATATTACATCCATTAATCAGTAGTCCGAAAATGATTCCTATTGGACAACTCTTAGTCATAGGCTCCATATAGAGCTGCTTCCCGATCTTCACTTAAATCTATCAAAAAACAAAAATATTGCACTGATTCTTCTCAAATTTTGTTTGTATATATTTTTGCAAAATACAAGAGACTTTACCAAACATGGTCAGGATCGGTCCAATTATGGGCCTAGTCCCCATATAGATATAGCATCCGATATGAACTTTTTCATATCTGCAGCCGAAAAAATTAATAAAAATCCCACTCAAATTTGGTTTATGCTTATTTTCTATATCCAGTTAGTTGGGCCTGAGAGATAAGGTCTCTAAACGCATGATATAGGGTATCGTATAGTCGGTCTAGACCGACTATAATTTTCTTACTTGTTTAAGTTTATTTTTATATATCAGCTAGTTCTTGCTTAAGCCGATTAGTTTTAGTGAAATATGCTTATTTTCTATATCCAGTTAGTTGGGCCTGAGAGATAAGGTCTCTAAACGCATGATATAGGGTATCGTATAGTCGGTCTAGACCGACTATAATTTTCTAACTTGTTTAAGTTTGTTTTTATATATCAGCTAGTTCTTGCTTAAGCCGATTAGTTTCAGTGAAATATGATGTATTGAAAAACTTATTTTTTTCGATTATTTTTGGATGCGAGTCGGTATTAAATTTT
Organism: Cordilura impudica; assembly: GCA_963682025.1. Lineage (NCBI taxonomy): Eukaryota > Metazoa > Arthropoda > Insecta > Diptera > Scathophagidae > Cordilura > Cordilura impudica. The sequence goes on along the minus strand of OY821521.1, from coordinate 157,434,017 downwards.
TGAAATTCAAGTCTCTTTGTACGCATTGTTTATGAACTTGTAAAAATAATATTATCTATTACTCGTATTGCCTATAGTTAATGCACAGAAGAAGTAAGAGTGTTAAATTCGGCTGTGCCGAATCTTTGATACCCTCCACCTCGGTTTGAGTCTTGATAATAAATGTAAATGAAAAAGTAAACAATTTGTTAAACTTAATACCAAATTATTTCAGCAAATTCTTTGGGTTGGTTTTCGTCTTTTCTATTATTTCGGATTTATTTCGGTGTTTGCTTTTTGGTCATCGTGGTTGCTGGTGGGCATGCATTTAGGCTATATACCTATATGCATGCATTTCAGGTTATATGACATAACTTCTCGTTTAATTTAGTTTTTGCTAATTAAATAGCTCGCCCTAACCTCCATTGCAAAGGTGATGGTTGTGTAGGGTGGCTATATGCATTAAATCGTACTAATTGAAGATGGCTGTATAGTTTCTTTTAACTGGCCAAATATTCCTTCATTGCGGTCATATAGGTCGGATAGAGTAACAATATAATAACCAAAAAAAAATTCTCTCAATTTTTTTTATTAAAATATTGCCATATTTGGAAGACATAGAAAATAAATTTATAATAATAAATATTCAAATTAGGGATGCCAAACGCAAAAAAAACCAAATGTCCCAAACATTTTAAATAAAATAATTTGTTCTCTTTATTTTCTGAAAAACATCAAATTTTCATCCAAAAAAAAATTTTAAAAATTTATATATACATAAATACCATTCTCATCAAATTGCGTTTATTTATGTAACAATTTTTATGTTAGCAATTATTAAATATCATTTGAGGTTTTCAAAAATTCATTGAATTTAAATTAATGTTTTCTGTAGTGCGATTCTGGAAATTTCAACGATCCGACAATCGCAAAATATATCGACAGCTATTGTTGTTTGTACTGATTAAGTGAGTCACTAAGTACACACATCTTAACGACAGTCGACAAATCTATTTTTCTATTTATTTAAATTGTAAACGAGTGGCATCTCTGCCAAAATAAGCGAAAAACACAAAGAATAGAAAAAAACAACTTACTTCGTGTTTGACAGGATGATTTTATCTTTAGGTTTAATATCTTTATTTTTTACTAATATTTCTGTTTATTTATTTGAAAATGATATAATGAATTGAAAATGCCATTTAATTTTTTTATTTATATAAAAAAGTTATTTAATATAAGCAAAATATTTTCACTATTTTATGATTTTTATTTATGTATGACGACATTTCAACCTAAAAATTCAAGTTTTTTTGGATTGAATAAACAACTCAAAAATGGTTGTCGTTTAGATAACAACAACAGCTGAGTTTAAAATAGCGAATATCGTTTAAAAATTTTACTGATAATTTTGGTATTTTCTTTTTTTTAACGATTCGACTATCGTTAAAAGAAGTTACTGAATTGCGGTACTGAAAAGCTATTTATTTCTCCTGAATGTCAATATTTTTTTTTAATGTAAAAATTTTTTAAATGTAAACATAGGTATTTGGTGTTTTTTTTTTGGAATTTCAATTTGTGTTTAACGAATAAAATTTATATATTAAAGATGCAATTGATGTCCTCTAAATTTAAAATTATAATATCCGACATTTTGATATGATTTTCTGAAATTCAATTAATTGTAATTTATAATTGGAAATTTTTAATTCCAGTTTTTAGAATTGATATTTTCTTAAATTTGAATGAAAAATTTAAAAAGTGCAATTTTGTGTTTATGTGAATAATAATGCTTTAGTAATTATAAACAATTTTTAAAAATTAGATGCAACCACAATCAGATATTTTGTAGGTAAAGCAGAATAATAATTCTATATAACTATGTAGAACTGTTTTGAAAGCAAAAAACTCATTGATGAATTCGGTAACTCTATTTCGTAAAGACAACAAAAAGTTAATATGCCAAACTTATGTTCATATTTGTAAAAGAATAATAAAAAAACGTTTGAAATAAAAGACCAGCCTGTGTATACTCTTAACATTGTTCTGTATGATATCTATTTGAAAATATTGACATTCATGTTAAAATAGAAATAACTATTGCAAAGCTTTAGAACAAACAAAAATTGTTGCGCCATCTACTGTGGTATAGTCACGCTGAGCAAAATGAAGTGACACTCTGTTAATGCAAAATAAATGTATTTTCCCCACAACAAGATATTGCAGAATTTTATGTAAATAAAATAATATACCGATTTATTTCTAACATGAAGTTATTATGGATATACATATATAGAATATATGTATATTATTTGTATTATTTAATATGTGTATGTATGTATATGTAAATATTACACACAAAAAATTCAACATCAAATGTTATTTTTGTGTTTTTCTCTTTAAATAAATTAATACATAAAAATTTTTTTGATAAATTTACATTGTTTCCTTTTTATTAACAACTAGGTATTTTAGCATTATTATTAGATGCTGGTGAATTTTTACTCCCTTTATATTAACTCGTAGTGTCTACTTGTCGAAAAAATTTTGGATCGATTTGAATCCCTTTCCCGAGACCCAATCGATCTGAAACTTTGCTGGCAGGCTCGTGGCAATGACAGAAATGATCTAGTAAATTTTTTTAGTGATGACAAAAAAATTGAAACTTTTAAATTTTTCTACCAGAGTTGATAAATAAATGTACAAAGGGTTAGTTTTTATTATATTACTACCACAACGACCACAAAAACAACAAGTCCAGCTATGACAACAATATAACATTTAGAATAACAACAAGAACAATATAGAAACATCATATTTTTAATTTTTTTTTTTTCAGAGATTTCACTGGACCTGTTCCACCGATTTTAATGATTTTTGAAATAGAAATCTTCCCATGAAATTGGAAAATCATTCTCACTAAAAATGGTCACCTTAGCTGTCCTATTGAGGGCGTGATCGTGACAAGAACAACATAGAAAATTATATTTTTTCAAGACTTTCTTTAGTTCTTCATTCAAATCTCGGGCCCTAATCGACCGATTTGGACGATTTTAAATTGAAAACTTTTCAGGATGTTAGTGAATCATTTTTTATGTTCAGGGAGCACCCTAGCTACCCGATTGATGCCGCCATTGTGATTTCCACAGACGGACAGACGGACATCGCCATATCAACTCCGGTTGTTATAAGGATCACAAATATATATATTTTATGGGGTCCAAAATTTTTTTTTCTAATTATTACAAACGGAATGACAAACTTATATATACCCTCTGCACACTGGAGTGGAGGGTATAATTATCACATAGATCTCGTTTGAATTGGGTTCGTGTATGTTTCTTATATCCATTAACCTTCATCTCACCCTCAAAAAAACTTACGTTGTTTACCCTCGTGTGTGCTTTTCCACACATATGGGATTTCTACGTATGTTGCATTAGCAACATAATTTTTTTGAAGTCAAAAGCATGATTTCCTATCAACAACATATTTATTTTATATTTTGCTATCTGTTACATCAAATTAGTTTATCTTGAACACATTTTACACAAACATTGCGATTATGAGTACGCTTACATACGCCTTTTTGGCAGAAACTGCATATCGTTTTATGCACATTGTTCTTAGTTTTCGACTTCTCGCAATAACATATGTGACATCTAGCTTTTCCTTCGATATTCAAAGTAACACTTTTTAATCTTTTTGAAGGAATATCGCATGAAGACATTGAAGAATTGGACTGCACTGTTGAGCAACTGGGCTCCCCCACTAATTCACTTTGTAAATTGTTGTTAATAGCAGAAAGCAAAGACGCCGCTGGATCGGTTCGTGGCACACCTTTTCTCATTGCCATGTATGGTTTTGCAAGAGATATTCCAAGCTCACGTAAGAAAACTCGTCGCATTGTTGGTTTGTTTGTTTGCCAATTTGGTTCCACATCTTTGAATATAATCAACGCGTTTAGAGCTGAGATATCGATCATATTTGCGAAAACAGCCAACGGCCATCGATTCGTCTTTCTTTTAGAACTGTAACAAGACAACATTTTGTCAACTGTATCCACGCCACCTATAATATAAAATATTTAGTATCTGGTAATAAATGAAATAAAAATAAAAATCACTGAAACGAACCTTTGGTTTTATTATAATATTGAATGATTATTGGCAACTTTTTTCCATCAGATTCTACATCATTCGAAGCATGCATTGTTCTTTGCAGTACTACGCAATTGTCCTTTCTGCCGATATATGATACGAGTGTTGTGTTTTTGGTAAATGCAAATGTTGATTGAAACAACGGAACTTTTTTGCATTCTAAAAGTTTTGGTGGTATGCTTCTTTTATTTTTGCGCATTGTACCGACCATTGTGAGCCCTTGGGATAACAACTTCTGCCCAAGTTCGTAAGATGAGAAAAAGTTGTCCATTGTTATGTTTTGACCCTTCAGACCTCGAACCAAATCCAAAACTACACGTTCACCTTGATTTTTTTCAGCTAAACCACCAACTGGTTTACCTAAATATGGTTGGATTTTCCAAACGTAGCAAGTTTCAGAGCAAACTGATAGCCAAAATTTAATTCCATATCGTACAGGCTTAGAAGGCATATATTGTCGAAACTTGCATCTTCCACGAAAAACAAACAATTGCTCGTCAATAGTAACACATTCAGATGGATTGAAATAATTAGCCAATAGTTCAGACCATTTGTCGAATATTTCACGAATTGGAGCAAATTTGTCCGTAGAGCTTCTTTGACGTCTGCTCATAACATCATCAAACCGAATAACACGGTTCATGTATTGAAATGTCTTCTTCGACATTATTGCTCTAAATATCGGACGCCCATATTCACCATCAAATAAATCCAACATTGTTTCATTCTTTGATCTAAATTATTACAATTCATCTAAAACATTAGATTAATTTCAAACATTGACATATATACCTGTAAACTCCAGCCAAAATGAGAACACCGATGTATGCATGTAACAAGTTTGAGTCGATTTCGATATAGCTGTCACCGCACTGTGCCTTTGCGTATGCGTTTGACCACTTCAGAATTATATTATCAATTGACGGTGGGAAAAACAACATAAAAGCATCTTTGATATCATCATACGAGCTTTTGCATATCTTGTTGTGCCTGGACGCAAATTGATGACATTTTCGTTCCGTAATCTTCCTGTTCGATCGTGAGCTGGTTGCGGATTCCAAACTATACCGTCTTTTGAGACAAACAATGGATCCACAGTTCCATCCTCGGATGAGACTCCCATTGCTTCAACATCTTCATTTTGTTCCATTGTATTCACTTCAGAATCAGGTTCACTTTCTTCCGATTCATAATTTTCTTCCAGCGAGTAATTTTCATCACTATCGGAAAAATCCTCATCATCAGAAACATTTAAAATAACTTCAAGCTCTTCGTTGGTAAGATATTTTGGTCTAGCCATGTTATCCTAATCAACGAAAAATAAATTTTTGAACTTTTCACAATCAAAGCAAACAGCACACTGACTGATAATTTATAGTTGTGTCAAATAAATGACGGAGCTTCCATTTGCGGGAATTCCCGTCATTACTTTATTTAAAGACAAGTGAATGACGGGAATTCCCGCACTTCAGCCGAATGTGTTAATAGTACAAAATATATAGAATTTACATATGTGTGGAAAAGCACACACAGGGGTCAGCAACGTCACTTTTTAAATATTTCGTTATAAAACAAGTAAGAAAATTATAGTCGGTCTAGACCGACTATATGATACCCTATACCATGCGTTTAGAAACTCTATCTCTTAGGCCCAACTAACTGGACATAGAAAATAAGCAAAAACCAAATTTGAGTGGAATTTTTATTAATTTTTTTGGTTGCAGATATGAAAAAGTTCATATCGGATGATATATCTATATGGGTACTAGGTCCAAAAATGAACCGATCCTGACCATGTTTGGTAAAGTGTTTTGTATTTTGCAAAAATATATACAAAAACAAGTAAGAAAATTATAGTCGGTCTAGACCGACTATACGATACCCTATACCATGCGTTTAGAGACCCTATCTCTTAGGCCCAACTAACTGGACATTGAAAATAAGCAAAAACCAAATTTGAGTGGGATTTTTATTAATTTTTTTGGCTGCATATATGAAAAAGTTCATATCGGATGCTATATCTATAAAGGGACTAGGTCCAAAAATGGACCGATCCTGATCATGTTTGGTAAAGTCTCTTGTATTTTGCAAAAATATGTAGAAACAAAATTTGAGAAGAATCAGTGCAATATTTTTGTTTTTTAATAGATTTAAGTGAAGATCGGGAAGCAGCTCCATATGGGGTCAAAGGGATCATTTTTGGACTACTCATTAGTGGATGTAATGAACGCATACAAACCCAATTTGAGTAAGATCTATATGACAATTTGGATCTTATGGCAATTTATGTCGATTTCATATGGGTAATTTGTATGGGGGCTAGGTCTGAACATGGACCGATTCTCACCAATTTCAATAGCGTTCATCCCATGGCCGATAAAAGCTTATATACCAAATTTCATCAAAATATATTCATATTTGCGACCTGCAGTTTGATTACAAACTTTACATGGACACACAGACGGACGGACGGACGGACGGACGGACGGACGGACATTGTTAAATCAACTCAGAAAGTGATTCTGATTCGATCGGTATAATTAAAGATGGGTCTAGGTCAAATATTTTTGGTTGTTACAAACAGCAGCACAAAGTCATTATACCCAAACCACATAGTGGTATAGGGTATAAAAATTTGAGAAGAATCAGTGCAATATTTTTGTTTTTTAATAGATTTAAGTGAAGATCGGGAAGCAGCTCTATATGGCGTCAAAGGGATCATTTTTGGACTACTCATTAGTGGATGTAATGAACGCATACAAACCCAATTTGAGTAAGATCTATATGACAATTTGGATCTTATGGCAATTTATGTCGATTTCATATGGGTAATTTGTATGGGGGCTAGGTCTGAACATGGACCGATTCTCACCAATTTCAATAGCGTTCATCCCATGGCCGATAAAAGCTTATATGCCAAATTTCATCAAAATATATTCATATTTGCGACCTGCAGTTTGATTACAAGCTTTACATGGACACACAGACGGACGGACGGACGGACGGACGGACGGACGGACGGACGGACGGACATTGTTAAATCAACTCAGAAAGTGATTCTGATTCGATCGGTATAATTAAAGATGGGTCTAGGTCAAATAGTTTTGGTTGTTACAAACAGCAGCACAAAGTCATTATACCCAAACCACATAGTGGTATAGGGTATAAAAACGTTTTTGAATCAATTAATGCGTTTTCTGTGCTAATTTGATGCGACAGTAAAAGTCAAGAAATTTCATGAACACATCTTAAATATTTTTTTTTTATGTCCAAAATAATTTCATATTGTGTGGTTTTCCACACAAGGGTGAGATGAAGGTTAATCAATGGTCCAAAAAGTTAAAAAAATAAACGCGATATGACAATTCTTAGTCATAGCCCTCATATAAAGCTGCCTCCCGATCTTCACTTAAACCTAACAAAAACAAAAATACTGCACAGATTTTTCTAAATATTGTTTTGTATTTATATGTTTTTTCAAAAAAGAAACGACTTCAACAAATATAGTCCCCATATAAATATAGCATCCGATATGAACTTTTCCAAATCTGCAGGCAGAAAAATTAATAAAAATTTCACTCAGATTTGCTTATTTTTTTATAAATAATTAGTTCGACCCAAGACCTTTTCTTGAAACGCATGGTATTAGGTATCGCATAGTCAGTCTAGTCCGACTATAATTTTCTTACTTGTTTTTCTTACTAGTTTTATACTAATTTTGAATTGCTTTTTTACACAATATGTTTTATACACAATATGTTTTTTTGTTTTTTCTTCTAATTCACCTTATGTATACTTATTAATTTAAAATAATAATTAATAACATTAATAAATTTATAATTATAATAAAAATTATAAATAAATTATAAATTTAATTATACTATATATTGCCGCATAATTAGAATCACCAGGTGTTGTTTTAAATCCGTTAAATCTTGAATTGAATTGTGAGCGCAAATTTGTTTATTTTTACAGGTATCATGTATTTCCAGTGAGATACAGAAGAATATTAATTCTTAAATTAAAATGATATTTTCATTTGTTTTTATATATTAAATAAGAATTTTTTTCTGAATGGAAGATCTAATATATGATTGTGTTTAAGCCTTTCGGTCTCGCCTGTGCTACTGGATTAATATGGTTGCTTAGTCTCTGCAGGTATCTTTAATTTATTGCTCTTATTTCATCTTTAACTGTTGATTTGTGTTTAATACAGCAATATTTATTGTTTTATTTATCATGATCATCATCGCCCAGCCCAAAACATTCGACCCAGAAGCTTGAAATTTAGACTGTAGGTTCCCCTCTCGGCGTAAATGTCCACTAAGATGGATTTTTAAAAATTCGTACATTAACGGGGTAAAAGCGGAGAAAAAGGGGAAAATGGTAACAAATTAATCTAGGAATATGAAATTTGATGTGTAGACTCCATCCGAGAAACAAATGTGGGCTTTAAGGGAAAAAATGGCCAAAAAGGGTAAAAATTGTACCTTTCTGCATCTTCTTCACATACATATTAATCTCTGTATATGAACTTTGTTATAAGTCTCCACCGAATACGTGGGCATTAGTAAAGTATGAATTTATTACGTATCTTACGTCTAGGTGACAAAACACGGCCAAAAAGGGCAAAAAGTGTACATTTGGTATCTTCTAAATAAACGAGTATAGAATATAGTTTTTGGATTCCGCTAGAGATAGAAACATCCAATAAGAGGAAAATTCTTGGAATTTAGGATGTTAAGGGGGCAAAAACAGCCAAAAAGGGTAAGACGGGTACCTTCTTGCACCTTCTTATCATGTTAATCTATATAACTTTTGGTATACAGACTCCACTCAAAAGGTAGGTATCAGCCAAGGATGATGATTTTTCTAGGGGAAAAATTGTACATATGGTATCTTCTAAATAAAAGAATATAAAATACAGTTTGTGGATTCCACCAGAGATATAAACATTAGATGAGAGGAAAACTTTTGGAAATTCGGATGTTAAGGAGGTAAAAACGGTTCGTCAATGTAAAATGGTACCTTCTTGCATCTTCTTAACATATTAATCTATATATATGAATTTTGGTATACAGGCTCCACATAAAAGGTGGGCATCAGGTAAGGACGAATTTATTGCTAACTCTAATGTCTAGGGGAGGAAGAACGGTCAAAAAGGGGAAAAATTTTACATTTGGTATATTCTAAACAAAGGAATATAAAATATAGTTTGTGGATCCAACTAGGGGGTAACAACGGCAAAAAAGGGTAAAATTGGTGTTTTTTGCATCTTCTTAACATATTAATCTATATGGATGCATTTTGATACACAGACTCCACCGAATACATGGGCATCAGTCAAGGATGAATTAATTGATAACTCTAACGTCTAGGGGAGGAAAAACGGCTAAAAAGGAGAAAAACTGTACATTTGGTATTTTTTTAAACAAACGAATTTGGGAATATGAAATATAGTATGTGGATTCCACCAGAGATAATAAACATGAGATGAGAGGAAAACTTTTGGAAATTCGGATGTTAAGGGGGTAAAAACGGTCCGTAAATGTAAAAGGATACCTTTTTGTATCTTACAAAGTAACTTAGGAATATGAAATTTGATATGTTGATTACACCAGAGACACAAACATCGGACAAGAATAAATTAATTAATTAATTCGAGCCTTTAGGGGTAAAAACGGCCAAAAAATTGGAAAACTGGTAGTTTTAAACTAGTAAAGTTTTATTTAAAAGTATATTTTCTGAAAAAAAAAAAAACAATTACGAAAAATATAGTCGTTATAGACCGATAGCCTATGCCATGCTTTAGAGAATTGGTCTTAGGTTCAACTACCCAATTAGTTGGAAAGCATAAACCAAGTCTGAGTGGAATTTTTATTAATTTTTTTGCCTGCAGATCTGAGAAAGTTCATATCAGATGCTATATTTATATGGGGACTAGGTCGAAAACTGAACAGATCCTGGCCATATTTAGTAAAGTGACATATTTTTTTGCAATAACATATACAAACTGAATTTGGGAAAATCTGAGCAATATTTCTTTTTTTTATAGGTTTAATTGAAGATCGGGAAGAAGCTTTATATGGAGGCTATGACTAAGAATTGTCCTATAATGAAATTCATGTAAAAATCGAGATGCATTGAACCCGACCCCCTCAGATATCGATGAAATTTTGTTCATAGCTAAATTTGATCAATACAAACAAACACTCATTTTTAGAAATGTCTGTTTTGCGATTTTTTGGGCGTAGCACAGTGGGAAAATTTTCGAAAAAACGCGAAAATGGTCGAAAAGTGCTCCATTTAAAATGCAATAACTCAGAATCGGCTGAACCGATTTCCATGATCTTGGCATCACTAAAAAGATATTTTAACAGGCTTTATGACACATTTGAAAAAAAAAAATAAAAATACACTGTAAAAATTTTTATAACAAAAAGAAAATTTTAAATAACGAAAAAACCAAAAAGATCAAGGGTTTTTTTACAGTGTATTATTTTTTTTAGAAAGGTTTATCCTTCACCTATACCATATCCAAAAAGTAAAATGGGTTCTTTTTTAGTTTTTTTTATATAATTTTTTAAGTAGTGTCACTTCTAGTAATACGTAACAAAAGTTTTTGAAATAATTCGAATAACAGCGAAAATATCAGGTCACATTCTTACACATTTACAAAATAGTTCAACAATTCTAACATTTTTTAAATGTTTACAAATAAAAAACCATCAACAATTGTTTATATTATTTGCCAAATGATTCTCGGTTGGTGGTTAACGTTTCCAGAACACATCTAATCGTTGTATTCCACTTTTTGTATATTATTTCTTCAGTTTGGTTATTTTCAAAATGTTTTAGCATATGCATTTTTAGATTATTTAAATTTTTGAAGCAGTTACCACACATTGAAATGCAACACTCGCTTTTTTGTATGTCACCATTACAAACAACGAATTTGAGAACATCTTTGTAGTCGGTAAATGTGCATTCTCCTTCAAAACAAAATGATTTTAAGCGACTTTTTTCAAACATCAATTTCATATTCTGATGCAATGTGCATACACAGATATTTTGCTGGTTTCCAACTCCAAGTTTCATACAATTTTTTGGCCTTAACATTGTAAATTTTGTAAAACCAACTTTGGCCAAGGGATGTTTTTTTTTTAAATTCGTAGTAAGATTCGCGTAGTGAAGATAACATCAGTTTTTTTTGAACTTTTTCACGTAAGTTTCCTTGTTTAATAGTAATTGAATCTTGCGATCCTGGCATCATTCGGCTAATTTCATCATCTTCATAAAATAATTTGACTGTGCTTAGAGTTTCGGTTGGTAAACTACGTCTGATATATCGTGAGATATATCATCCCTAAAACGACTTTAATTTCTGCGTGACTCATATTGATTAATAAGAGAGATAAAAGTTTTTGCTTTTCCAAAAGATTTGAGCTGTTCTCTATTTGATATTTGATGTTTTGCAAAATTTCTTCGTAAATGGCTTTGACATTTTCAAGTTGCGCTGACAAATCAGATAATGGATCAGCTCCAAGTGAATCTGCTTTATTTTCCAAAATTTGCACTGATTTTATATTTCTGTATGCATCTCGTTTGATATATTTCCTTTTAAGAGGCGTCATTTGGTTTGTTAGATGAGGAATAATGTGATCATTTATATTTTCAATGAGTTCGTTACTATCGATGTTTGCATTACGGCTGGTACAAGTTGGAAGTTCATTCAATTCTTCGCTAATTTCATCGCTGGGCGTTACTGGTAAATAATTTGAGACTTCATTCTGCTCCACGTTGGATTCATTACGACTACGCGCTTTTCTCAGTGTATTCCGGCAAGTTTCGCAAATACGGCTACAATGAATGTTGGCGACAGCTGGAAAATGCAGCCTCGTTCTCACTTATTTTACGAAGCGAAGCGCAACACTTATTAGATATTTTTATGCATCTGTACTTATTGTTTGAATTCATATTCACTCAAATTTTTGAAATATATGCGTAAAAATTGTAATGGGATATCTTGGATTCTCGAAACTGTTTATAATTATGAATTTCGGTACGTTGCACTTTTAAAATATGGACTTGTAATTTTCGCGTTCGTCGACACTTGTTGAATGAGTAAAATCGATCAATGCACTCCTATTTATACTGTGCATTGTTCACTAATTTAATGACAGGTACTTATAAATGGGTGCATATTTATTTTCACCATGTGTGAGTTTTAAATTTTCCGAATAATGACCACCCTTAAATGTGGGTTGAATTTCTGTAAAAAAGTCATACAGGTAGCCAACTGAAAAACTCAAATAATTAAAAATTACTTTGCTTACGCAATCATAAAAATTAAATAACCCTTTGTTTATTCCGTTTTGTTAATTCTGAGAATCATAAAAAATATCATCAAGGGTTTTTCCGAAGAATGTTGTGCATATGTAGAGTAAATTTTTGAAATTCATACCTTTACTCAATTGCGAATAAAAGCGAGTTGAGTTGGCAAATCATGTGTTGTACCGTGTTATTTTACCTGTAAATATAAAATATAAGGGCAATTACTTGAAGTGACACTACTTAAAAAATTATATAAATAAAACTAAAAAAGAACCCATTTTACTTTTTGGATATGGTATAGGTGAAGGATAAATCTTTCTAAAAAAATAATACACTGTAAAAAAACACTTGATCTTTTTGGTTTTTTCGTTATTTAAAATTTTCTTTTTGTTATAAAATTTTTTACAGTGTATTTTTATTTTTTTTTTCAAACGTGTCGTAAAGCCTGTTAAAATATCTTTTTAATGATATCAAGGTCATGGAAATCGGTTCAGCCAATTCTGAGTTATTGCATTTTAAATGGAGCACTTTTCGACCATTTTCGCGTTTTTTCGAAAACTTTCCCACTTTGCCACGCCCAAAAAATCGCAAAACTGCCATTTCTAAAAATGAGGGTTTGTTTGTATTGATCAAATTTAGCTATGAACAAAATTTCATCGATATCTGAGGTGGTCGGGTTCAAAATTTCAGTTTTATCTTGATTTTTAAATGAAATTGTTTCTATAGGGTTTATTTTTGATTACCGACTAAACACACACAAACCCAAATTGACTGAGATCTATATGATAGCTGCGGTCTGATGGCAATTTAAGTCGATCTTATAGGGGTTATTTGAATTGGGACTAGGTCTGAACATCAACCAATTTTAACAAATTTTAACAGAGTTCGTCCTATGTCTGATATAAGCTCATATACCGAGTTTCATTAAGATATATGTATATTTGAGTTCTGTAGTTTGATTACCAGGTTTACACAGACGGAAGGGCGGGCAACGCTAAATCTACGCAGGAAGTGATTCTGAGTCGATCGGTGTAAAAAATATGGTTCTAGCTCGAATATTTTTGGTAAATATCAGCTTAAAGTCATTATACCCTATACCACTAAGTGGTCAGGAATAGTTGGTATAAATTTAATAACTTTTTTCCTTCTCATGTAAAGAAACGCAAATATAAGTCACATTCTTTCCACATGAAGCCGTCGATATATATGCAAAGATAGATTTTTATATTTCTAGGAACCATATGAACTTTTGAACTTAACTTATTTATATGACATCAAATTTGCATGATTTTAATTATATTAGATACATGTTTAACTGTTTATATCTTTATTATTGCTTATGATATTGTTATAAAACTTTCAAACTTTATCATAATTTTAAATTAATTTATAAAATTAAAATTTTTCTATATCAAGACGAAACGCAAATGTAGAAGCTACAAAATGAGACCCTAAAAGAAATATTTTTTTTATTTGTATCATAATAAATTATAAAAAATCACAATTTTAAGATATTTATATCTGTGGTTCTAAGCGCCCCGGTAGGTGAGTAGGTAGCGTGCTCGCCTATCATGCGGGGGTCGTGGGTTCGATTCCCACCAGAGGCTTTGGTCTGTCGCTGCAAAAACACCAGCCATATGGTCTTTGTCACTCGGCTTATCCCTGGACCCAAATTAGAATACAAATTTACTTTGCATTGTAATTAATATAAATAAATAAATAAATAAATATCTGTGGTTCTTTTCAAAATCAAATTTTATATGATATTTAGCTTTATTTAAAAAAATTATGCAGTCTATTTTAAACACATTTTTTTTAGTGATGCCAAAGAAGTGGAAACTTTTAAACTTCTTCACCAGAGTTGATTAAGTCGATAAAAATAAAAGCAGGCTTGAAAGAAAATGTAAAAAATCTTAACCATTATTTAAATATTTATATATTCTGATGTTTTGCTTCAATTATTATAAACCAATGGCAAGAATAGAGTTTTATGAAAAGTTAAAAATAAAAACCAGAACAATAGACGATTTAAGTGCTGGTCATAAGCAAAAAAATATTTGTGAGAAATTTTCTATGAATTAATCCGTAATTTAATTTTGGGCGCAGGCCCCATAAAACGCGCCAAAGACAGAATAATTTAATAACAAGTGAGTTTAAAAATGTCCAAAAATGTTTATTAAAGAGGTCATTAACAATCTGAAAGTAAAACTATGTGCTCGAACTGTAATTGTGATTGATCTTGAATGTTATCGTTCTGTGATATCTGAGAAACATCGTCTGGCTAGCATTAATCTTGTTAAAGAATACTTGAACTAGAATTAGAATACTGTTGGCAAATAGTATTGGCGAAAAAATGAAATACATAAACGGCCATAAGATTTGCCTAAACCCACACAAGAGCAAACGCTTTGAGGGTTTTACTATAATAACCTAATACAATCGTTCGGTATAAGTATCATCCACTCCCACGACCATCATTTTTTCCACAGTGTTATTGTATAGTAAAGTTTTCCATTGTTTTCCAACATAAAACAAGTAAGAAAATTATAGTCGGTCGAGACCGACTATATGATACCCTATACCATGCGTTTAAAGACCCTATCTCATAGGCCCAACTAACTGGACATAGAAAATAAGCATAAACCAAATTTGAGTGGGATTTCGATTAATTTTTTTTGGCTGCAGATATGAAAAAGTTCATATCGGATGCTATATCTATATGGGGACTGGGTCCAAAAATGGACCGATCCTGATCATGTTTTGTAAAGTCTCTTGTATTTTGCAAAAATATATACAAACAAAATTTGAGAAGAATGAGTACTATATTTTTGTTTTTTGATAGATTTAAGTGAAGATCGGGAAGCAGCTCTATATGGGGCCTATGATTAAGAGTTGTCCAATGGATAATTTTTGGACTACTGATTAATGGATGTAATATATACATACAAACCCAATTTGACTAAGATTTGTATGATAATTTGGATCTTATGGCAATATATGTTGATTTCATAGGGGTCATTTGTATGGGGGCTAGGTCTGAACATGGACCGATTCTCACCAGTTTCAATATCGTTCATCCCATGGCCGATAGAAGATCATATACTAAATTTCATCAAAATATATTCATATTTGCGACCGGCAGTTTGATTACAAGCTTTACATGGACACACAGACGGACGGACGGACGGACGGACGGACGGACGGACGGACGGACGGACGGACATCGTTAAATCGAATCAGATAGTGATTCTGATACGATCGGTATAATTAAAGATGGGTGTAGGTCAAATATTTTTGGTTGTTACAAACAGCAGCACAAAGTCATTAAACGCAAACCACATAGTGGTATAGGGTATAAAAATGAATACTTTAATGTTTTGTTATTTTTTTGAAGTTATTATACCCTATACCACTATGTGGTTTGTGCTGCTGTTTGTAACTACCAAAAATATTTGACCTCGACCCATCTTTTATTATACCGATCGATTCAGAATCACTTTCTGAGTCGATTAAACGATGTCCGTCCATCCGTCTGAGTGTTATGAATACAAAAGTTGGTCGTACCGGTGCACCGCGGTGAATTTTTTTGTGTGTCGGTAGAGTTGTCAGGAGTTGTTATATACTTATAAAAAAGGGTTGAGATATAATGCGCTTAATTGTTACAGGTACATTTACATAGGTATCTTTCAAAAACATTAATAGTCTGAATTAGAGTTATATAGTTTAAATACCTGACAAAATGGGAAACAATTTAAATAACAGGTATATGATAAAAAAAAAAAACTATTGCGACATAGCCCTTTAAGATATGACCAGGTATGCTTCACCTTTTAAAAAGGGTTAGGGTGTGGGTTTTTTATGCTTCTAAAAGTGGTAATAAAAGATAAAAATTTGTAAATGGCAAAAAAAAAAACTATTGCGACATAGCCCTTTAAGATATGAGCAGGTATGCTTCACCTTTTAAAAGGGGTTAGGGTGTGGGTTTCTTATGCTTCTAAAAGTGGTAATAAAAGATACAAATTTTTATTTTACATAATTGCAAGAAAGAGTATTTATAATAATGTTACCCCAATTATTATTCATTACAATTTGTGCAATGGCTAAGTACTGTTACACAGATCTGGCAGATATTTATTTTCAACGCAATGATGTAGACGATGTAATTTTGCATATAGTGAGCAACGACTTCTTTAAGAATTGTAACCTAGAAGACATTGAAATGCACAAAGGAGAAATTACTAATTTTACATCGAATTTGAAAAGACGGTACATTGAATGCTCTCATAGCAAGGCAAAGATGTACAAACGTTACCAAGACTGGTTAATAAAGGAACTTATTTTTGAGAGTGCATCTTTAACTGCCAACGAAAGTGGAAAAAAGGGTCGACCAGCAAAACCAATTGGCGGATGTAGTGAAAGATCTCGAAGGCGCAAGCTGGAGAATATCAATGAAGAAATTTCTCAAAGAGTTATTAAGGATTCATTTTTGCACCAAATTCAACCAACCCAAAATAAAAAAAATAAAATTTAAATAATTGAAAAAATAGTAGAAGCGAGCCCAAGGCGCACAAAGAGAATTTTGAAAAGCATTCCTACACAAATTGAAGATAAGAAATTTACGCCGGAAGAAGCGTTCGCCCTATTTTTGTATTTGAAATTGACCAAAAATCAATATAAGGAATTACGGAAGCGAACCAATGAAAAGAATTGTGGGATTTTTCCAGAGTATCGAGATTTAGTTGCTGCCAAAAAAGAATGCTTACCTTCACAATCTGCTATTAGTGTCACTTCAACATCAGCAGAAATAAAATTGCAAGATCTCCTTGAACATACGGCGGAACGATTGCTTAATACGTTTGATACTGATCATTTAAAAAAAAATGATAATGGCAGCATTACTTTAATTTCTAAATGGGGATGTGATGGATCCTCTGGTCAGAAACAATACAAGAAATTTAATGCCGAAAATTCATCAGATGCTAATTTATTTATGGTATCTTTCGTTCCATTGCGCTTAACAAAAAGGTATAGCGTCTTAGAGCCGTCAACTAGTAGAGGCAACCGAAATTGATATATTGAAAAATGAAATTCCTTCTTCAACAAAGTATTGCAGACCAATAAAATTTGCATTCAAAAAGGAAACCAAAGATGTCATAACTGAAGAAGTTCAAAAAATAAAAGATCAAATTAAGGAACTTCAACCAGTAATATTTAAATTTGATGACCAAGACATTGAAGTACATTTGAAAATGTGTCTCACAATGATTGATGGAAAAGTTGCACAAGCTTTAACTGGAACAAAGTCAACGTCAAGCTGCATTACATGCCAAAAGACATCAAGCCAATTAAGCCAACCCCCACCAGAAGACGATAGTTTTAAGGAAGCCTACGAATTTGGAATGTCCCCTCTTCATGCTGGAATACGTTTCATGGAGCATATTCTTAAATTGGGTTATGATTTGGAATTTGGTCCGTTAGGCGAAACAGTGAGAAAAAACAAAGAAAATGAAGAAAAAAGAAAGCAAAAAAAAAAACAAATTCAACAAAAATATCTCCAGCTAGGCCTCGTAATCGACCAACCAAAACAAGGGGAAGGAAATACAAATGATGAAAATACTGCAAGGAGATTTTTTTCCGATCCGGAAACTGCAGCATCTATCACAGGTGTAGATCATGAATTAATAAGACGATTCAAAATCATATTACAAGTTCTAGCATGCAGCAGAAAGATAAATGCAAAAAAATTTGGAGAGTACGCCAATAAAACAGCTATACTTTATAATGAAAAATACTTTTGGAGATATATGCCATACACAGTTCATAAAATTTTGTACCATGGGGTACAAAATAGGAGATCTATCTGAAGAAGCGCAAGAAAAAAGGAACAAAGACTACAGATTCCTTCGCGAGCACAACACAAGGAAAATGTCCAGATGTTGTACTAATGAAGACCTTATCACTATTTTGTTGTGCACTTCAGATCCATATATGTCCAACATTCGTCAAAAATGGAAAAATACCTCTATTGAATTAGACGAAGAAGCTAAACAACTTCTAGAAGATGAAAATCAAGGCTATTTAAAAGAAATTTTTACTAAAATTGGTTGATTTAAATTACTTTTTCATTACACTAACAATAAGTTACACTTTTTTTATATAGTTAAAAATTTTCTTCATTCACAAATTTATGTATTTTGTAAATTTACAATAAAAATGTTATATTTCATAAATTTACCATAAAAATTGATATAGAAATATTTAAAAAGACAATAAAAAAAAAATTTAACTAAAGCAAAAACATACGAGTTTTTCATTGAAACTTCTCTATCTTGAACCAATATAAGGTAACTTTTACGTTCTCTGCTTAATAAATTATATTTTAACTCGGGATCTTTAAAAAAAAAAAAAAAAAAAAAAAAAACAATCTTTGGCACTGCACATTAGGACTAAGAAGTTAAGGGGGCATTCTCTGAAAAAATTAACTTAAAAAATTGTTAAAAAGTATTAGTTGTAAAATTAAATAAGACATTATATCAAAAAAAAACCTTTTTTTACCTTTTAACACTTCACTATTGTACTAAAATTCAACTACAAATGAAAATGTATTTTAAACACTCCGTAACTTTTTTTATTTTCGGTCGAGAATTACGTTTTATAGCAAAACTTAAAGGCTAAAGTCTCACCTACCAAACAGAAAAAACCGCATATCAAAATTCCAATCCAATCAAAAGTTATAGATTTTTGACCGCCTTCTCGTCAAATGGTCCACTGTGAGGCGGCCGGTTAATGGTTGTATTTAGTGGCATGATTTTCATATCAGCCTTGAATGCAACTATTTATTGAACTTATTACAATACTTTCATGTACTTTTAGAATTAACCTTAATTAGCCAAAAATAACAAAAACATGCAAAGCATCGTTCGCTTTTGCGTGATTTGGGACTTGTCCTTCTCCAACCATACATGATGCAGAGTAATCGAGGTATATGTTCCACTTCTGTGTGGTAGAATATACCTGAACTAAACTCTGCCTCGCGCGTTCCATTTTTGGAAAAAAGATGCAGATTCGTATATTACGTGCAAGAAAAGAACGATAAAGCAAACTATAACCATGAGCTAGATTGCTGTCTTTGCGAATAAATAAAATAATTTTTGTTTACAAATTAAACCTATTTCCATATAAAAACATGGAAGAAGTAGAAAACTACACAGAGGTAGGATTATGAAATTTTTTCAAGGTTGGAGTACGGTTAATCAAAATATAACTGATAAGGTGGTAAAAACATAATAAGTCGTTTTTATTATTTACTGACAGAATTTAAATGACAAATCAGTGAAAAAAACGATTATTATACCCTATACCACTATGTGGTTTGGGTATAATGACTTTGTGCTGCTGTTTGTAACTACCAAAAATATTTGATCCAGACCCATCTTTAATTATACCGATCGAATCAGAATCACTATCTGATTCGATTTAACGATGTCCGTCCGTCCGTCCGTCCGTCCGTCCGTCCGTCCGTCTGTGTGTCCATGTAAAGTTTGTAATCAAACTTCAGGTCGCAAATATGAATATATTTTGATGAAATTTGGTATATGAGCTTCTATCGGCCATAGGATGAACGTTATTGAAATTGGTGAGAATTGGTCCATGTTCAGACCTAGCCCCCATACAAATGACCCCTATAAAATCGACATAAATTGCCATAAGATCCAAATTGTCGTATAGATTTTACTCAAATTGGGTTTGTATGTGTTTATAACATCCATAATTGAATAGCCCAAAAACGATCTCTATGGGACAACTCTTAGTCATAGGCCCCATATAGAGATGCTTCCCGATCTTCACTTAAATCTATCAAAAAAAAAAAAAATATTGCACTGATTCTTTTCAAATTTTGTTTGTATATATTTTCGCAAGATACAAGAGACTTTACCAACCATGGTCAGGATCGGTCCATTTTTGGACCTAGTCCCCATATAGACATAGTATCTGATATAAACTTTTTCATATCTGCAGCCAAAAAAATTAATAAAGATGCTACTCAAATTTGGTTTATGCTTATTTTCTATATCCAATTAGTTGGACATAAGAGATGGGGTCTTTAAACGCATGGTATAGGGTATCGTATAGTCGGTCTAGACCGACTATAATTTTCTTACTTGTTTTTTTTGTTTTTATTTTTTTTTTTTATAACGAAAGCAAAATTACGACAATGTATATATATAGTACATCTGTTGTATAAATATAAATGCATATACATATATAGCTTAAATTGAAATGAAATTGTGTTTAAATAAACAACATTCAGATATGCCGAATCGTTGATACCCTCCACCTGAAGAAGTAAACAGTTTGATAAACTAAATACTAAATTATTACAACAAACACATAAAAATTTTTAGTATATTTTTGGCCATATCTTGGCACTATGATGCCCAATTTACCCCATTGCAAATACCAATCTACTCGAAATAATGATAAACAATATTATACTAAAATTGCCTAAGCAAATTGTTTATTTTGTAAATGGGAGTGATTTCAAAAAATAGACAGACATAGTTGTTATAAGTATTAATAATATATATAATTTATGAGGTCGCAAATTAATTTTTCGATGAATCACCAATGGAATCACAAACTGAATGCAAACTCTAAAATACAATTAAAAAACGCATCATGTATAAAACAACTATTGAAAAAGTTAAAGCAATTATTTATTTTTGAAAATAACTGAATTTTCATTTGTACTGAAAATTATTTGCAGGAACAAAAAACTGCTAACGTAAAAATTGTATGATTGTATCTACACACAGAAAAAATATTCGCCAACCGAATTGTTCTAAAGCGGAATAACTGTATTTTCGATTGTATCAACAGAAATTAAATACCTTCTGGAAATTTTCTATTATGAAAAAATATATAGATACTGTTAAGGCAATAGAATTGTAATTATAGTGAATCCGAAATGCGGTTATTAGCATTATCGCAATTCGGTTGGCAATAAATTCGGTAGCCACAATGAATCTGTTTTCTGTTAGTAATTATAATCTCAACACAACTAGTCGGTCTAGAGTCTAGACCACCTATAATTTTCTTACTTGTATATATTTCTATATATTTCTCTCAATAGATTTTCAACAAACATATATATATATATATATATATATATATATATATTATATATATATATATATATTATATATATATTATATATATATATTATATACATATATTATATATATATTATATATATATATTATATATATATATATATATTATATATATATTATTATATATATATATATATATATATATTAGGGTGGCCCTTCATTATTTGGAGAAAAAATAAGTGTTCAAACTCTCGGTCGCACCACCTATAAATATGCGAATAGCAAAAAAACTGAGAAATACAAAGTTTTGGGCCAATCAAAAAACATTTAGAGGTGGCTCAAGACGATTGAAAATTTCAAGTGTGTTTTATGTGGGGAAAATATGATTTTTTTCAGATTTTACGAAAATTTCATTCCATAGTCCAATGTTTCCGACAAATTGTTAAAAAATTCGAGATCGGTGTTAAATTATCTTTCTAAAAAGCTATAAAACTTCAAAATCGAATAAAAACTCGCCAAGAACTAGAAAATGCCCCAGACCACTTTTGTGCCAAAATAAAACTAGGTCATGAAATTTGATGGCATTATTTTCAACTTTAAGAAATTGATTAAAGCCAATATTTTGTTTTAGTCTCTATACCTGTAAGTACTCAGATATGAACTATTGTTTTATTACCACCTTGTTAACCTATTAAGCATTGAGGCGAAAATGGAAACTTTTTTGATAAAATTTTGAAAACTCCTTTTTCAAGTTTTGAAAAATTTTCTTAAACAAAATTTAAAAAAATTGATCTAGCTCTCTAAGGTCTTATTAAATGCATATTAGATATTAATTCTGTAAATTTTTAGGTAAATCCCTTAGCCAGGATTTTTTTGGCAAGGATTTTATTTTATCGGATTTCGAGACAAATGGGATTTTTGTAAAATATTTTGTAAATGTGCGATTTCTAAATACTTTGTATCAAAAATTCATCACTTATCTCTACTTTTAAATGTTATATTTTATCCTAATAGCCTAGGGTTTCGGAAAAAATAATGGGACCCCATTAACCCATTTCGAATTGGGGTCACATATGACCCCAAGCTAATAAAATACAATTTATTCAAAAAATTCAAATTTTTGTAAGTGCTGTCAAATTCTTAGATGCGATGCTTAAAATATAATAACCAAATGTTTAGAACTTCCATTCCTAAAATTAGGGACAAATCCGAGAACGTTAACCCATTATTTGCCAACGCCAGCTTTGGATTTTAAGATATTTTTAAATAAAAATTACCGAAAACGAGTTTTTCTATTAAACTCGATGAAACCACTATTTACAATTTAAAAAAAATAATTCGGTTAATTTTTATTTATTTAACACTTCAGTGGTCCTGGGATATATCTTTCGTGCAATTATCTGCTTATTGCTCGCGAATATAAATTAAAACAACTTTTAATCAATTTTGTTATAAAATTATTTTATGTATAAAAACTATCTATATTTTTTTAAATAAAATGAGAAAATCCACAAATGACCCAAAGGTAATAAACAATTAATAAAAGACAATTTATTCAAAAGAGTATGAAATATAAAATTAATTCTATTTATTTTGGTGTATTTAAGGATGATTTAGTGTGCGATTCAAATTGTTTTCTGTAATCGCTTACGACTTGCAATAAGTATTGCTTTTCTTTAATTTTATATTATTATATTAATTTTATATTTCACATTCTTTTGAACAAAATGTCTTTATTAGCTTTGGGTCATTTGTGGGGCTTCTTATTTTATTTAGAAAAATATGGATGGTTTTTATACATAAAACAATTTTATAACAAAAATTGGTTAAAAGTTGTTTTAATATTCGTGAGCAATAAACAGATAATTGCACCAAAGATATATCACAAAGCATTATTTTGAACCCAGGAGCACTGAAGGGTTAAATAAATTAAAATTAACCGAATTATTTTTCTTAAATTGTAAATAGTGGTTTCATCGAGTTTAATAGAAAAACTCGTTTTAGGTAATTTTTATTTAAAAATATCTTAAGATCCAAAGCTGGCCTTGACAAATAATGGGTTAACGTTCACGGATTAATCTCAAATTTTAGGAACGGAAGTTCTGCACATTTATTTTTGATATTTTAAGCATCGCATCTAAAAATTCAATAGCACTTACAACATATTTGAATTTTTTGAATAACTTGTTTTTGATTAGTCATATGTGACCCCAAGTCCAAAAGGTTTAATGGGGTCATGATACTTTTTTCCGAAACCCTAGGCTATTAAGATAAAATATAACATTTAAAAGTACAAAAGTGGTGAATTTTTGATACAAAGTGTTTAGAAATAGTACATTTACAAAATATTTTAAAAAAATCCCATTTTTCTCGAAATCCGCAAAAATAAATCCCTGTAGAAACAATTCTGGCAATGGGATTTACCTAGAAATGCGCATAGTTAATGTGTAACATGCGTTTAATAGGACCTTAAAGAGCTAGATCAATTTTTTTTAAATTTTGTTCAAGAAAATTTTTCAAAACTTGAAAAAGGAGTTTTCAAAATTTTATTAAAAAAAATTTCCGTTTTCGGTATCAATGGTAATAGGTTAAAAGGGCGGTAATAAAACAATATTTCATATCTGAATACTTAGAGGTATAGAGACTAAAAGGAAATGTTGGCTTTAATTAATTTCTTAAATTTTAAAAAAATGCCATCAAATTTCATGACCAAGTTTTTTTTTTGGCACAAAAGTGGTCTGGGGCATTTGCTATTTCGTGGCGAGTTTTTATTCGATTTTGAAGTCTTATAGCTTTTTGGAAGGATAATTTAATTCCGATCCAGAATTATGAAACAGTTTGTCGAAAAAATTAAAATATAGAACGAAATTTTCGTAAAATCTGAAAAAAGTCATATTTTCCCCATATAAACACACTTGAAATTTTTAATCGCGTTGAGCCACCTATAAATGTTTTTTGATTGGCCCAAAACTTTGTATTTCTCACTTTTTTTGCTATTCGCTAATTTCTAGGGGGTGCGACCGAGAGTTTGAACACTTTTTTTTTTTTATTAATATATATATCGCACCTGTACCTCTAAAGTGAGTCAACTCAAAATATTTCAATTTTCACTTTTTGCAAGAAAACGATACACAACGCTCATATCTAACCACTGCAAAAATCTTACATCGATTTTTCTAGACTTTCGCAAAAGAAAAATATAGTTGTAACCCTTTTTGTGTTATAAGAGTAGCTTCTTTAGAATCCACTAAAAAGACACATTTTGAGCTGCATCCAAAAAAACTTGATATTTTTGATGATCACTGACTAAATCGCTAATACTGCTATTGTTGTATACTTATTAATCGCATTTCTTTACAATGAAACAACTGTTTTTAAATTTTATAGTAAATATTAAAAAAAGCCGTTTTTTCCTCTACTGAAAATTTTTAAATTTTGAGTTGACTCACTTTTGAGGTACAGGTGCGATATATATTTTATTTTTTTTTAAACTGGTGATTTTTCGTTAGTATTGTATTGTTTTATGGTATTGATTTACACTAAACATTTCTTTCCGTGTACGTTTGTCATTCGTTTAATATATTTATTGTTACTCATTAAGTGATAACATAGTTGTTTTCATCTAATTCAAATGAGTAAATTCCGGAAAAAAGAATGTCCGCACTTCTTGCTTGAAAAAGCTAAATAGTTTATTTTGAATAAAGCACACAATAATTTTACGCTTACACTTGTAAACGACATTTATTAACAACTAATATATAACCCTCTAGACAATGAGGAGCTGTATCGAATAAACTACGCTCGTCGATAGAAAATTGGGGAATTTCAGTAGATTTGCCATTGAGTCTTTGATCTTCTTCTAGTATGTTACTGCCATACAACAGATCCGTTCGTCGAGGATTAACGTAGGATGGTGTGGTATCGGAAGGTTGTACTGTTGTGGGCAATTCATTGGTGACCGGTTCAAAAGCATGAGGATTTTGTTTATTCACAAATGTCGAGGGTATCACTGGCGAAAATTGTGTTTGAGTAGGAGTTTGTATTTGGTATTGTTGATTGAAGCCATTTTGCGACAGAAAAGGATTAACAGAGGGCTGTGGCTCTTGTATTTGATGATTATTGGAAGGATTTGTTTCTGATTGTTGTTGGAAATTATTTGGTGGAACTGGGGGTTTTTGATAATTATTTGGTGTATCTTGGAAATTGTTTTGTACTTCCTGAAAACTCTGTGCAGGTGGTCCTGGATGTTGCGGAAATCGAATTGAAGGTTGCTGGATACTGTTAGCAGGAAATTGGAAATTGTTTGCTTGTTGTTGTTGGAAATTATTTTGTGGATAATTTCTTGCTATTTCCTGTATATTATCTTGTACTCCTTGAAAACTATTTGTTGGTGCTACTGGATGTTGTGGGAACTTAATTGACGATTGCTGATTATCGTTAGTTGGATATTGGAAATTGTTTGCTGGTATTTGTTGCAAATTAGTGTATGGTTCCGAAAAGCTATGTGGTGCTGGACTTCTGTCAATAGACGGTGTTGGTATAAATGGTTGTTGCACCGGCCCTCTAATGGGATAACCATCTTGTATACCGACATTAAATCCCCCATTACCTCTCAGCACTCCATGCGATTTATGATATCTACCTCTTCCTCTATGACTTCTACCAATTTTTTGTCCATTTCCCTGAAGTTGGACAATATCAGATTCACCCGACTCAAAAGAACCATCATTTTGTATTTTTTTTCCATGACGTCGCGCTGCCGTTAATGTGAGAAATGTTATCAGAAACACGAATATCAATTTAATGTACCCCATTGAGAACATTGTGGTTTTCCCTTTGTCTATTTAAAACGTTACGATGCTTTGCTTGTTATTTGGTTTGTTTCTCTAGCAGTGTCTAATTGATACTAGAAAATTTAAAGATTGTAAATTATTTTTATAAATTCATTTTGAAATGCTTAATAATTGTATTTCATATGAGTATTCCAGAATGGAATGATGATTTAAAATTGAGTCTTACGTGATAATGAATATATTTGTAGATTGGTCATATTGGGGGTTTTCAACAGTGTTTGTCCAGTAAAAATAAATTCTGTGGGATTTTGCGATTAAATTTTAAAGAATTATATTAATTTTTTTTTAAAAATAATTTAAGTTAGTTTTAGTAAAAAAATGTATTTATATAACAAAGAGTAATTTTTAAATATAGGTTTTTTTTAAGATAAGGTACTTTTATAATAAACACAACTTTTATAATAGAATGTGCTTCAAGATAAAAGGTAATTTTAGAGTAAAAGGTGCTTTTAGAAAAAAAGGTACTTTTAGAATAAAACGTGCTTTAAAATGGATTCTTTTAGAATAAAATGTACAATTAGAATAAAGGGTAATTTAGAATAATAATAATACTTTTATAATAAAACGTACTTTTACAATAAAAGGCACTTTTGTATTAAAAGGTACTTTTAGAATAAAACATAATTTTATAACAAAAGGAACTTTTAGAATAAAAGGTACTTTTATAATAAAATCTACTTTTAGAATAAAAGATTCTTTTATAATAAAAGACACTTTTATATTAAGATGTACTTTTATAATAAAAGGTATTTTTATTAAAAACTAGCGCTTTGCTACACCCACCGTAATGACTATTATTTATACTAGCAGAATCCAGCGCTCGAAATTTGGGTGCAATTTCTAGGCGGCTCTATTTTTCAACTTAGCCAATTCACAAACCAATACTTTTATGGTTTATTATTATTGTGAATGAAGATAACAAACTCATTAACAAACACATCAACAAATTTAATAAAACACTCAGAGTATATGTATAATTTTATGTGTTAGTAGCAGCTTTAAATGCAATTTACTCAAAATAAAGGAAAAAAATTAAAAATATGAAATACCTTTTAAATAATATAAGTTTCGTCAAAATCGGGATAAAACGGTGGAACAAAATATCGGTCACAAGAAATCGCCTAGCCTATTAATATTATAAAATTGGCGATTTTTGATTTTATCAATTTTTGTTCTTCTTGAGATTTCGGCGATTGTTGGTGTTATCGATTTTTGATTATGGCGATTTTTGTTATGCGCGATTTTTGGTTTTGGAAAATTTTGATTAGGCGATTTTGGATATTGCCGATTTTTGTTGTTCGCGATTTTCGGTTTTGGCGATTTTTGATTTGGCTACTTTTGTTCTTGTTTGCTCTTTTGAGAGTTTTGAATTTTGCGATTTTAGTTTTTGGCGAATTTTTGATTTTACCAATTTTTGGTTGTAGGCTTTAGCGATTTTTGTTTTTTTTTTTTTTGCAATTTTTGGTTTTGGAAATTTTTTTTATTTTCGATTTTCGGATTTGGCGATATTTGATTTTGATGATTTTTGTTTTTTCGATTTTTTTTTCGCGATTTTCGGTTCTGCCAGTTTCTGTTTTTGGCGATTTTTGTTTTTGGCGATTTTTCTTATTCGCGATATACGGTTTTGGCGATTTTTGTCTTTGACGATTTCATTTTTTTTTTTGATATTTGATTTTGGCGATTTTTGTTTTTTGCGATTTTTTATTTGGCGACCTTTGATATTGGTGATTTTGTAATTCGCGATTTTCGGTTTTGGAGATTTTTTTTATTTTCGATTTTCGGATTTGGCGATATTTGATTTTGATGATTTTTGTTTTTTCGATTTTTTTTCGCGATTTTCGGTTCTGTCGGTTTCTGTTTTTGGCGATTTTTGTTTTTGGCGATTTTTCTTATTCGCGATATTCGGTTTTGGCGATTTTTGTCTTTGACGATTTCATTTTTTTTTTTTTGATATTTGATTTTGGCGATTTTTGTTTTTTGCGATTTTTTATTTGGCGACCTTTGATATTGGTGATTTTGTAATTCGTGATTTTCGGTTTTGGAGATTTTTGATTTTGACGATTCCCCTCATATTTTCCACGACTACTCACATTGGTAATTAACGTCTTTGTCAAAAGTTACAAAACTCTCATTTTCATAGTACTTCATATTTTTTGGTACGCCAATTTTTTTTTGGCAAATACTCACATTAATGACTTATGAACTCAGACAAAGTCCCAAAATTAAAATAGTACTCGAGACTTATGACATTAGATATTTACTTTGTTTGGGGATGCCATATCCGTTGATCCGATCTCGCCCATTTTTCAACGTCTACTCACATTAATATCCCATGAACTCAGACATAATCCCAAGGCTTTCACTGTTACAGTTCTCCACATATACACATTAAATATTTACTTTGTATGGGGGTACAACACCCACTGATCTGACTCCGCCCATTTCATTTCCGAATACTATCATTGACAACTTATGAAGGCGCACACAGTCCCAAGGCTTTCGCTGTTATAGTACTCCAATTTTATGATATTAAATATTTACTTTGTACGTGGGTGCCACGCCCACTTATCTGCTCCTGCCTATTTCTTTTTCGAGTACTAACAGTGATAACTTTATAGTACTATCGTTATATGTATGATATCAAATATTTACTTTTTTTTACCGAGTACTAACATTGACAACTTATGAAAGCTCAGACAAAGTCCCAAGGCTTTCTCTATTATAGTACTCTAGATATATGACATTAAATATTTAATTTGATTGGAGGGTGCCACACACAGTGCTCCAATCCCGCCGATTTTTACCGCGACTCTTTAAATTAGTTTAATAGTATATGCAAATAGCTTCAGAACTCTTGCTGTCGTATTACTCCTGATATTATACGTTAAAGTTAAATGTTAAAAATTCACTTTAGATGGCAGTGCCAAGCGCTCTTGAAAAATCCCAAAAAAATTATAGAGTATTTTGCCTTCCGGATATGCAGTTGGCTACTGTAAAAATTTTCAAGACGATCGGTCCAGTGGTGTAGTCTCCTGTAGACCACAAACAAACGTACAAACACTCAAAACTCCATTTTTATATATAAGAAGGTACTTTTATAATAAAAGTTAATTTTATTTTAAAAGGTACTTTTATTTTAAAAGGTACTTTTATTTTAAAAGGTACTTATAGAATAAAAGGTACTTTTGGTATAAAAGGTACTTTTAGAACGGAAGATATTTTTAGAATAAAAAGGTCTTTTAGAATAAAAAATGCCTTTAAAAAGTAGTTTTCTTTTTTTAATATAAGCTCTTTTTTAATAAAATGTACTTTTATAATAAAATGTACTTTAAAAATAAAAGGTACTTTGAAAATAAAAAACTTTTAGTATAACAAGTACTTTTATAATAAAAGGCACTTAAAGAATTAAAGGCACTTTTAGAATCAAAGGTAGCTACTTTTATAATAAAAGGTACTCTAATAATGAAATGTATTTTTAGAAAAAAGATACTTTTATATTAAAAGGTACTTTTATAAAAAAGAGTACTTTATTACTGTTTATGTTATATGCTTATCAAAATCAGGATATAAAATTCTGATGTTGTAACCAAATTAATAAAAATTTTGGTTGCTTCAATCGAATTAATGAGCTATCCGGTGGCTGTAATTAATGAGAATTTATGCAGTAGCCGCTCAATTTCATTTTTGGCAACAGAGTCGTCATTTAAATTAAATTATAAAAATTTTACAACTTTTCGGTTCTTTTGCTATATTTGTCAAGATATATGAAATCGTGCTTTCGTACGATGAGATTTTGTGATTTTGTAGTTTTTGACGTGTAAACATCTATGCGCTCAGTGGGAAAAATCTATTTCACAATACAATCACAAAAACAGCGTAAGGGAAAATCGGTGTGAGGTATATGTAAGTGTATTGGTGCAAAGATTATGATTTAAATTTATTTAGCTGATTCCACAACCAACAGAAAGTACAACAACCAGAGCAGTTGCTTGCTATACATAGATGGCGCTTACTGTTTGATTTTATTTGATGTGTTAATAGATGTTTACACATCTCCCCTGTGATCGGACTCACATAAGCGTTTTTTTTTTCAAAAAATTAGTTTTTATTAGAGCCAAAAAAAAAACGCTCTATTTGAATTTACAGGCTCGTTATGAAATACTAAAGTATTAAAGAAATAATGAAGTTACGTTATTTTTTCTCGTAGAAATTATTGTTCCACACCTTTCAATAATTTTTGGACCGATGTAAAACTCATTAAAAATTTAGCAATATTCCAGCACAACTCAAAATCACGAAAAATTGACATGTGTTGTTATTACTGAAAAACACAGATATATTCGTATTATCACCATTCTATTTTCGAACAGTTTATCGGAACTAAGATATATTGCTGTATGTTAATTACACCGTGTTGCAGAAATAAATACGTGACATGCGATGCTTGTTTTCTGATTGGTCTTGTCGAGCACAACAAGACCCTGTCCTTGAAATTTACGAAAACCCTCCAAAATCTTGAGTTACCGGTAAAAAAACGTTTTTTCGGCCCTTTTGCACATATAAGCCAGCAATTTTGTGGAATATCAACCGATATTGAAATTCTCTGCGGATCTGGAAACATGAGGCCTTTCGAACACATGAATACGATATTTAAGTAATATTGAGACATCTGTGCGCATTCCTACAGCAAACTTATTTTGTTCAAAAATACCCTCTATTTTTCAACTTTTGAGATGTTTTACACATTATTTTATTTAGGAACCATATAAAGGGTCCGCCAAATAACTTTTTTTTTTTGAAAATGCTATAAAAAAAAAATACTGAATATTATCTTAAATTTCTTTTTTTAGTTGAAAGTACAATCCTTCCGGTTAATAATGGAAAATAATTTCATTCAAATAGCTGCCTCGGCTGGCCATGCAGTAGCCTACACGATCGGTCCAATTTTTAAGCACATTATCGATTGTGTGCAGCTGTATTTCACCAATAGCTTCACGAATATTGTCCTTTAAAGCCTCAATTGTCTCTGGATTGTTGGCGTAACACTTATCTTTGAGGACACCCCACAAATAATAGTCCAACGGTGTCAAATCGCAGCTCCGAGGTGGCCAAACGACATCAGCTCTGCGGCTGATAATGCGATCTTCACAAACAGGGCGCAAAACATCGAGTGTTGCTTCGTCTGTGTGGCACGTAGCGCCGTCCTATTAAAATCAAATGTTGCCAATATCCTCCTCTTCAATTTTTGTGGCCCGATAACGATCGCCATTGACTGTAACGGCCACTCCTTGCTCATTTTCGAAGGAAAATGGCGCATTATGCCTCTGGACCAAATCCGCACCAAACAGTGACTCGTTTTGGGTGTATCGGCTTTTCAATATATGCGTGCGGGTTTTCTGTGCCCCAAATGCGACAATTTTGCTTGTTTACCTACCCGCCAAGATCAAAATGAGCTTCATCTGAAAAGATGTTTTTTTTTTTTGGCAAAATCGGCATCTTCTGTAAGTCGATCGCAGGCCCACTTAGCGAAGCGAAAAAGCATTGGATGGTCAGTTGGCTTCAACTCCTGAACCAATTGGACTTTGCATGGCGTCATACCAAGGTCTTTATGCAAAATTCGTCTCAATGATGCCTCTGAAATGTACAATTTTTGAGAACGACGGTGAATTGATGTTGATGGCGCTTCACGCACACTTTCTGCCACAGCAGCAATATTCTCGGCTGTACGCACTGTTTTTGGCTTTTCACGCTTTGGTTTATCGATGAGGATGCCAGTTTCTTTCACTTTTTTCACAAGATAATGAACATACGGAGCTGACGGTGCTTCTCTTCTTCCAAAATCCGTACGCAATTTTCGCACACATTCTGCAACATTACCATGATTTTCAAAGTAATGTCGCAATATTTCCCAGCGTTGTTCAAGTGTATACACAACCATATTCGTTCAGCGGAAGGATAAACCTAATTATCTGTCAAATCAGACATGAGCTAAGTGTTACCATTCACGAAATAAGCACTAGTTAAAAAAAAAAAAACGTTAGATGGCGGACCCTTTAATTTATGAACTTATTATAAAAGTATGTTTATTTATGAGTAAAATGTAGCATTGGATTAAAAAATGTGGTAAAAAGTAACTTTTAATAGAAAAAGAACAAGTAAGAAAATTATAGTCGGTCTAGACCGACTATATGATACCCTATACCATGCGTTTAGAAACCCTATCTCTTAGGCCCAACTAACTGGACATAGAAAATAAGCAAAAACCAAATTTGAGTGGGATTTTTATTAATTTTTTTGGCTGCAGATATGAAAAAGTTCATATCGGATGCTATATCTATATGGGGACTAGGTCCAAAAATGGACCAATCCTGATTATGTTTGGTAAAGTCTCTTGTAGTTTGCAAAAATATATACAAACAAAATTTGAGAAGAATCAGTGCAATATTTTTGTTTTTAATAGATTTAAGTGAAGATCGGGAAGCAGTCTATATGGGGCCAAAGGGATCATTTTTGGACTACTCATTAATGGATGTAATGAACGCATACAAACCCAATTTGAGTAAGATCTATATGACAATTTGGATCTTATGGCAATTTATGTCGATTTCATAGGGGTAATTTGTATGGGGGCTAGGTCTGAACATGGACCGATTCTCACCAATTTAATTAGCGTTCATCCCATGGCCGATAAAAGCTTACATACCAAATTTCATCAAAATATGTTCATATTTGCGACCTGCAGTTTGATTACAAGATTTACATGGACACACAGACGGACGGACGGACATTGTTAAATCAACTCAAAAAGTGATTCTGATTCGATCGGTATAATTAAAGATGGGTCTAGGTTAAATATTTTTGGTTGTTACAAACAGCAGCACAAAGTCATTGTACCCAAACCACATAGTGGTATAGGGTATAAAAATGGAATAAATGCCTGCACTAACAAATTTTTTGCTTTGCAACTCAAATCCGCTGAGAAAATCAAAATCGGTTGATATTAAACAAAGTTACTGGCTTATATGTGCAAAAGGGGCAGAAACCCCGGTCTTGTACCCGTTACTCAAGATTTTGGAGGTGTTTCGCAAATTTTTACGACAGGGTCTTGTGGTCTTGACAAGACCTATCCGAAAAAAGGTATCGCATCACATCTAGACCGACTATACGATACCCTATACCATGCGTTTAGAGCCCTATCTCTTAGCCAAACTAACTAAACATAGAAAATAAGCATAAACCAAATTTGAGAGGGATTTTTATTAATTTTTTTGGCTGCAGATATGAAAAAGATGCTATATCTATATGGGGACTAGGCCCAAAATTGGACCGATCCTGACCATATTGGGTAAAGTCTCTTGAATTTTGCAAAAATATACACAAACAAAATTTGAGAAGAATCAGTGCAATATTTTTGTTTTTTGATAGATTTAAGTGAAGATCGGGAAGCAGCTCTATATAGGGCCTATGAGTAAGAGTTTTTGAATAGGGATAATTTTTGGACTGCAATTTATGTCGATTTCATTGGGGTCATTTGTATGGAGGCTAGGTCTGAACATGGACCGATTGTCACCAATTTCAACACCTTTCATCCCATGGCCAACACCAGCTTATACGCCAAATTCCATCAAAATATAGTCATATTTGCGACCTGCAGTTTGATTACAAGGTTTACATGGAAACACAGACGGACGGACGGACGGACATTGTTAAATCGAATCCGATAGTGATTCCGATTCGATCGGTATAATTAAAGATGGGTCTAGGTTAGACATTTCTGGTAGTTACAAACAGCAGCACAAAGTCATTACACCCAAACCACATAGTGGTATAGGGTATATATCAATTAAAATATAAGATATATATATTCAACATTCCTCAACGACCAACACGTTACTTCTCACTTTTATCTGTACAGTTCTATAGATCTAATTATGCAAATGCAGACCCTCTCAGGAGAATGTGTATTCAATTTAATGAACTTTATAGATTTATTGATTTCTCATAATACTAATCTAATTAAAAGTAAAATAATATGCTTTCTAAATTCATGAATATCTATGTACTAAAATTAATTTTAAAATGTTTTTTTATACCCTATACCACTATGTGGTTTGGGTATAATGACTTTGTGCTGCTGTTTGTAACAACCAAAAATATTTGACCTACACCCATCTTTAATTATACCGATCGAATCAGAATCACTATCTGATTCGATTTAACGATGTCCGTCCGTCCGTCCGTCCGTCCGTCCGTCTGTGTGTCCATGTAAAGCTTGTAATCAAACTCTAGGTCGCAATTATGAATATATTTTGATGAAATTTGGTATTTGATCCGTTA
Organism: Cordilura impudica; assembly: GCA_963682025.1. NCBI lineage: Eukaryota > Metazoa > Arthropoda > Insecta > Diptera > Scathophagidae > Cordilura > Cordilura impudica. Next base: position 157,399,241 of record OY821521.1, on the reverse strand, counting down.
TCGGCCATGGGATGAACGCTATTGAAATTGGTGGGAATCGGTCCACGGTCAGACCTAGCCCCCATACAAATGACCCCTATGAAATCGACTTAAATTGCCATAAGATATAAATTATCATATAAATCTTATTCAAATTGGATTTGTATGTGTTTATTAAATTCGTTAATCAGTAGTCCAAAAATAATACCTATTGGACAACTCTTAGTCATAGTCCCCATATAGAGCTGCTTCCCGATCTTCACTTAAATCTATCAAAAAAGATAAATATTGCACTGATTCTTCTCAAATTTTGTTTGTATATATTTTTGCAAAATACAAGAGACCTTACCAAACATGGTCAGGATCGGTCAATTTTTGGGCCTAGTCCCCATATAGATATAGCATCCGATATGAAATTTTTCATATCTGCAGCCAAAAAAAATAAGAAAAATCCCACTCAAATTTGGTTTATGCTTATTATACCCTCCACTCCAGTGTGCAGAGGGTATATATAAGTTTGTCATTCCGTTTGTAATAATTAGAAAAAAAAATTTGGACCCCATAAAATATATATATTTGTGATCCTTATAACAACCGGAGTTGATATAGCGATGTCCGTCTGTCCGTCTGTCCGTCTGTCCGTCTGTCCGTCTGTCCGTCTGTGGAAATCACGATGACGGCATCAATTGGGCAGCTAGGGTGCTCGTTGGCATAAAAAATGATTCATTAACATCCTGAAAAGTTTGCTATTTAAAATCGTCCAAATCGGTCGATTAGGGCCCGAGATTTGAATGAAGAACTAAAAAAAGTCTTGAAAAAATATAATTTTCTATGTTGTTCTTGTCACGATCACGCCCTCAATAGGATAGCTAGGGTGATAATTTTTAGTGAGAATGATTCACCAAATTCATGGGAAGATTTCTACTTCAAAAATCATTAAAATCGGTGGAACAGGTCCAGGTAAATCTATGAAAAATTAAAAAAAAAATTAAAAACATGATGTTTCCATATTGTTCCTGTTGTTATTCTAAATGTTGCATTGTTGTCATAGCTGGACTTGTTGTTTTTGTGGTCGTTGTGGTAATAATATAATAAAAACAAACCCTTTGTACATTTTTTTGTGAACTCTGGTAGAAAATTTTAAAAGTTTCCATTGTTTTGGCATCACTAAAAAAATTTGTTAGATCATTTCTGTCATTGCCACGAGCCTGCATGCAAAATTTCAGATCGATTGGCTCACGGGAAAGGGGCTAAAAATCGATCCAAAATTTTGTCGACAAGCAGACACTACCAGTTAATATAAAGGCAGTAAATAAAGGGAGTAAAAGTTCACCAATAATTTAAAAAACAAATTTTTATGTATTAATTTATTTAAAGAAAAAAATAATTAAATGAAATAGTAATAATAATAAAAAAAAAATAATATACAATACAAAAAAAAAGAATATATAAATAAAATAAAATAAAGATAAATGCATTCATAGCATTATAATACATATAAAAGGTCAATGTTTTCTAACCGTAACCGTAACGAGTCAGTTGTTTTTTTTACATGAAAATAATTTAAAACAGTTACCGAACGTAACCGGAACGTTCCAATACTTTTCATGTGAAAAAAAGGCTGACACGTTACGTAACAGTTACATGTCGCTAACTTGTTCTCTACACAGGCTACTGCTTTTGCAGCCAACTTCAAGTCTATTTATATAGTTTCGTAAGCATAACTGATAAAATTGTTTCTATTATTTTTTGCTGTAAGTAATAAATTATAAATATACTGAATTTGCAAACTAAAATGGATACATATATTGGAGGTGCTTTAATACAAAACAGTTAACGAAACAAAATCAAAAAAAAAAAACAACTCTACAACATCAACAATGGCAGTCATATGTTCTTCAAATAGAAAAAAAAACTGCAAGTGTGTTTTGTTGGCTACAAAACAAAAATAGTGTTGACAATATAACAAAATATGTAAAAGAAGTTATTGCTATGAAATATTTTATTTTGTTTAAAAAAAAATCGCAAAATGAAAGGCTATAATTCCATTAATAATCAAAAGGCGTTAAACTAATTTATTTATTTTTACGTTGTACTAATGCATTTTAAATAAGTAAAAGTAATTGTATATTTAAATAAAAATGCATTTGTATTATATGTTGCTGTCGTATTCAGAAAAATCAAGTAGCTGACTATACGACTACAAATGCTGCTGCCAGCAGTCGTCTATGTGTTTCATTCATGATGTTGCATTTTTTTGCGAGCAATACTTACATATATTCTAAATAAAGAAATAATAGTTCTTTTCATACTGCGAAATCTATACAAATATATGTACAAATACTATATGTCAAATTTCAAATTTGCAATAATTGATACATTTTTGAAAGAAAATTGTATAATATGAAATGTCTTTAATTTATTTCATAGAAAACAATTTTTTGAGGTGCGTGGATTTTCCATATTTACTGTTTTACTATTTTCGTAATGAGGTTAAATGAGTTAAAAAGAATTTAAAATATTTGAAAATATTAGGTGAGGATCCTCAAGATGTAATATACGATCGGTCTAAAACTTTTCACTTAGAGCCACAGTTAAATTCGAAACAACAAAAACCCATATATTTTGTGCATAAAGTTTAATATTAAATGTGCTTTTCTAAAATGCCTATATATTTTTTCTCATTCATTTCTGACCATCTTCAATGTAAATTTACCAAAGTTTTTTTTATTGCAATATGTATATAAAACTTAAAAATTTAATATTTTTTATTGTGTATTAACTTATTATTCTGCGATTTTCATTACATCACAAAATGTTACAAATTGGCACTACTGTTTCAAAAACAGAAAACTTCTAAATCAGTTGAAAACAGTTGATCTGTAAAACTGTGTGTGAAATTGTGTCAAATAAAATTACAAATATTAATAAATATAATAATACATATATATATATTTTATTAATTTTGTTAAGAATTAGCACAAAATTGATTTTCCATTTTGCATTTCATTTATAAAGAATTCTGCCATATTTTGTTAAAGGGAAAATCCATTTTTGTTATATTAAAAAAAAACAGACTTGCATTTAATTTTTCCGTGACAGCCTCAATAATTGCGTAGATGCCACCACAATATTTTTTGTAATTAAAACAGTTGATCTGTAAAAATGTGTGTGAAATTGTGTCAAATAAAATTACAAATATTAATAAATATAATAATACATATAAATATATTTTATTAATTTTGTTAAGAATTAGCACAAAATTGATTTTCCATTTTGCATTTCATTTATAAAGAATTCTGCCATATTTTGTTAAAGGGAAAATCCATTTTTGTTATATTAAAAAAAACAGACTTGCATTTAATTTTTCCGTGACTGCCTCAATAATTGCGTAGATGCCACCACAATATTTTTTCTAATTAAATATTAACCAATATCTAACTAGAATTATGATTTATTCTGACTAAAAAGTTCCAATTAAAAGTTATTCATCTCAATTATGAATATTCTCAAGGAATTTCTTTCTCACGGAAAATACATTTCTCGAGAAAAAATTCCTCCAATTATAAATTCCGCGTGAACAAAAAATGATTAACTGGCATCATCGAATTTCGAAGCCACTTGCTTTGCTTAAGGTGCTATTACATGATGTGTTTTCTACATATGTACTGTCAAATTTTCCCACAACAAAAGTTGTAAACATCGTGTGATACATATAAAACATTGTTTATGTACAATACATGAGAAAAGTCACATGTACATTTTTCAATTAGAACAGGTTCTATTTTTGCATGACAAACAAGTGGAAATACAATACTGCTTGTGGCGAAAGAAAAACAGAGTACATTTTAAAGATTAACATTGAAAGAAAAATAAATTGTTTAGTATTAATTAACAATTAAAAAATACATAACCTTTTTTTTAACAAAAAATTTTTGTAAATTCACAAATTAAATCAGCTGTTGTTTACATTTAGAGGTTATGTCATACGGAAATACATACGCACGTGTGATAGCAAAAATTATGAATCGTATGTAAGAAGACAATTTTGACAGACATGAAGAATTTCATATGGATAAAAAAAGTGACAGTACATATGTAAAAAACATTTCGTGTAATAGCACCTTTATTGACAATTTATTTTCTATTTTTTGTGTGTGTGCAAACGACCCTACAATAAATGTCCCAATAAACATTTTTGTTTGCTATCAACTTGAGGTGCATTTGAGATCAAATACATTTCTCAAATCTCCAACGTTAATTCTCAAATGCCCTCAATAGTTCGAATATAGTCTTCTCAACTTAAAAGGCACATTTTTTATATGGCGATTTTCATAGTTATCAAATTGAGAAATTTGTGATTCTCAACTTGATAGCAAAGAAATATTTCCAATCGGTATCAAATGGAAGGTACGGAATTGCCATATTAAAAAATATTATACTAATTTTAGAAATGAAAACAATGTACTTTTTTTAATGTTTCAATTTAATTTCATTATATATTTAACATTACTATGTACATATTTAACATTAAATGTACATATTATGTACATTTTTTTATACCCTCCACTCCAGTGTGCAGAGGGTATATATAAGTTTGTCATTCCGTTTGTAATAATTAGAAAAAAAAATTTGGACCCCATAAAATATATATATTTGTGATCCTTATAACAACCTGAGTTGATATAGCGATGTCCGTCTGTCCGTCTGTCCGTCTGTGGAAATCACGATGACGGCATCAATCGGGCAGCTAGGGTGCTCGTTGGCATAAAAAATGATTCATTAACATCCTGAAAAGTTTGCTATTTAAAATCGTCCAAATCGGTCGATTAGGGCCCGAGATTTGAATGAAGAACTAAAAAAAGTCTTGAAAAAATATAATTTTCTATGTTGTTCTTGTCACGATCACGCCCTCAATAGGATAGCTAGGGTGATAATTTTTAGTGAGAATGATTCACCAAATTCATGGGAAGATTTCTACTTCAAAAATCATTAAAATCGGTGGAACAGGTCCAGGTAAATCTATGAAAAATTAAAAAAAAAATTAAAAACATGATGTTTCCATATTGTTCCTGTTGTTATTCTAAATGTTGCATTGTTGTCATAGCTGGACTTGTTGTTTTTGTGGTCGTTGTGGTAATAATATAATAAAAACAAACCCTTTGTACATTTTTTTTGTGAACTCTGGTAGAAAATTTTAAAAGTTTCCATTGTTTGGGCATCACTAAAAAAATTTGTTAGATCATTTCTGTCATTGCCACGAGTCTGCATGCAAAATTTCAGATCGATTGGCTCACGGGAAAGGGGCTAAAAATCGATCCAAAATCGATCGATCCAGACGCTACCAGTTAATATAAAGGCAGTAAATAAAGGGAGTAAAAGTTCACCAATAATTTAAAAAACAAATTTTTATGTATTAATTTATTTAAAGAAAAAAATAATTAAATGGAATAGTAATAATAATAAAAAAAAATAATATACAATACAAAAAAAAAAGAATATATAAATAAAATAAAATAAAGATAAATGCATTCATAGCATTATAATACATATAAAAGGTCAATGTTTTCTAACCGTAACCGTAACGAGTCAGTTGTTTTTTTTTTACATGAAAATCATTTAAAACAGTTACCGAACGTAACCGGAACGTCCCAATACTTTTCATGTGAAAAAAAGGCTGACACGTTACGTAACAGTTACATGTCGCTAACTTGTTCTTTACACAGGCTACTGCTTTTGCAGCCAACTTCAAGTCTATTTATATAGTTTCGTAAGCATAACTGATAAAATTGTTTCTATTATTTTTTGCTGTAAGTAATAAATTATAAATATACTGAATTTGCAAACTAAAATGGATACATATATTGGAGGTGCTTTAATACAAAAGAGTTAACGAAACAAAATCAAAAAAAAAAAAAAACAACTCTACAACATCAACAATGGCAGTCATATGTTCTTCAAATAGAAAAAAAAAACTGCAAGTGTGTTTTGTTGGCTACTAAACAAAAATAGTGTTGACAATATAACAAAATATGTAAAAGAAGTTAGTGCTATGAAATATTTTATTTTGCTTAAAAAAAAAAATCGCAAAATGAAAGGCTATAATTCCATTAATAATCAAAAGGCGTTAAACTAATTTATTTATTTTTACGTTGTACTAATGCATTTTAAATAAGTAAAAGTAATTGTATATTTAAATAAAAATGCATTTGTATTATATGTTGCTGTCGTATTCAGAAAAATCAAGTAGCTGACTATACGACTACAAATGCTGCTGCCAGCAGTCGTCTATGTGTTTCATTCATGATGTTGCATTTTTTTGCGAGCAATACTTACATATATTCTAAATAAAGAAATAATTGTTCTTTTCATACTGCGAAATCTATACAAATATATGTACAAATACAAAATACAATACTGTCAAATTTCAAATTTGCAATAATTGATACATTTTTGAATAAAAAAAACTTTGGTAAATTTACATTGAAGATGGTCAGAAATGAATGAGAAAAAATATATAAACATTTGAGAAAAGCACATTTAATGTTAAACTTTATGCACAAAATATATGGGTTTTTGTTGTTTCGAATTTAACTGTGGCTCTAAGTGAAAAGTTTTAGACCGACCGTATATTACATCTTGAGGATCCTCACCTAATATTTTCAAATATTTTAAATTCTTTTTAACTCATTTAACCTCGTTACGAAAATTGTAAAACAGTAAATATGGAAAATCCACGCACCTCAAAAAATTGTTTTCTATGAAATAAATTAAAGACATTTCATATTATACAATTTTCTTGAAAAATCTGATACACGATCCAACTTCATTTGCTATGTTTAGTAAATGTTGTATATTGTATCATAACATATCAGTTCCAAGTGAATGCCAGTTTTTATGAAAAAGAAAAAACAAATACATAGAATATTATCAGCATAAATAATTATAAAATAAAATATGGCAAATAATGCAAATAACGCAAATACATCGATAAGTTTATTTATATAAAAATTAATGTTTATATTTGTAGTATGTATTTTCTCTTTCAGTACCAACCAAAACATTTAACATTTTTTTTTTCATTATAAATTAAAATGCAAGAGGTACGTAACTAAAACTCCAGGGTACATCTCACGACCAAAAAGCAAACACTGACAAGTGTTTTCTCTTATAAAAAATAGCAGAAGCGACGAAGCGATCTTTCCTCGTTGGATCGAAAATTACTAAAGAAAGCGTTTTACAATATGAAAATACAACTGAGTGTTCACAACAAATGATTGTATTGTGTATTTCAATACAACATACAATATACAACACATGTTGTGAATTGCCCAAATGTAAATTTAGCAAAAAAATTTATGTATTAATTTATTTAAGGTGCTATTACACGAAATGTTTTTTACATATGTACTGTCACTTTTTTTATCCATATGAAATTCCTCATGTCTGTCAAAATTGTCTTTTACATACGATTCATAATTTTTGCTATCACACGTGCATATGTATTTCCGTCTGACATAACCTCTAAATGTAAGCAACAGCTAATTTAATTTGTGAATTTACAAAAATTTATTGTTAAAAAAAGGTTATTTATTTTTTAATTGTTAATTAATACTAAAGAATTTATTTTTCTTTCAATATTAATCTTTAAAATTTACTCTGTTTTTCTTTCGCCACAAGCAGTGTTGTATTTTCATATGTTTGTCATGCAAAAATAGAACCAGTTCTAATTGAAAAATGTACATGTGACTTTCCTCATGTGTTGTACACAAACAATGTTTCATATGTATCACACGATGTGTACAACTTTTGTTGTGGGAAAATTTGACAGTACATATGTAAAAAACACATCATGTAATAGCACCTTTAAAGAGAAAAACACAAAAATAACGTTTGATGTTGTATTTTTTGTGTGTAATATTTAAATATACATACATACACATATTAAATAATACAAATAATGTACATATATTATATATATGTATGTATGTATATTCATAGTAACTGCATGTTAGAAATAAATCGGTTATTTTATTTACATAAAATTCTGCAGTATTTTGTTGTGGGGAAAATACATTTCTTTTGTATTAACAGAGTGTCACTTCATTTTGCTCAGCGTGACTATGCCACAGTAGATGCCGCCATAATTTTTGTTTGTTCTAATTAGCTTTGCAATAGTTATTTCTATTTTAACATGAATGTTAATATTTTCAACTAGATATCATACAGAACAATGTTAAGAGTAGTTGGTCTTTTATTTCATACGTTTTTTCATTATTCTTTTACAAATATGAACATAAGTTTGGCATATTACCCACCAATCTCACATCACACTGCAAGTTCGAAAAACTCAATACACTCACATTTTTTTTTTTTTTACTAATACACACACACATTTTCCGCAGTGGTCACACTAATGGCACCAAATTTTTCATGCGAATAGTGGCAGACACTAACGATGATTAATGTTACCCTGTTATAAATTTAATGCAAATTTACTGGATTCTGTAAAATTGTAATTAAAGTTTTAACTTGTTAAATCTATTATAATGATTTATTTTTTGAAATGCGCATACAAAAACGCAAGTTTGTTAATTATAGAGCATAAATATTATTAACTATTATTAAAATAATACTAATAATAATAAATGTAAACATTTTCCCTCAAACATGTGCCTGTATAATAAACTTGGTAACTCTACTTAAAATAAAATAAGAGAGAGAGAAGTATACAAATTTTTTCAAGTTTACGCTTCGACAACATTTTAAAAATGAGATTGCAGTCAGATGTTTGAGCATAAAATTTAATGGCGATGGATTCGACTAATTCGAACAATTTTTCGTTGATATGTTTTGAAAGTATTCGTTATCTATGTTGTGGAGTAGAATATGAGTTACTTAATGGCTTTACGACATAAGGTTTTTTTTTTTTATTTCAATACTTCCAACCATAGAAAATTAACTATTTGTAAATGAAATTAAGTTCAGTTGTAGATTAATACAAATCAAAATATTGAGGACTGTAAGAAATCAAAGTTTTTAGAAACTTCAAACAAACCTTTGTGAAATTGTAAGGCATTATAAAAGCTGTCACCATGGTGTGGGGGTTTTGCAATCAGAACGTGGTAGCAGGTTCGATAACTAGCTCAAGCAATCATAGAATTTTGTAATTTAAATGCTCTAATCTTTTATGGTTGTTTAATATATAAACCAAACTTTAAAATATAAAAAAATGGAGTTAATATTAATTCAAATGTTTTTATAATATTTTACAATTTCAGTGTGATGTGAGATTGGGGGGTTAACTTTTTGTTGTCTTTACAAAATAGAGTTACCGAGTTCGTCAATGAGTTTTTTGCTTACAAAACAGTTCTACATAGTTATATAGAATTATTATTCTGCTTTACCTATAAAATATCTGATTGCGATTACATCTAATTTTTAAAAATTGTTTATAATTAATAAAGCATTATTATTCACATAAATACAAAATTTCACTTTTTAAATTTTCCATTCAAATTTAAGAAAATATCAATTATAATAAAAACTGAAAATAAAATTTGCAATTATAAATTAGATAATATTAATTGAGTTTCAGAAAATCATATCAAAACGTCGGAAATAATAATTTTAAATTTAGAAATATCTTTACATTTAAAAATGTTTACATTTAAAAAAAATATTGCCATTCAGGAGATATTAATAACTTTTCAGTACCGCGATTCAGTAACTTATTTTAAGGATAGTCGAATTGTAAAAAAAAAGAAAATTGCAAAATTATCAGTAAAATTTGAAACGATATTCGCTATTGTTAAAGTTAGCTGTTGTTGTTATCTAAACGACAACCATTTTTGTGTTGTTTATCCAATCGATAAAAACTTAAATTTTTAGGTTGAAATGTCGTCATACATAAATAAAAATCATGAAATAGTGAAAATATTTTGCTTTAATTAAAAAACTTTTTTATATAAATAAAAAAATTAAATAGCATATTCAATTCATTATTTCATTTTCAAATAAATAAACAGAAATATTAGTAAAAAAAATAAAGATATTAAACATAAACATAAAAGCATCCTGTCAAACACGAAGTAATTTGTTTTTTTCTATTCTTTGTGTTTTTCGCTTATTTTGACAGAGATGCCACTCTTTTACAATTTAAATAAATAGAAAAACAGATTTGTCGATATTAATTTAAATTCAATGAATTTAAGAAAACCTCAAATGATATTTAAGAATTGCTAACATAAAAATTGTTACATAAGTAAACGTAATTTTATGAGAATGTTATTTTTTATATATAAATTTTCACAATTTTTTTTGGATGAAAATTTGAAGTTTTTCAGAAAATAAAGATAACATTAAATTATTTTATTTAAAATGTTTGGGACTTTTCGTTTTTTGCGTTTTTCATCCCTAATTTGATTATTAATTATTATAAATTTATTCTCTATGTTTTCAAAATATGGCAATATTTTAAAAAAAAGTTGAGAGAGCTTTTTTTTTTTGGTTATTATTTTGTTACTCCATCCAACCTATATGGCCACAATGACGAAATATTTGGCCAGTTAAAAGAAACTATACAGCCATCTCCAATTAGCACGATTTAATGCATGTAGCCACCCTACACAACCATTACCTTTGCAATGGAGGTTAGGGCGAGCTATTTAATTAGCAAAAACTAAATTAAACGAGAAGTTATGTCATATAACCGGAAACGCATGCATTTAGGTATATAACCAGAATGCATGCCGATCAGCAACCACGATGACCAAAAAGCAAACACCGAAATAAATCCGAAATTATAGAAAAGAAGAAAACCAACCCAAAGAATTTGCTGAAATAATTTGGTATTAAGTTTAACAAATTGTTTACTTTTTCATTTACATTTATTATCAAGACTCAAACCGAGGTGGAGGGTATCAAAGATTCGGCACAGCCGAATTTAACACTCTTACTTGTTTTCTATATCCAGTTAGTTGGGTCTGAGAGATAGGGTCTCTAAACACATGGTATAGGGTATCATATAGTCGGTCTAGACCGACTATAATTTTCTTACTTGTTTTCTTTGTAAATAGTCTGTAAGGATTAATTCCATAGACCAATATACGAATAAATAAAATAAAATAGAGAGTTACAACAAGTAGTTATTTTCGTAAAACTTTTAAAAAAAATTTTCTGTAAAAAATAGCTAACCGACTCAAGTAAATTGTCCGGTCGCATTTTTCTACAATATATAAAATAGTCGAAAACGCTCTGTTGTTATAGAACTACAAAACCGGTTAACCTATTGTATATTTCGTTTTTTGAATACTGTAGTTCTGATGTCTTGCCAATTATTTTGAGAAATATCTTACAAATGAAATAGCAACATTTATTTACCTTTTCAAAGGAATAAAGTTTGCAAAAAAATATTTATTATTCTTTTCATGTATTATTTCTTAAAAGTCATTTATGAATCATCCTATGATATACACAAAATGTATTGTATATAGTTCTTGTTTAGTAAAAGCATTTTTTGTCAAATAATAAATCTATTTAATACCTTGACTTTAGTCATACATGCCGACATGTGCTTATATTAAATAAGTTCTATTATATTTAGATGAGAATCTGATTGTTAACATTATTCATATTCATGCGATGCGCTGCATGTTCTTTTTTTTAAAGTGATTGGAAATGATGTGTGGCATTAACTTGTCTTACGAATATATGGAGAAGAATGCTAAATGCAGATTTTTGTCTAGTCATTTGTCATATTTTATATATATATATATATATATATATATATTATTATATATATTCACTTGGCCTCTAGATAAATATTGTGGCTAATGGAAATGGCTCTTACGTTCATTAAATAGGTCATTAATGTACATATAAAGCAGAAAGCATTAGTTAAAAATTAATATAAGGATGCTTTTTTGAAATGGGTTTTCCTCTTAACTTTTTCGCAAGCATTATTTGAATTTTTGATCAAGTTGCCTTTGAAATATATGTCAGTTATTATGACAACCATGTTCATTTATTGTTAGTTTGAATAAAATGAGTGACGAAATAAAAGCACGTGATAAAATTATTAAAAATTAAAAAAGTTGGCCAAAGAATCAAAGGTCTGCCGTAAAAATATTAACAATGTTATTGGAAAGTATCAGGAGAATTTGACCATTGATAGGAAACCTGGTTCGTGGAGAAATAAAGCTTTTTAAGGCCAAGAAAATAGGAATCATATTGAAAAGAGCTACCAACACTTCTGGTAAAATACAGCCCGGTTTGCAAAGAGGTTGGAGTATTTGCTTGAAAACACACACAAAGTAAAAAAGTGCCAGACAGAAACGCTGCAAAAAAGGTAGATGCCAAAAATAGAGCAGGGAAAGGGAAATCATGTTTCATAAAAAAATAATGCTGCTCAATAACGCTGGTCTACAAATTAAAAAAAATATGACTGCAGAAACGAAGCATATTTTTTAACTAAGCTGGGTGCGCTGAATTCGAATCTGGCATAGAAATTGGGCTATCATGTCTTGTTTATTTTTTGTCGCATGCTGCCAATACTGTAAAATAGTCAATACTGACACTACAATTTCACAATTATTAATTTGACAGAAGCCAACATTCATTCTAAATCATCATAATAGTAGCGTTTGAGCATGTCAGGGAGATCGTGTGTTACTGACATAAGCTAGTTTTGCTTTGTGTGTGGTGAAAAATTGATTGGAAAAAAGGAAAAAATTTACATTATTTTGGTTTTTGTGCCAGAAACTTGGACAAACCGTGGATAACGACAATGTTTTGCAATAGTTGTAGAACTGTTTTATACAGGTGGTCAAATGGCAAGAAGATCTATTTCTATTTTTCAATTCCAGTACTTTGAAGAGAATCAAGCAACCACCAAACCGATCGTTATTTCTGTTTTACGAAAGTCGCTGGATTCAATATGAAAAATTTAAAAAATATTACTTACGCGAATGTCCCATCGGTTTCCAAACCAGTTCAAGGTCCACCAAATGATCCATTACCAGTCATTCCCAGCGCTACGAGCAGTGAGTCCGAGCTATCTTTCACCAGCAGTGGTAGTTTGTATGGCGCTGATGATGAACGCCATTTATTGACTCAAGCTGAGCTGAATGATCTAATTCGGGATTTACATTTAACGAAGCAAGACGAGGAATTACTAGCTTCACGCATGCAGCAGTGGAAATATCTTGCAGTTGGGACAGAAGTAACAATCCATAGAGATAGGAGCTTGGAATTGGCTGCATATTTTGAAAAGAAACACTCTATTCTATACTGTACTGCTGTTGATGGTTTATTTCAAAAAATGCACTAGCCATATGACAAAACTGAATGGAAATTATTTGTTGATCGCTCTAAGTACAGTTTAAAGGCTCTTCTTTTGCATAATGGGAATGAAAAACCATCCACACCAATTGCTCATGCCATTAACACAAAGGGAAATTACGAATCAATGGCTCAAATTTTGACATTACTCGAATAGAACTATCATAAATGGAATATCTGTGGTGAACTAAAGGTGTGTGATTCAAATTTCTTTGTATAGTCCATCGTAAATACCTGTAACTTAATCTGTTTCAGGTCATTGGTTTGTTGGCTGGTATGCAAGAGGTCTCACAAAATATTGTTGATTCGTTTGTCTATGGGATACTCGTGCTACATGTCATCATTACGTCAGAACAGAGTGGCCAAAAAGAACTGGGTATTCACCAGGAAAACAAAACATTTAATATAAACCATTAATTGATCCAAATGACGTTCTTCTTCCGCCTCTGCACATAAAATTGGGCCTCCATAAGAACTTTGTCACTTTTTCTAAAATATCATATGCTAAAATCAAAGAAGGCATATTTGTTGGCCCTCAAATCAGGAAGCTATTGAATGATGAAAATTTTTCACAATGGTTATAGGAGAAAGAATACGCGACCTGGAAAACTTTAAAGAGCATTGTGGACAGTTTTCTTGGAAACAATAAGAGTGAAAACTACAAACAAATGGTTGCTGAATTATTGAAAAATTATCACGAAGTAGGTGCACGAATGGCACTCAAAATGCATTTTCTTCATTCGCTTTTAGATTTTTTTTCCACAAAACCTAGGTGCGGTGAGCGACGAACAAGGGGAGCAATCTTACCAAGATTTAATGAAAATTGGAAGAAATTACAAGGATTTGGGGACAAAAGCATGCTGGGAGACTATTGCTGGACTCTAATACGTGAAGCAGAACCAACAAAATAAAAACGACGATCAAATAACGCCATCCACTTTTGAAAATTCATTGATTTTTAAATAAACTAATGATTTATTATGTAAAAACGAATAACAACTTTTTTTTTGTATCTCGAAATCCTCACGTGATAGAGAAAAACCAATTACAGATTAGAATTCAGTCCACCATATTACATTAGGAAAGATATTTGGTTGCTCCAGTCCAAAACATTGTTGGCTGGTGTAATGGACACAATACGTATGTACTGGCATATTTTGCGCAGCTTCCGCGTCAAAATTTGTATTTTGCTTATTCTCGAGGATATGGCAAAAATAAGTTTAGGAACCAAAAGCAGATGAAATTTCCAAAATAGTTCGTAGTACGGCAAACAATATGCAGTAGCGGCAAAAGCAGGTCATTTCTTACAACGGGCTTTATAAATACCGAAATTTATATTAAGAAGTGTCTACAAAGAAGCTAACGCAATGCTTCCAAATATTTTTCGCCCGATTTGGCATCCTGTCACTAAGTTAAGAAAGATTTTGAGTGGTACAAGAATACTAACGTGGTTTCGTGCCTAGGGAGGCAAAACCTCTAACTGTCTGGAGCTAACGTCAGTGGAGAAATATTTGACTCTTCTCAAAAAGGAGTCGGGGAGCACAAAAACCGTGTCCCAAAATATGGAAGATTTTAAACGGAGACTACCGGTTCCAACAAATTGATAGAAACCACTACAAAATCCCTAATGTAAGGATTTCCGGCACAAGTTCATAAGTAATAATGAGAATTATAAAGTTTTTTTCATTAATTAATTTAGTCGTTGGATCTTCACTTAGTGAACTAAAAATAAATATTCAAATCCTCAAATATTTAATCCAGCCAGCAGCGGAAAAAATACTTTTTTACACATACTATAAATTCAGATTAAATACATTGGTTCAGTTATAAAAGAAATCTCGTTTTTAAGCTCTGATATAACTTTAACTAAATAAAATAAAATCAAAACTCTAGCTTCAATGGTTTCTTTATTATTACATTTTATGTGTTATTTTTTCGATCTCACTTCTTACTAATGTTAATTCTCACTAAAAATGTATTAAATTTTCAGAAGGAAGGAATATATGAAAAAACTTTCAACTATTAGAGCTTAAAACCATCCCTTACGAGGAGCAGGTTGTAAGCAGGCCTTTTAAAATCGAAAATAGAGCTTCTACCATTAGGGGGACCATTAGGGTGGAACAACATTGTATGGAAGAAAATAAAATATAGTTATTGACCATTACTTCCCCTGGAAATCTATAATATTAATAGGCAAGGCGATTTCTTGTGACATATGTAAGTTTTACAGTTTTACCCCGATTTTGCCAAAAATTTATTATTTGAAAGGTACTTCTTTTTAGCTGTTACCCAGATTTATAGATTTTCATCGCATGGAATATTTTTTTGGAGTTATGATCGTTTAAAGTTGCTACTAACACATACATAAAATTATACAATGCTATGTGTTTGTTTATTAAATTGGTTAATGTGTTTGTGTTAATGTGTTGAGTTTGTTTTCTTCATTTAAAATGAGTTGAATTGTGAAGACCCCTTTAGGGTCTTTATTAAATGAAAAGATATAATTTCCTAGAATTTGCACTCGAATTTCGAGTGCTGGAATCTGCTAGTATTCATATAAATAAGTGTAAAAACACGTTTCACAAAAAATTAGTATAATCGTATAACGGTAAGGAGAAGCAGCATCGCACTAAAAATTTTGACATGAGTTTACAAGGGACAAAATGGATTTTTTATTATATCTCACAAAAAAATTTGTGCTCTAGAAAATATCGCTCAATGAAAAATCGCAAAATGAAAAATGGTCCAATGAAAGATGACCCGAAAAAATTGTAAACCCATAAAAAAAAAAAAATAAACTTTTGCACAAAAGAAAAAAAAAAATAAGTAAGAAAATTATAGTTGTCTAGACGGACTATGCGATACCCTATACCATGCGTTTCGAGAATAGGTCTTCGGTCCAACTAATTGGTTATAAACAATAAGCATAAACCAAATCTGAGTGAAATTTTTATTAATTTTTTTGCCTGCAGATTTCGAAAAGTTCATATCGGATGCTATATTTGTATGGGGACTAGCTCGAACTGATCCTGACCATAGTTGGTGGTCATTTCTTTTTTGAAAAAAATATACAAAGCAAACTTTAGAAAAATCTGTGCAATAATTTTGTTTTTGATAGGTTTAAGTGAAGATGGGAAGCAGCTTTATATGAGGGCTATGACTAAGAATTGACATATCGGGTATATTTCTGGATATAAGAAACACACACGAACCCAATTCGAACGAGACCTATGTGATAATTTTGATCTTATGGCAATTTAAGTCGATCTTATAGAAGTAATTTGTATAGGAACTATGTCTGAACATGCAGCGGTTTTTACCAATTTCAGCAGCGCTCGTGATCGATACAAGCTTACGTAGCAAATGCCACCGAAATATATTTATATTTGCGACCTGTAGTTTGATTGCAAAGTTTACATGGACAAACAGACGGACGGACGGACATTGCTAAATCGACTCAGAAAGTGATTCTAAGTTGATCGGTAATAAAAGATGGATCTAAGTCAAATATTTTTGGTAGTTAGAAACAGCAGCACAAAGTCATTATATCCTAACCACATTGTGGTATAGGGTATAAAAAAATAAATAAAATGTTTTCCAAAAATATCACAAATGGCCCAAATATGAAAGTTTTTAAAAAAAAGATGAAAAATTAAAACGTAAATTTTTGTTATCATACATATTGAGTACTATGATAGGGAGAGCTTCGCAAATTTGTGTGAAGGCACAAGGGCTGGATCGGACAAGTGGGTGTGGCACCTCCCATAAAAAGTAATAATTCAATATTTTATATCACGAGTACTATGACAGAGGCTTATCTATAATTAATTTGAGTAGCCGGGAAAAAATGGGCGATATCGACCCAATGGGTGTGGCACCTCCCATACAAAGTAATATGTCATATATCTGTAATAGTGAGAGCCTTGGACTGTACAAAAAATTTGAAGTACTACGAAAGCAACAGTCTTGCAACTTTTCACAAGTACGTTAATTATCAATCTGAGTAGTCGTGGAAAATATACGTAGAATCGCCAAATTCAAAAATCGCCAAAATAAAAAATCGCCAAAACCGAAAATCGCGAAAAATAAAAATCGCCAATAAAAAAATCTTTAAAATCAAAAATGGGCAAAGTCAAAAAACGCTAAAATCAAAAATCGGAATAATCAAAAATCGCCAAAATCAAAATATCGCTAAAATGAAAAATTGCAAAATGATATTGTAAATTCAAGCCTAATAGTTAAGTGTTGCAAGATTTAGTTTGGAAAATCCTTGTTCTTCTCAGAGGCAGCTATATGTACCTTGCTCCAGAGTAGGAATGCCGAAACATTTTATAATTGTTGCAGCGAATTAGAAAGCAAAAACTATTGTATATCAGCAAGCATTGAAAAAAAGAGATATAGAATGAATTAAATAAAATGTTTTAATTGCACAATACAAACTTCCTAGGAAAAAATTGATTATGAAATAAAACATGAATATAAGTCTCGGTAGGTTGTAGCGAAGCGCGACAGGGCACACTAGTGTATTTATATAATTACTTAATAAACAGTTAAAACATAATTGAAGAGTGTCTTGTACAACTACATGACAATATGGGTAGTGAAAAGAGCTCAGCCCTTTCGCCAAACTGGTTGCTTCCATGTTTCCTTTCACATGTTAAGCGAGTGCTGTAGTTTTTTTTGTTTATTTATTTCCGCTTTATGTTCAGCAATTCTTGTCCCTGACATTCTTATTGTTGTTCCAACGTAAATTTTGTTGCACGTTTACCCCTCATTTCCATGGCATGCCACATGTTATACCACATTGTCAATATTTAGGATGTCTTGTGTTGTTTTGTTATGTGTAGAAAGTGGCTTTAGTGTTTGGTTTAATTTTTGTAAGCTACTTTTGCTTTTTCATCGTTGATCATGTCTTTCATTGTTATTGTTTCTGATAATTTCGGATATGAGGTATACTGTAAAAGTTTTTTTTCTTGGTTTTCTCCGCAAGTTTCGTTTTTCTTTTATTTAAATTTTTGTTTATTAAACTATTGATTAAGGAAGTGGAGTAGTTCTTCATGGTTTTTCTTCTTTTAACCAGGTTGTCTTTTTGCAATTGTTTATTATTAATATTTAATATTTTTTCAATAAAATTTGTCGCCATATTAATTTTTATTTTCATGGGTTGCGTGGAGTTGTAATTTATCATTCTGCCTGTACATGTCGATTTTGTGTACCAATTTGTGATAAGTTTGTAATCCTTCGTATTATTTTCATATCTAAATACGGTAAATTCTCCATTGATTTCTTTTTCTATAATAAATTTTTTTTATACCAGCAGATTCCAGCACTCGAAATTCGAGTGCAAATTCTTAGAAATTTTATTTTTTCATTTAATAAAGACTCTAACTCAACACATTAACACAAACACATTAACAAATTTTATAAACACACACATATCATAGTATAATATTATGTATGTATTAGTATCAACTTTAAACGATCATAACTCCAAAAAATATTCCAGACGATGAAAATCTGTAAATCTGGGTAACAGCTCAAGAGAAATACCTTTCAAATGATACAGTTTTTGTCAGAATCGGGCTAAAACTGTGAAACTTACATCGGTCACAAGAAATCGCCTTGCCTATTAATATTATAGATGGTTATTTGATTATTGCGAACAGGTTATCCACGTATATAGTTAGAAATATTTTAGAAATTTTATTTATTTATATATATCTTCGGTGTCGTGAAGTCCTGTTTTTTAGTCAAGTCCATCGTCAAGAGAAAACGAGTCATATATATTCAACTCTCATTAAAACTCGATAGTCCTTTAGGACTCTTAAATGTTTGCTGGGGTATTTAAATAACAGTGTGTCATCCTTTTGTGAGATAACATAGAACAATGATAAATTGTATCTGAGTTAATATTGCAGCACGTCCTAAATCTTTAACCTCTTTTAAATATCTGTTGGTTGAAATTTGGTCGGATTGTTGTAAAACTAACATTTTGAAATTTAATCTTCTTAACTCACCATAATCTCTTTTCAATTATGTTACATAAATTTTTTTTTTTTTTATATAAAATGACAAATTCAAATGTAAACAAGTTGTTTATCATATCATTTTTATTATTAACAACAAAACGATAACATCATAAACATTATCTGTAACTTTGTTGTGCACGTAAACAATTTGCTCAATCAGTAGAAGGAATTTACAAAAAATAAAATTGTGTAAAAAAAAATTAAGAAACAAATTTACAGTTTAATACCGAAAGTCGAAAGAAGTAAAAGGTTTGATTCCCATAAAAATTCTCAAAGAGATAACCTATTACTATTGTTAAGAATCCACAAATTCTCGCTTAATCGCACCTCTCGGTTTTCAATATTAAAATTTCTCAATTCCTTTTTTCACTTTTCAACCATAGTCTATGTGTAGACATGTAAGCGTTTATCGTTTATCCTGTAAATATTCATGTTTTTGTGGCGTTGTGTGATGATTAAATGATACATGCATGTATTTTGTTGTATGACTCGAGTATAATCTTTAAAACCAACAATTTTTATTATCTTCACATTTGTTCTGGTTACAATGTTTGCTTAGAGTATGCATACACAACTATATGTATGTGGCTGTGTGTGTGTGAGTGTGTGTATTTCATACAATGTGAATATGATGTTAAATCTGTTTAAAACTGTATAAATGTCATAAGATTTTATAAAAAATAATAACAACAAAATGTGAGCTATGTACATGTATTAGCACATATAAATTTAAAATTTGTGAAAAATTTATAAAATTTCAGAGTTTGATTTTCATGTTGAAATTATGCTCAATAAAATTATTTTAAGGATTGTGTCTTCTCATAGGAGCTGAACTTAAACAGTAGTAATTTAGCCAAACTCCGTTGGAATCTAAGTTTTAGCGTTTTGTAATGAATAATGTCCTCAGAATTTGAAAAGATTCCATTAGAATCGGAGAGTATTTCAGTGGTGAGAAGTTTAAATTCATTTATATTGAAAAATTGTTTAATTGCAAAAATCTCAGAATCAGATTCTATTACTTAAGACAAATGTCCTCAGAAGATTTTCAAAAATAAAAATATTTTGATATCTGTAGGTTTTCCATTAGAAAAGTCTTTAAAATCGAGTTTTCAGAATTGTACCATTTTTCTATAGCCCAAACCTGGTAATAACAATTAGCAGATACCAACCCTCAAAATTCGAGTGCAAATTCTAGGAAATTTTATTTTTTAATTAAATAAAGACCCTAAAGGTATGCTAATCAATTATAGCCAATTCACAAATCAACACAAAAAAACAAACTCATTTTTTATTAGAAACACATTAACAAATATAGGAAACACACACATAGCATTGCATAATGTTATGTATGCGTTAGTAGCAAATTTAAATGCTATTTACTCAAAATAAAGGAAAAAATTTAAAAATCTATAAATCTGCAAAATGGCTAAAAAGAAATACCTTTCAAATAATATACGTTTGGTCAAAATGGGGATAAAACGGTATAACAAAACATCGGTCACAAGAAATCGCCTAGTCTATTAATATTATAGATGTCTTAAAAAATTATAAACAAAAAAAAAACCATATGGAACTAAATTTCGCAGGACATATTGTAGGGTACAACTTTGATCCTTATGAACTAGTCTTTTAGAAAAATCTTTGATTTTATTATTTTTTTTTCTCAAACCGGAAAAAATCAATTTTTTTATTTTTATGTTTTCGAACAGAAATAAATTTTATTATTTTAATTTAAATATTTTGATCAGAACCAACAATTATTTTTTGATTTTTTAGTTCAAACAGAAATCAAAGATATTTTTTGATTTTTAATTTTTCGAGTACAAAATAAAAGTTATTTTTTGATTTTTTTCAACCACAAATTTTTTGTTTTTGATTTTTATTGTTTCGAGCAATAATGAAAATTATTTTTATACCCTCCACACGTCAGTGGCAGAAATCACGCTCATTCACAAAAAAAGCCATATAACTGGATTAGATTACAATCATATCATAGTTCCCAGCAGGTTGGTATTGAAAATGGGCTAAATCGGGCTTCATTGTGATTAGATACGAGCAAAAATATGTAGATACCTCTAAAAGAAACATAAAATCCAGTGTGTTTGTTGTAACAGTTTAGTGATTGAACATAATAATTGTACAACAACATAAAAAAATGCCACAAAAAAATTATGCATTTATGTACATACATATATTAATAATACCAAGAACACAATAACATAGCTCATGTTAGTAGTATTGCCACATATATTTTTATCGTTATCACGTTATAATAAAAACAAGTAAGAAAATTATAGTCGGTCTAGACCGACTATACGATACCCTATACCATTGTTAAGAGATCCTATCTCTTCAGTCCAACTAATTGGATATAGCAAATATGCATAAACCAAATTTGAGTGACATTTTTATTAATTTTTTTTTCGCTGCAGATATGAAAAAGTTCATATCGGATACTATATTTAAATGGGGACTAGGTCGAAAAATGGACCGATCCTGACCATATTTGGTAAAGTCACTTATACTTTGAAAAAATATATACAAACCAAATTTGAGAAAAATCTGTGCAATATTTTTGTTTTTTGATAGATTTAAGTGAAGATCGGGAAGCAGCTCTATATGGGGCCTATGACTAAGAATTTTCCTGTAGGGAGTATTTTTTAACTACTGATTAATGGATGTAATAAACACATACAAACCCAATTTGATTAAGATTTGTATGATAATTTGGGTCTTATGGCAATATATGTTGATTTCATAGGGGTCATTTGTATGGGGCTACGTCTGAACATGGACCGATTCTCACCAATAGAAGAAGATCAAATACCAAATTTCATCAAAATATATTCATATTTGCGACCTGCAGTTTGATTACAAGCTTTACATGGACACACAGACGGACGGACGGACGGACGGACATCGTTAAATCGAATCAGATAGTGATTCTGATTCGATCGGTATAATTAAAGATGGGTGTAGGTCAAATATTTTTGGTTGTTACAAACAGCAGCACAAAGTCATTATACCCAAACCACATAGTGGTATAAGGTATAAAAATCGCCAATATGAAAGAAAAAATGAAAACGTAAAATGGAAAATGAAAATTGAGAAATGAAAAATTAAAAATGAAAATTGGAAAATGAAAATATATAAATGAAAAATGAAAAATGGAAAATGAAAATTGAAAATTGAAAAATGAAAAATGGAAAATGAAAATTGAAAATTGAAAAATTAAAAATGGAAAATGAAAATCGAAAAATTAAAAATGGCAAATGGAAAATGAAAATTGAAAAATTAAAAATGAAAAATGGAAAATGAAAATTGAAAAATTAAAAATGGCAAATGAATAATTAAAAATTAAAAATTAAAAATTAAAAATTAAAAATTAAAAATTAAAAATTAAAAATTAAAAATTAAAATTAAAAATTCAAAATTCAAAATTAAAAATTAAAAATTAAAAATTAAAAATTAAAAATTAAAAATTAAAAATTAAAAATTAAAAATTAAAAATTAAAAATTAAAAATTAAAAATTAAAAATTAAAAATTAAAAATTAAAAATTAAAAATTAAAAATTAAAAATTAAAAATTAAAAATTAAAAATTAAAGATTAAAAATTAAAAATTAAAAATTAAAAATTAAAAATAAAAATTAAAAATTAAAAATTAAAAATTAAAAATTAAAAATTAAAAATTAAAAATTAAAAATTAAAAATTAAAAATTAAAAATTAAAAATTAAAAATTAAAAATTAAAAATTAAAAATTAAAAATTAAAAATTAAAAATTAAAAATTAAAAATTAAAAATTAAAAATTAAAAATTAAAAATTAAAAATTAAAAATTAAAAATAAAAATTAAAAATTAAAAATTAAAAATTAAAAATTAAAAATTAAAAATTAAAAATTAAAAATTAAAAATTAAAAATTAAAAATTAAAAATTAAAAATTAAAAATTAAAAATTAAAAATTAAAAATTAAAAATTAAAAATTAAAAATTAAAAATTAAAAATTAAAAATTAAAAATTAAAAATTAAAAATTAAAAATTAAAAATTAAAAATTAAAAATTAAAAATTAAAAATTAAAAATTAAAAATTAAAAATTAAAAATTAAAAATTAAAAGTGATTCTTAGTCGATCTGTATAATAAAAGATGGGTCTAGGTCAAATATTTTTGGTAGTTACAAACAGCAGCACGAAGTCATTATACCCAAACCACATATATGGTATAAAAATGAAAAATAAAAAAAAATTAAACATAAACAATTAAAAACGAGAAATTGAAAATGTAAAATAAAAAATGAAAAATGAAAAATGACAAATGAAAAATAAATTATGAAAAAAAATGAAAAATAAAAAATGAATAATAATATATAAAAAATGAAAACTGAAAAATAAGAAATTAAATATAAAAAATGAAAAATAAAAAATTAAATATAAAAAATGAAAAATAAAAAATTAAAAATTAAAAATTAAAATTAAAAATTAAAAATTAAACATTAAAAATTAAAAATTAAAAATTAAAAATAAAAATTAAAAATTAAAAATTAAAAATTAAAAATTAAAAATTAAAAATTAAAAATTAAAAATTAAAAATTAAAAATTAAAAATTAAAAATTAAAAATTAAAAATTAAAAATTAAAAATTAAAAATTAAAAATTAAAAATTAAAAATTAAAAATTAAAAATTAAAAATTAAAAATTAAAAATGAAAAATTAAGAATTAAAAATTAAAAATTAAAAATTGAAAATTAAAAATTAAAAATTAAAAATTAGAAATTAAAAATTAAAAATTAAAAATTAAAAATTAAAAATTAAAAATTAAAAATTAAAAATTAAAAATTGAAAATTAAAAATTAAAAATTAAAAATTAAAAATTAAAAATTAAAAATTAAAAATTAAAAATTAAAAATTAAAAATTAAAAATTAAAAATTAAAAATTAAAAATTAAAAATTAAAAATTAAAAATTAATAATTAAAAATTAAAAATTAAAAATTAAAAATTAAAAATTAAAAATTAAAAATTAAAAATTAAAAATTAAAAATTAAAAATTAAAAATTAAAAATAAAAAATTAAAAATTAAAAATTAAAAATTAAAAATTAAAAATTAAAAATTAAAAATTAAAAATTAAAAATTAAAAATTAAAAATTAAAAATTAAAAATTAAAAATTAAAAATTAAAAATTAAAAATTAAAAATTAAAAATTAAAAATTAAAAATTAAAAATTAAAAATTAAAAATTAAAAATTAAAAATTAAAAATTAAAAATTAAAAATTAAAAATTAAAAATTAAAAATTAAAAATTAAAAATTAAAAATTAAAAATTAAAAATTAAAAATTAAAAATTAAAAATTAAAAATTAAAAATTAAAAATTAAAAATTAAAAATTAAAAATTAAAAATTAAAAATTAAAAATTAAAAATTAAAAATTAAAAATTAAAAATTAAAAATTAAAAATTAAAAATTAAAAATTAAAAATTAAAAATGAAAAATGAAAAATAGAAAATGGAAAATGGAAAATGAAAATTGAAAATTGAGAATTGAAAAATGAAAATTGAAAAGTTAAAAATGAAAAATGGAAAATGAAAAAATAAGATTGAAAAATTAGTAATGAAAGATGAATAATGAAAAATTAAAAATTAATAATAAAAACTTAAAATTTAAAACTTAAATATTAAATTTAATTTAATATTAAAAATTAAAAATTTAATATTAAAAGTTTAAATTTCTATATTACCTGTTATTATTATGTATTTATTTTTGTGTTACATTTAATGCAGATAAAAATAAAAATAATTCATATAAATATATTTTAAAATTAGCTTATTTTTATTAATAATAATTTTTAGCAAAGAATCATTTGAAGTTTTGTATTCGGAATTAACGTTTCAGTATCGGCAAAAGTTAAAAAGTGTTAGCCGTACTTAACATTGGGTGTAATATAGAGTTTAAGACTCAGGTGGAGGGTATCAAAAAATTCGGCACAGCGGAATTTAACACTCTTACTTGTTGTTTTTACATTTATTTCTTACATATATTAACTAAATACATATCTTATTATTATATATTATTATATATTTAAATTATACAATATTAATTGTTAAGTCTAAAAATAATTTTTTTATATTCAATGGTGCGTGCTATATTTCTAAAATTCATAACTACACTTTATTCTTCATCGGAGCGGTTTCTGGCATTTCAGTTTTCATCTGCGATTTTTTGAACGTTGTGATAAATTCTTATGTTTTTATTGAATACATTGTTTCTATATTAAATTTTTATACAAAGGGCGGCCGTGAGGTTTGAACCTGCGCCTATATCACATACACTTGTACTTGCAGCGCTTTAACACACTCACCTAGAAACTGAATTTTTTCTTTGGTACCCTACACTTTTGTCTTTAACGTAATATTGTACTCAATATTGGCAACGGTTACCATTTTATTGCAGCTACTAAACTTTTAATTTCTAAAATCATTTAAGTATATAGTTCATTTTTTTTTATCAGTATATATTTTAATTTCTTATTCTTGTTTAAGAAAATTATGCTGGGTCATGCGTAAACGAGAAATTAAATCAGCTAAACTACAAATAAAAAACAGATTTTCGTCTATGACAATTTTCAGTTGGTTAAGCTAATAAAAGCTGAGGAAAATCTAAAGATGTTATTGAATTTTTTTTAGCAATATTTTTAATTTTAATGCTTTAATTTAAACTAGCAGAATCCAGCCGTCGAAATTCGAGCGCAAATTCTAAGAAATTTTATTTTTTCATTAAATAAAGACCCTAAAAGTATGCTAACCAATTATAGCCAATTCACAAATCAACACAAAACAAATAAAAATTTATTACAAACACATTCACAAATTTAATAAACACACAGCAAATTTAAATGCAATTTACTCAAAATAAAGGAAAAAATTTAAAAATCTGTAAATCTGCAAAACGGCTAAAAAGAAATACCTTTCAAATAATATACGTTTGGTCAAAATCGCGAGAAAACGTTAGAACAAAACATCGGTCACAAGAAATCATCTAGCCTATTAATATTATGGATACATTTTCTCTTGTGGCCGGTGGCGGCGTGGAATATAACAAAACATACACACTAAGAAGCAAATATTACAAACGCAACAACTACAACAACAAGGACAATTACAGCTATTGCATACACGAAATAAAATTTACAATAATAATAACAAGAAAAATATAGAAAAATCATATATTTTTCAGGAATTTCTCATTGAAATCTCAGGCGGATATCACATAGTAACCTGAATCATTTTTACTATAAATGCACAACCCAGCTGACCTACTGAGGGCATGATCCTGAGTTCCACTAATGGACATCGCTATATCAATTCTGCTTGTTATAAGGGTTACAGATTTAACTTTGTAATTATTGCAATAAAAATTAATTGTAATTTTATTTAGAAAAGCCCTGCGACTACGAGGATGTTTTTTAAACAGACAAAAAGCTTATTAAAACATTTATGAAGGTTACTATATAATAAAAAAGTCTTCGGAAGCTACGCGTTTTTCATAGAAAAATTTCCTAAAATACATTTTTAAAGAAACAAGTCCTCTGAACCTATTTCACAATCTGTGTGGCTTTCATTGCGAGGCAAGTGCTCAGAATTTGAGAAGTTTTTCATACTGAAAAAGTGCTTAGAATCTAATGGTTTTTGATTAAAATTATAATGCTAAACCGTTTACAAATATTTAAATAATTTGTTTTAATATAGTCTCTTGCCTTTCTTGCTATAATACCCTTATTAAGGTTGACAAAGGAGTGGAACATAAAAAAAATGTTTGCTACGAAATGAATGAAAATGCAATTTCATACTAATTAACAGCAAATTAATTTTGTGAGGATAGTTAAACAGGGCTTAAGCTTAACGCAATTTAAGACATAAATCCTTAAGGATGTAAAAATTGTAATTGAAGTAAGTGGCAAAACAGAAACACAAACAGCGAGTACTACTATACACACACAATGACACATAAACATTAACAAAGGAAAATATAATTTTAAGGAAATATAAAAATGGGAAAGCTAGAAGTGAGTGATACTTGCATAGTAGTTACTTACATAGTAACGAAATAAATTGAGCTAGGAGTAATTTCTAAGGACAATAAACTGATGAAACGAATGATCAACGTCTTAGCAAACAAGGAAGATACAACATAAAATATAATTAAAAGGCTGTAAAACAAAGCACACATATACAAACACACACGCACACAAGTCAAGAAAATTTACAGTTATAACGGAAAACTAAGGGGGGTAACTTTTAAAAACGACGGGGGTATGTATGTATGTTGGTATTAAAGATGTAAAATAGCAACAAAACATAAAACAAAAGAAAACCTAAACCAAAAATTAACAAGCCTTGAAATGACTTTAAGCTTAACAACACAGCAAAAAACGCCAGTATTAAAGGCGGATGCGGATACTATGTTGTGTTTAACAGTCAAATTTTCAAATTGTGGTTGTTTTATAATCTTCAAATGTAAACGAAAAATTTTATGACTTTTGACGCCACTTTGACGCAAAGAAATTGAATTTACGTTGTTATTTTATTTCTTCTCGTTTCAACTCAACCCTAAGTCAAATAAAAACATTTGAAAGCAATAAAAATGCATAGATATTTTTATATGCAACACACTCGCACATCCAAGAAATTTTGCGGAAGAAAAAGAATTTGTCTTCATTTTTGCGTGTTAGAGTTGGCAAAGTTGTTATGAAAGTACATTTTATTTTAAATTTCCAATTTTATGGAAAAGAACGGTACATTTCATATGCTTTTATTTAACGCTCTTTATCTGTTTATTTGTTTGAGGTGGATTTCTCTAATTGAATTATCTCCAACCTTCTTCTAGTCAAGGTTGTCAGTACGAAGATACCAAAAAAGCTAAACAGTATGTCTAGATCTATAAAAATTATGCTTTCAGAATTGAAAGTAATTATTATACGCAACCAGCATACCTCTAAATCTATAATATTAATAGGCTAGGCGATTTTTTCTGACTGATGTTTTGTTCTACCATTTTATCCCAATTTTGATCAAACGTATATTATTTGAAAGGTATTTCCATTTAGCCGTTTTGCAGATTTATAGATTTTAAAATTTTTTCCTTTATTTTGAGTAAATTGCATTTAAAATTGCTACTTACACATACATAAAATTATACAATCCGTTTGTAATAAAATGAGTTTTTTTTTGTGTTGATTTGTGAATTGGCTATAATTGATTATCATACTTTTAGGGTCTTTATTTAATGAAAAAATAAAATATCATAGAATTTGCACTCGAATTTCGAGGGCTGGAATCTGCTAGTATGTATAATTATACTTTTGGGTGTTTAAACAGAGTTACGAGTATATTCATCCTGATTATTTTCTTACTCTCATTGATAAATTATTCTTCCTATATACAAGAAAAAAATATTTCAACAACATGTATTGTCGGAACATAACTGTTTCTTTTAACTCATATTCTCTGTATGTCTGTCTGTCTGGGGCAACCCCATTCCCCCTTATCCAATTGATCTGAAACTTGGCCCATAGTCTTGTTGTGACAACAGATTAATTTTGGGGTAGTCACGCACATTCACTCTTAGTCACGCATAGTCACGGAGTGATCTAAATGTCATTTCTCCTCATCCAATCGATCTGAAGCTTGGTCCATACACTTGCTGTGAAAAAAGATTAACTTTAACTTAGTCACGCATAGTCACGCATGATCACGCACGGTCACGAAGAGATTTAAAACGGATTTCGCCTCATCCAATCAATCTGAAATTTGGTCCATAGACTTGTTGTGACCAAAGATTAATTTTAAAATAGTCACGCAAAGTCAGGCACAGTCAAGGAGAGATTCAAAACTCGTATGCATAAGGAAAGAAAGAGTTTTAATTAAAACTGTGTTTATATGGGTTAGATTATTTTGTAAGAAATTTTATCGGAGTATCTTTACATTTTCGTACTCAGTCCTTGGCCACTAAGCCTAGAGATTCCCAATTCAATGATTTCAACAGACAGACGGGCAACGCTACATAAGAAGCAAGTATATTTATACATTCTTGGGTCTTATATAAATTTTTTGATGCGTGACAAACGGAATGACACACTGATATTTACCTCTGCACAGAGGTGTGGAGCGTGTAAAAATTACACAAATATATGTATATAAAATCTTAGAGATTAAAATGTTTTAGGAAAATATTTTTGATGTATAAACATCTATGCGCTCAGGGGAAGTAAAATCAAATTTCACAATACAATCACAAAAATAGCGTAAGGGAAAATCGGTGTTAGGTATATGTACCTGTATTGGTGTATTTAGTAAACAGAACCGCCGAATTCGCTGTCTGTTTAGCAAAATCACAAATCTTTATCGTTAATTTTAAATATTCAAGCTATTGACCGCTAGGTGTGCTGTGAGTTTAACATGTTCACAAACTTACAGAGTTGTTTTTTTTAATATTCATGTATATATTTGCTATTGAAAGAACTTTTTTAGTAAGCAAAACCGCTAGGTGTGCTGTGAGTTTAAATAGCTAAATACTAGGAAATCTTTGAAGAAGTCGAAAATAAACTTAGGTGTTTTTTTAATTACTACACCTTAACCAATTGTATATAAGAAAACATCAATTGAATTTCAGAAAGAATCAATTGTGTTTCAGAAAATATTAACTGATTTTCAGAAAATATCAATTGTATTTCAGAACTTATCGATTGTATTTCAGAAAACTTCAAATGTATTTCTGATAGTATCAAATATATTTCAGAATACATCAAACGTATTTCAGAAATTATCAATTGTATTTCAGAAAATATCAATTGAATTTCAGAAAATATCTATTGAAATTCAGAATTAAAAAGTAGTTTACCTTCAATACCGAAAAGTTATTATTGTTTCTATTAGTGATTTGGAGTCGTTGATAATATTTAGCAACATTTGGACTTATTTGTTATGCACTGGAAAATAAACTATCAAGGGCGGCCTTTTAATCGAAAGAAGATGAGGACTTCATTTGTTAATCAGCTACAATATAAACACCAGGATAGAATTTTGACCGATTTTGAAGTCATCATTTTGAAAAAAAAGCGTTTATAACGTCACCTAAAATGCAAAAGGCTTCGCTACACCGATCGCAAAGAAATAAATAAGTGGAAATACATTTTGTAGAAAACTATTTTGTATATTTTTTTTTTGGCGATTTTTGATTTAGTCGATGTTTGTTTTTCTAATTTTTGGTTTGGCGATTTTTGACTTTGGCGATTGTTGTTTTTAGCGATTTTTGATTTTGGCGGTTTTTGCTTTTTGCGATTTTTGATTTTGGCGTTTTCTGATTTTGGCGATTTTTGATTTAGGAGTTTTTTGTGGTTTTTTTATTCGCTATTTTTGGTTTTTGCAATTTTTGATTGTGGTGACTTTTGATTTTTGCGATTTTTGGTATTCGCTATTTTTTTCATTTTTTGACTTTTAACAATTTTTGAGTTTTGCTCTTTTGGATTTTGTTTATTTTTGTTTTTTGATTTTTGTTTTTTGATTTTTGATTTTTTGGCGATTTTTGTTATTTCTGCTTTTCGATTTTGATGATTTTTTATTTTGTTTCAATCGGATGTGTTGGGTGATCTTTTGTATATATACAAACGTCAAGATGACCTTTCTTTCTTTTCGAATCCCATTTCCTATCATTGGTCGCTTTCTCATTTGATTCTTTGAAAATATCTTTATTAAGTTTGACTTTTTGTTAATTTTGGAAGTACCTATAGGTGAAATTTATATGGGGACCAGCTGTGAACATTCACCGATTTTCACTAATTTTATAGCAATCAAACTTATGTAACAAATTTCACCAAAATATATTTGTATTTTCGTACGAAATTATATGAATTATATAAAATCAAAAATACTAGTATAATGCCAATCGGGCTTACAACAAAAATGTTTTGCCTAATATAGATAAATTAAAATTTGTAAATATATGAATATGTACTTCCAGTTTTTATATCTATTAATATATAATCTATAATATTAATAGTATAGGCGATTTCTTTTGACCGATGTTTTGTTCTACCGTTTTATCTCGATTATGACCAAGCGTATATTGTTTGAAAGGTATTTCTTTTTATCGGTTTTGTAGATTTACAGATTTTTTAATTTTTTCCTTTATTTTGAGTAAATTGCATTTAAAACTGCTACTAACACCTACATAAAATTATGCAATGCTATGAGTATGTTTATTAAATTTTTTAATGTGTTTGTAATAAAAATGAGTTTGTTTTTTTGTGTTGATTTGTGAATTGGCTATAATTGATTAGCATGCCTTTATGGTCTTTTTTAATGAAAAAATAAAATTTCCTAGAATTTGCTCTCTAATGAAAAAAAAAAAATTTCCTAGAATTTGCACTCTAATTTCGAGGACTGGAATGTGCTAAATAAATAAATATTTGTATTTTCGTCTTGGCACGCAGTTAGACGGAAGTGTATACCAACTGATTTTGAGTCGATGAATATAATAAAATGTGGGTCTAGGTAAAATATTTATAATAGATATGAGCTGAGCTTTGTTCCATTTGAATTCAAAGGAACAATATATACGAACTTCCTACTAATATTTCTAAAAGCTAAATGGTGAGTCTCATCCAGATGCATCGGTTTTTGTACCTTGATGGCCTCTGGGCATCAAGCACGACAAGATAAAGAATTGCTCACTATATTTTTATAACCGGAATCCTCTTCTACAAATCACTAATAGCAACAAGTTCTCTATGTCTTACCTGGACAATTATAAGTGCCAAATCCCTTAGGCTGGCATACTTGACTATGGCCGTCAAACAACTTTTCTGCTTTGACAATGCCGGATTAATTTGTCATATTAGGAACAAGATTTCAGTCCATTCTTTTAAAATTTTTCTTAACATTAACGCTTTTTGCTTAGAACAACCTTGTTGATGAAAAATGTACCTTCATATATTCCAAATGGTACGTAATAAATATAAAATCCCATTTCTCATCTCTGACACAAACAGTCGTCAGTCAGTCAACATGGCAGTGAATTAGATAAGCAAACATATGTGAGTATATGACTGGCTGCCAGCAATGATGGACATTAACTTAAGCAGTCGCTAACTTTTTTGTTTTTACAATGCTATAAATAAACTATAAGAGTTATAAAAGGTTAAAAGTTTGCAACAATTTTGATGGCAAGTGGTTAATAGAACGAATTCCCCTCAGACAAAACAAGATCTTAAAAAAAGTATACTAAATGGCACCTAAAGTAACACACACGCGTTATAGTCATAAAATTAAGTCATGCTTGTTTTTGACACACACACACACAATAGCACACGTTTCCTTCGATATCATACAAATCAAATGGATGCAGGATATGAAGCCATTTGAGGTTAAATATATCAATTTGCTAAATATTTGAAAAACACGTAAAATTGTGGTTAATAAAATGTTGTCAATTATGTTGAGATCTTTATGCACTTATATTTATATAATAAATTATTTTTTAAAATTAATATCGTTGTATTCCATTTTAATCATTCAGCAAACTTAAAAGTCTCTATAGATGAAAGCTATCGTTTAACTGAAGTAAAGTTCGATCCACTATAGTTTGATCTGATGTTAGACACATGTCACAAAAATGTGGATAAATGGATAAGTACTCGTATGATAAACTTTTAGAACAGTTTAATAAAGTCTTGCTAATAAGCGTAAATTAAACAAGTCCGAAAGATAAGGCGAAACACGGAGCTGGCTAGACAAGAATAATTCTTGACAAGAATAATTCTTGACAAGAATAATTCTTGACAAGAGTAATTCTTGCAAGTAGAAAGAAGAAATGATCGATGAATGAAATGAGCAATATAAGAGAAATACAAACATATGAATATCACAAGAAATTTGAGGTCAACTAAGTTTTAGGGAAATAATCTTCAGTCCCACTACACATTTTTCAATTGTATTTCAGAAAATATCAACTGATTTTCAGAAAGTATCAATTGTATTTCAGAAAACATCAATTGAATTTCAGAAAGTATCAATTGCATTTCAGAAAGTATTAATTGTAGCAGAAAACATCAATTGAATTTCAGAAAGTATCAATTGAATTTCAGAAAACATCAATTGCTTTTCAGAAATAATCCATTGTATTTCAGAAAACATCAGAAAATATCAAATGTATTTTAGAAAGTATCAATTGACTTTCAGAAATTATCAATTGTATTTCAGAAAGTATCAAATGTATTTCAGAAATTGTCAAATGTATTTCAGAAATTATCAAATGTATTTCAGAACACATCAAATGTATTTCAGAAAATATCAAATGCCGAAAAGTTATTATTGCTTCTATTAATGATTTGGAGTCACAGAAAATGTTTGCCAATATTTGGACTTTGTATGCACTGCCAAATAAGCTATCAAGGGCAGACTCTTAATGGTAAGAAGATGAGGACTTCATTTTTTAATCAGCTTGAAAAAAAAATCGCTGCCCCATTTATTTGCCAATATTTGGACTTATTTTTTATGCACTGCCAAATAAGCTATCAAGGGCAGACTCTTAATGGTAAGAAGATGAGGACTTCATTTTTTAATCAGCTTGAAAAAAAATCGCTGCCCCATTTTGTAGTCATAATGTTGAAAAAACATGTTTATAGTTTACAAGAAATGTTACAAACCAAGTGTAATACTTAAAAAAATATGTTTTTGTATAGCGTTCTGACTATATTTCTGAATTTCAATTGATATATTCTGAAACTCAATTGATATTTGCTGAAATACATTTGACAATTTCTGAAATACATTTAATACTTCCTGAAGTACATTTGATGTTTTCTGAAATATATTTGATATATTCTGAAATACATTTGATACTTTCTGAAATACATTTAATAATTTCTGAAATACATTTGATGTTTTCTGAAATACATTTGATGTTTTGTGAAACACATTTGATACTTTCTGAAATACAATTGATACTTTCTGAAATTCAATTGATGTTTTCTGAAATATATTTTATATTTTCTCAAATACATTTGATACTTTCTGAAATACATTTAATAATTTCTGAAATACATTTGATGTTTTCTGAAATACATTTGATGTTTTCTGAAACACATTTGATGTTTTCTGAAATACATTTGATACTTTCTGAAATACAATTGATACTTTCTGAAATTCAATTGATGTTTTCTGAAATATATTTTATATTTTTTAAAATACATTTGATACTTTCTGAAAAACATTTAATAATTTCTGAAATACATTTGATGTTTTCTGAAATACATTTGATGTTTTCTGGAACACAGTTGATACTTTCTGAAATACAATTGATACTTTCTGAAAATCAATTGATGTTTTCTGATATTTTCTGAAATGCAATTGATATTTGCTGAAATAAATTTGATAATTTCTGAAATACATTTAATACTTTCTGAAATAAATTTGATATTTTCTGAAATACATTTGATACTTTCTGAAATACATTTAATAATTTCTGAAATTCAATTGATGTTTTCTGAAATACAATTGGAAAAGATGTAGACTGAAGTCAGAAATGGACATAGAAAATAAGCATAAACCAAATTTAACTGACAATATTATGAGTTTGTAGAGTCAAAACGGTTTTTTTTCAAATTGTTTACTAAAAGTAGAACATCAATAAAATAAACTGTTATGACATAAACACAGGAGCAACTTAAAATACTTCTCTTTAATGAAACAGCATTGATATTAATTGGGCTTACATTTGGGGACAACTCAAAATATCGCTCTTTAGCTGATTCTAAAGAAGCTACTCTTATAACACAAAGAGGGTTATAATTGTATTTGTTTTTGCGAAGGACTAGAA
Source organism: Cordilura impudica (assembly GCA_963682025.1). Taxonomy (NCBI): domain Eukaryota; kingdom Metazoa; phylum Arthropoda; class Insecta; order Diptera; family Scathophagidae; genus Cordilura; species Cordilura impudica. The sequence goes on along the minus strand of OY821521.1, from coordinate 157,364,026 downwards.
AAATCGATGTAAGGTTTTTACAGTGGATAGATATGACCACTGTGTATCGTGTTCGTGAAAAAGAGTAATTTGAAAAATTATTAGTTGACTCATTTAATTACTATTTACCAATTTTTGAATAGTTTTAAAGCAAATCAAGTTTCTTAATAAAGTGACCATAGTTTTCATTTGTCTCTTTCATATTCACGGCATATGCAATGGGTACATATGGCTTCTCGTTCCCAATATGTAGTAAAAAATGTTACTATATGGTACATCATACAGATTTTCAAGAAGTGACTTTCTATCTTGATGTAGAACGGGAAGTGTAAATCCACCGGCTGAAATGATGAGGTAGGATCATTGGTCATGTTTTCAAAAATCGCTTTAATTACTTAAACAAACAAAATAGCAATCAGATTCATGGCTCGATGTTTCTCTCCACAGCATAAATAAATTATATAGAGACAACACAGTAAAAAGAATTAAAAGGATAAAAAATGTCAAAACTAAGTACTTTCACCTTATCGTGAATAAAACACGAATTTATGTATGGATTTTCATGCAACAAAATTTATTGTATGTCAATTACATGCAGCTTTAAGATTAACAACTAAAGCTGGTAAGTATTTGTTGCCTTCTATTTTTATGAATTTTTTATATTAAAGAAAAAATACAATTTTTTTCTACTTATGCCTCAATAATTCCAAAACTATTGGCTGTATCAAAAAAAAAAAAAAAATGATATTAAAAAAACTTAAAGCTGGCGTAATTTGACGTATTGCATAAAAAATGCGAATACGTCGTTCTAAAGTTGCGACAAGCAGCCTCTTCAAAAATCTAAAATTTTAGAATAAAATTTAAAATTTTAATGATGATTTTTGCAGTAAGGTGACTATAGCAAATCAAAAAAGTATAATGGTTATTCAAAGAAAATTTTTTTTTCTTCATTTTTTGCATAGTGTTAATCATATCTTCATCTATTCAAAAGAAGCTTTTAATTTAAGCTCCTATAAGAATGGTCATATACGCAATTCGCATTTGTTTGCGAACATTTATTTGGACAGCTCCAGGATTTCATCGAACAACACTCATTGAAACTGTGCTGGATTCCGGATCATAGTAACATTCTTGAAAATGAAAGGTTAGACGAATTCGCGCGTATAGGGACAGCAGTGCCCAGTTAAAATGCACTTTTTGAAATATTCCCGATTCCTAATTTAACTTATAAGGATATAAAAGACATTTTGATGAACTTGATTCGAAAAAATGTGACTAGTATCCAGCAGATCTGATAAGACAAACATTCGAAAGACACTCCCAATCATTAAGAAGAATGACATTAGAAAGTACCATATGAAATACTTTACTAAGGCAATTGCTTTAATATCTAATGATTTATTTCATAGGAGTGGTTATGATGAGAAGAAACTATTGGGTTGTTAAGAAAGTTGTTTTGCTTCCGATTGAAACGAATTCTTGGTATATAGCAGGCATGGGCAAATGCGGACCCACGGGCCGCATGCGGCCCACGAACGAATTTTATGCGGCCCCATATAAATTTTAAAAAAATTACAAAATTTAATTTAGATTTAATTAAAAAAAAAAAAAAGCAAAACATTAATACCAAAATTTCTAAGTATTGTTCAAAAATAGCATTAATACGAGTATAAATTTTCAATAGGGCCACAAAAATAATACAAATTATTTGAATGTAACGTCTGTTAGCATGCTTCATTTTTTCTATTAGAAACAATGTAGCATGTACAAAAAAAATTCATTTTAAAAATTGTATGTCTGCAAAACACACCCATGATTTGAAATGCAAACGACAGAGCATAATAATTTTTCTCTCTCGTTTTTTATAGTTCTTTATTTTCAGGGTTGTCAACTTTAAAATATCAAAAAGCACTAAACCGACAAAAATCGCATAATTTGAAAAAAAAAAAAAACACTATATTTTCCATTTTTTATTTTTGCTTTTTCAGTAAAAGCCCTGTTATCCTGAATGCTTGGGGATATCATCCCGATAATTAAATGTTTCATTAAAACTAAAAATTTTTTATCTTTTGGAACAGAAACCATTAAATTTTTTATACATATTGTACCAACCACTTCATAAAAATTTTTTCATAAAAGCATGTTTTGAAAAATAATTCAATTGAACTTTAAAATTTTGTTTAAAAAATTGAAAAACTAAAATTGGCAAATTGGACGATTTTTTAATTATATCTCATGTTCATTTTATTGAAATTAACTGGTAATATTCAACATATATCGGTCCCGCTTTTTACTTTTACGGAATTAAAATGGCATCAACGAGCAATAAAAAACGTAAGATAGGTGATGAAAACAGAATATTCCAGTCCAAATGGACACACAAATTCGGATTTGTTGAAAATAAGGACATACCTATGTGCCTCATTTGCAAAATTACTGTACCACATAACAAACTTTACAATTTAAGTAGACACCATGAAAAATTTCACTTACAATTTGCCAAAGATTATCCCCTAAATACTAATCTTAAAGAGACTAAACTGAAGGCATTGCAGTCAAATATTGAAAAAGAGCGGAACATTATTTCGTCTTTTAGCCATGGAAATGAAACATCACTTGAAGCAAGTTACATAATAGCTTGGGACATTGCCCGTGATAAACGTCCTTATGGGGAAGCAGAGTTAAGAAAACACACTATGAAGAAGGTTATGAGCATTCTCGACCCTGATAACAAAAAGCTGCATAAAGCGATAGATCAGCTTTCTTTATCACGGCGCACAACCGCGCGTCGGATTGGAGATATCAGCACTTTTATTGAAACAAGTTTAAAAAACGAACTAAAAAGTTCTGCAGCATTTAGTTTAGCTCTTGATGAATCCACAGATGTTAGCGACGTTCCTCAATTGGCGATCTTCATTAGATCTGTATCAGTTGAATTTAATATCACTGAAGAAATGTTAGACCTTGTAGCTCTTTCTGAAACAACGCGAGGCATTGATGTAAAAAATGTGCTTTTCGAGATAAAAGACCTCGAATGTAAAAAATTTACATTTTTTCCTCTTTTAAAATTGAACGTAAATAATATACAAGACGATAAGCTGGAAGAATACATAAATAATTTAAAACCATTTCATGAAAATTTTAAGTGTAGATTTGAGGATCTCAAACAACTTCAAGCAACATTCTCAGTTTTTGTTAACCCATTTTTGTGTGATGTCCTAAATGATGAATTTTTATTATCCGATATGATTCTTGTAAAACCAGATGTTGGAAAATTGGAGTTGTTAGAAATGAAGAATGATATTTTATTGAAAATGCATCACAAATCATCTTCTCTAGTTGGATTTTAGAAACTTGTTAACGAAAACCAATTCCACAATTGAAAAAAGGTGCTGCTCGTTTATTTTCAATGTTTGGCACAACGTATTGTTGTGAATCTCTATACTCCACCATGAAAAATGTTAAAAACAAAAATCGTTCACGTTTAACAAATCAACATCTTACGGAAGTCATTCGGACAATTTTGACAAACTACACACCTGATTTTAAAGAAATAATCAAAAATTCTTCCTAATTTCTTTTTTATTTTTTGTTACCTATATTTTTATTTTATTTTTATATAATTCCTTTTTTTTATTTTATTTAAAATGAAATTCTTTGATTTTAAAATATAACATTATTTTTATAAATACTAATAATATTTCAGTATAAAATTTATTTGTAATGTGTATGAAATGAATTAATAAATTTTATGTTTGTTTAAAAATAGTTTTTTTGCTTTTTTGTTTGAAAATGAATATTTGTACAGAAATAAACTAGTGCGGCCCCCCTTTAGTAGGTGAAATTCCAAATTTAGCCCAACGAGCCATTTACGTGCCCACCCCTGGTATATAGTAAGATACGTAAGGATGGCCAATTAGAATGGACATTCAATCAACTGAGAATGAATATCATCTCATCTCAGTGTATAATAATAATTGTACTTGTGCGGTAAAAATGTAACACGAATAGATGTCAATAACAATCGTAAAATTTTTTTCGGCTAGATTTTTGTTACATTTACATTTATGGCATTACTGGCAAATAGTATTACCTTAAGTCTTAGCCTTTGTTAGGAACCTGCTTATCCTTTACCAAAAAACACAACTTGGCACTATTATATTCCACCTTAATGATGTCATTGCTACGCATTCCATAATTCACTTTATTTATTATATAGATTTTATTTATCATCACTATAATTCCCCAGGAAAAAACAGAATAATTCCACTTCCTCTACTTGATATGCTTTTGGTTTTGTTTTCGTTATTGTTTTATTTTCCTATTTCGTATGTAGCCTTATAAAAGTTTATTGTATCACCAAATTATAGGAGTTATTTTGGGTATCGTCTTGGATTATTTATGTAGGAGTAAGTACGACTGACTGTATGTAGTGACTTTATGAGTACTTTTTTAAGCTATTTGCTGCATTATTTTGGTTGCTTTTTTTGTTTTTGTTTTTGTTTTTTTGTCGATGTCAATTTTATATTCTTGATCTATGGCAAGTTATGTTGTTGCGCAACTATTCATCTGGGGGTTTCCATGTATGGTTGTATTTATGTGTAGATTTGTTTATAGTCTTCGCCCTGTGGAAATGAGATGTATATTAAGTTTATCATATCATAAGTGACACATAGAGTTAGGACTTGTTGTGGATTTGAAAAATTTATTATGTGCCTGAAAAGTGTCAAAATATATTGACACATGTGCTTTGAAATATTGTTAAAAGAATTAAACGATTACATCAGATATTGCACAAGAACCAGATTATACATTGTGGTGAAATATTATAGTCGCATGATATTTTTAGCGATTTCTTATATATACACAAAAATTTTAAAAAATCTGTGTAGAGCATTAAGACTTAATAAAATTAGTAAGAGATTAAACTAGAAGCCGCCCTTATAATTACGGATAAAATTAAAAAAGAACAAATAAGAAAATTATAGTCGGTCTACCCCGAATATACAATACCCTATAACATGTGTTTAAAGCCCCAATCTCTTTAATGTAACTATTTTGATATAGAAAATAAACATAAATCAAGTTTGAGAGGCAAGTTTTTTTTGCCTTCGGATTTGAAAAAGCTCATATCGGATATTATATTTTTATTGAGAATAGGTCGAAAAATGAACAAATCCTGACCATATTTAAAAGGACACTTATTTTTTGCAAAAACATACACAAACCAAATTTGAGAAAAATCTGTGTAATATTTTTGTATTCTGATAGATTTAAGTGAAGATGGGAATTAGCTTTATATGGGGACTATGACTAAAAATGGTCCTATAAAGTTTATATTTGGACTACTGATAAATGGATGTAATAACCATATACAAACCCAATTTGACCCAGATCTATATAATGATTTTGATATTATGACAATTTAAGTCGATATCATAGGGATAACTTGTATGGGGACTAGGTCTGAACACGAACCGATTTTCACCAATTTCAACAGGGTTTGTGATATGGCCGATAGAAGCTACGTACCAAGTTTCATCAAAATATGTTCACATTTGCGATCTGTAGTTTGATTACAAGATTTTCATGGACACACAGAGGGACGGACGGAAAGTGATTCTGGGTCGATCGATCTGTATATAAATAAAGGTTTAGGTCAAATATTTTTGATAGTTACAAACATCAACACAAAGTCACATAGTGGTATAGGGCGTAGTTGGTGAAGTAAACGCCAACAACTCAACGAAAACTGCCAAGCAAATTTGGTCTAAATGTGTCCCCCGATTAACAGTAAATCGCGTACTACAGCAGTATTTAGTAATTCGCCGTTTAAAAATAAAGAATGTGCCACGATTACTGGCTTGGCACAATGAACCACTTTTGCGTTTTACTAAAAATGAGTACGGAGTGGTAAGTAAATAATATGAGTACTAGGGCGGGTCGATTTAAAAATTGCCCAAGTGACAAGGAAAATCGTATTCTAGGGATCAAAATAAGAAACATTGCCCGAGGAACCATACCTCTTAAAAGAATTCTGATGTCCCGACTCTTGACCTGTCTGTCTGTCTGTCTCAATTTGAACCATTTAGAGTGCCCCAATCGAGTCCAAGTGTATGATCGACCCCCGCTAACTTTGGAGGACAACCCATGCTATGGGCCAAATTTCAGACCAATTGCATGAGGGGGAATGGGGTTGCCCCATGGCAGACAGACAGACAGGTCAAAAGTCGGGACATCAGAATTCGTTTTAGAGGTATGGTTCCTTGGGCAAAGTTTATTATTTTGATCCCTAGAATATGATTTTCCTTGTCACTTGAGCGATTTTTTTGCCTCCCTACAAATCGACCCGCTAATGAGTACCCTATGTCAAATAAATTTTTGCAATGTATATATAGAGGGTGATTTTTTAGCTATTATTTTTTTGGCAACACTGGTTTAAACAGCTGACGCACGTTTCGTGCTTTGTTTCATTGTCAAACATCTTCAGTTTGGTCTATAATTTAACCATGAATCGTCTTACGAACAACGCTTGCAAGTTATTGAATTTTATTATCAAAATGCGTGCTCTGTTAAGAAAGTTCATCGCGCGCTTCTTCCATATTATGGTCAGTTTAATCGACCCACTGAAGCGGCTATTCGGGCTATTGTGACTAAATTTCGCACCAAATTTACATTGTTGGACATTAAACCACCAACGCAACGTAGAATTTTTGGTGAATGGGCTCTTGGAAAGTTGGCCGAAGATCCACTTTTTTACCGAAAAATTGTGTTCAGCGACGAAGCTCATTTTTGGCTCAATGGGTACGTAAATAAGCAGAATTGTCGATTTTGGGGTGAATATCAGCCAGAAGCATTGGAAGAGCTACCAATGCATCCAGAAAAAGTCACAGTTTGGTGCGGTTTACGGGCTGGTGGCATCATTGAACCGTACTTCTTTAAAGATGATGCAAATCGTAACGTAACTGTGAATGGTGAGCGCTACCGAGAGATGATATCCAACTTTTTTTTGCCCAAAATGCAAGAGCTTGACTTGCATGACATGTGGATTTAACAAGACGGTGCCACATGCTACACAGTACGCGCAAAAATGGACTTATTGAGAGGCGAGTTCGGTGAACATTTTATTTCTCGTTCGGGACCGGTCAATTGGCCGCCTAGATCGCGCGATTTAAAGCCTTTAGACTATTTTTTGTGGGGCTATGTTAAAGCTCATGTCTATACAGACAATCCCGCTTCAATTGACGCATTGGAAGACAACATTGAAGCATTTATTCGTGAGATACCGGCCGAAATGTTGGAAAGAGTATGCCAAAATTGGACTAAGAGGATGGACCATTTGAGGCGCAGTCACGGTCAACATTTGCATGAAATAATCTTGAAACATTAAATTATATGGACCGTACTATCGATTCAAATAAATGTTTTTTTTGGAAAACTTTCCTATAGCTCTTAAAAAATCACCCTTTATTTTGTGATTCTTTTACAGATTTATTTTTCCTGATGAGAAAAAGCTTCACTTAGATGGTGCGGACGGTTATAACTCGTACTGGAAAGATTTACATAAGGAACAAGGATAAAATTATAGTTGGTCCATTTAAGGATGTATAAAAGGTACATAGACCAAATTGGACGGATATATGTATAGCGATCGTCCTATGTCACATAGAAGCTAAAATATAAAATTTCATTAAAATGTAAAGTGTGCGAAGTTACCCCCGCATTTTTGGAAATACAATTTTTTGAAGATTGTTCTGTATTGTTCTAGGATTGTTCTACAAGGTTCCAAAACGATGACTTTCTAAAATATAATTTGTACCGGTAAATCGAAAAAAAACGAATTTTAAACTTTGTGGGGGAAAAAAATATCAACGTTATTAAACGATATCATATTTTTATGCAACACGAAAATTAACGTACAGATTCCGAAATTTCTTTCGTACAAGGCATCCTGGTTGGCACCCTCAGATCGCTCTGAAACTTGGACATGTTATAGAGAGGATGTAAAATTAAAGGAGTGGGGGGCAAAGTTTAAAATTCGTTTTTTTCGATTTACCGGTACAAATTATATTTTAGAAACTCATCGTTTTGAAACATTGTAGAACAATTCAGAACAATCTTCAACAAATTTTATTTCCAAAAATGGGGAAGAAATTTTGGAATCTGTACGTTAACTTTCGTGTTGTGCAAAAATATTGATATCGTTTAATAACGTTGATATCGCGAAAAAATGTTTTTCATTCTCATTTGCGTACGTTACGGTTTGCGACATACATATCTATTTTGGAACAATTTTTAGAACAACTGGAATAACCTACATAGAACAACTGCCGATTTTTTTTTCCCAAAAGTGGAGGGCAAATCTAAAAATTCGTTTTTTCGATTTACCGTTACAAATTACATTTTAGAACCTCATCGTTTTGGAACATTGTAGAACAATCCTAGAACAATTCAGAACAATCTTAAAAAAAATTGTTTTTCCAAAAATGGGGGGAGGGGGCTAACTTCGCATACTTTAAAATGTATTCATATTTGCGACGTGTGGTTTTATTACATTGTTAATGCGACCAGAATCTGATTGTTCGGTTTTATAAACAGTTTTGGTCAGGCATTTTTGATAGTTACAAATATCAACACAAACTGAAATTCTGAGTTCAAATCTTTTTTAATTTAAGAATGCAAAAAACGTTTTAGGTTTACGAAAGCAGTTCTCTTTCGAATATCAAATCGTTCATATCACGATGGTTAAGTAAAGCTCAGCTCAACATTGAACTTTCCATTGGTCATTTTGTAGTTACTTACAGGTGTAATGTGGAAATTTCTGACAATTTCTGTCGGCATTTTTTTTAATCAAATACAAAAGTCAAACGACCTGGAAATTTGAGTGTTTTATACACCGCCATTATTAGTTTTAGAACCCCAAAAAAATTTTACGGTAATTTGATTTAATTCTCATAGTTTCAGAGTTACGCATAAGGTCCATGCAAGTATTACAAAATCACTAAAGAATAAAAAAAAAATTCTCAAAAATTATAAATATTTTTAGGAAATCTTATGTTCGTTTTTATACCCCATACCACTATGTGGTGAGGGTATAATGAGTTTGTGCTGATGTTTGTCACAACCAAAAGTATTTGAATTAGAACCGCCTTTTATTATATCGACCGGCTTTAAGCCACTCAGAATAACTTTACCAATGTCCGTCCGTGCGTACGTCTATCTGTCCGTCCATCTTTATGTCGATGTAAACTTTGTAATCAGATTTCAAGTAGCAATTATTTACATATGTACATTGTATTATAAGCTTTAATCAACCATGGAACAAACGCTACTGAAATTGGTGAAAATCGGTACATATTCAGATCTAGCCCCCATACAAGTAGCACCTACGATCCAGAATATTATATGTATATGGGGGATTTCATGTCAAGTGCACCAACTTTTGAAACCGATGTCTTCCGATCGGGATGAAAGGTTAGTCCTATTGGATAGTAGTTTAGACACAATTTTTCAACAAGATCGGTCCAGATCTCTCTGAGTTAGAGGGGATCAAAATTTGACATTTTGGCCAAACAGGTGTTTCTTCTCATACATGTAACTTATTACCTATTGTTCTTAGAAAATTTTCTCCTAAAGAGTTTAAATAGCTATTTCTTCAATATTTCGGAAAAAATACTTTAAAAAAAATTTTTTTTTTCAAAAAGGGCTTTTTTTTTTTTTTTTTTCATAAGAAAGCTTAGGATTTTTCCTTTAAGAGCTTTTTGGTCGCTTAGTGGGATGTAACTAGACAACGGTTTTTCAATTTTTCACAAATGCACTATTTTGAATTTTATCATATTTGTGTGTAAAACCTTACAAATGAAACTTATACTGAGAAACTAGACAAATTAACCTTTCCGAAGGTATATAACATACCTAACTAAAATTTTATAACCTCGATACTGTAATACCCAGAATATGTTAACATCAGGAAAAAATCGCTTTTTTTCTAAAGAAATGTTGAAAAATTATTATTTTTTATTTATTTTTAATAATAATTAAATTAATGTATAATAATAATAATATTAAAAATAAAAAGATAAATAATTTATTAAAATTTAATCTTAATTGCATTAGATCCATTTATATCATAAATATTTTGATACTTAATTTATTGTAGCTGATGAAGTATTTAAGTCTTGTAACTTTTTAAATACCCAGTCCTTCATCCAGCTTTTTTGTCGCCTTTATTTACTGCGTTTTTTTGTCAGTCCTTTTTTGGCGTTACTAGGTTCAGCTGTTGATTTCGCTGCTGGCTTATTTGTTGTTTTTGGAAAGAAATCGCATTGAATAGAGGCAGAAAACTTTTTCAACTTGAGTCTTCCATCGACAAGCGGTATAAAAGCATGGTATTGAGCGGTGCCATCGATTGTTACCGCAGCATCGAATCTGCTCTTCAGTGTTTTCAATGTTTCCTGATGATCCTCTTTGCTACTAAAAACTATTTTAGTTTCTTTACAATAACTCTTTGCCGAATGGAATAAAGCAGTCGCATCTAAGATGCGATCTAGATGAGAGCACTGGAGGCTATACTTCGCTGCATTTCTTTTAAGGTTTGCTCCAATACCATCACATGCTCCTTTACCATGAGCAGTAGGATGAAAATGCCACTCAGCCGGCATTCCAAAATCTTTTTCTTGAGAATAATGTTTGCCAAGCTACTTTTGTTTTTAAAGTGTTGACGAGCTCCGTCTGAAACGTAGTATAAATTTAGATTTTAGAAATTTTAGTATTCTCTTCTGGTACTCATAAACTGCAACGGTATCATGTTTTAAATCGTAGGATATGATTGACATACTTTTGTGTTCCAGTTTTTCATCTTTCATGTAGTAAATAACTAATGTGAATATAGTTGCTTGGTCGTTATTGAAGTGGAATGCTTGTATGGCATCCTGAAGAACATATTTAAAGTTTTCTGCGAAATCATATGAAATAACGAATTCACCAGACTTCAAATGTATCTTCAAATCCTTGAAGAATGACCATTGCTCTTTGACTAAAAAGTCATGGTTTCTCAAGTTTAGCAATCATGTACACATTTCTTCCACAAAATCATCCACATTTAAAATGATTGTTTTCAATGTGCATCTGTCAGTCTGAATCCAAGAATCAAATTTGACCTCCTCTATATATTCTCGATCTAAAGAGTTGATTAAATTTTCTTTGATGAATGTGGTTTTCGGGCAATTGGTACATTCACCTAAGTGGCAAGAAGTTGTTGCATTAGGACACATAGTCAATGTAAGCCAATCGCGGTAATCGTGTAAATCTTCTGCCGAATCATCTATTAAATACTTTAAGTAGATTTCGTTCAACATCAGTTTAACATTTTCATGGTAAATGCAAACGCATACTGTGTGAGTTCCGCTGCTTTCTGCCAAAACGCAATGTTTTGGCCTCATTTGGATTAATTTCGTGAATTCTAACAATTCTAACATCCTCGTGTTCAGATTGAAATGTTGCAAATAACTCTTTCAGGTTACAGATAACCATTCTCTTCTGCTATGTTATGAAGGTATGTTACATACCTTCGGAAAGGTTAATTTGTCTAGTTTCCCAGTATAAGTTTTATTTGTAAGGTTTTAGACACAAATAGGAAAAAATTCAAAATTGTGCATTTGTGAAAAATTGAAAAACCGTTGTCTTATTGAAAAATTGTGTCTAAACTACTATCCAATAGGACTAACCTTGGTGCAAATTTCATCCCGATCGGAAGACATCGGTTTCAAAAGTTGATGCACTTGACATGAAATCCCCCATATATATATCGGTAAAATTTGTGTTCGTGTATCTTTTGTACCTACTAATACATATATAGACCAAAAATAAAATTTCTGGGGCCATTTCTAGTCATATTCCTTATAAAAAGCTGATTCCCGATCTTTAATTAAATTTATCAAAATTGAAAATAATGCATAGATTTTTCAAATTTGGTTAATATACGTTTTTGAGAAAAGTAATGAACTTTACTAATTATTGACATGATCGGTCAACTTTTTGACGTAGTCCCCATATAACTATTATATCAGATATGAACATTTTCAATTTGATAACAATTGCATTAAATTTGTTTTATGATTATTTTCTATATCCAGTTATTGCCTCAGCAAAGTTGGATCTAAAACCCCCTTCGAAACGCATGGTAACGCAGGGCATTGTAAAGTCAGTCTATACCGACTATAATTTTTTTTTACTTATTTTACGGTACAAAAAGTTTTTGATTTAAACAAAATAAATTTTTTTAATTCTGTTTTTCTAGAAATTACTTAGAATTAATATAAAACAAATTTATAGTAAATTTTTAAAAGATTTTCAAAATCAGTCGGACAAATATTCATTTCAGCTTACAATTTAAATTAAAAAAAAAATCTTTCGAATAAATGCAAATTCGTTAACAAATAATTTGGATATTAAAAAAAAAAAAAATACTGGAATATTTATATTCATGTTAGCCAGATCGAAATACGTTCGCTTATATCGCGAAAGCTAAGCATATTTGAAGGACTCTATTTAACTCAATTTCTAAGGTTGCCGTATCGAAAAACATTAGTTTTGTGAATTATTTTATATTCACAACTCACAATGTTATTCACAATATTAGAAGAAATTAAATTTTAATAAATAACTATTTTGTGTATATTTAATTACAGAATCAAAGACTATCTTTAGTTTCCGACGCATGCTATCTAATTCGTGTGTCGGACAGCGTTATGCAAATTTTATCATTTCTACAACTTTTTGAAACTTTTTTTTGCACTTTCTTCCTTTTATAAATATATTTAGAAACATAGAAATATGTAGTAAATTTATTTAGTCGATCAAGACCACTCTTTACAAATTATATTATATTTTTGTTACTTTTGTTGATTTTTTTTATGTTAAAAATTGTAATAAATAAAATGTTATAAAATTGTGACAAACTGCAATGTTTGACTGCGAGTTTATGGCCAACGACGACTGTTGCTTGCTGGGTTTTTATTTTCGTTGTTTTTCCCTTAACTTTCTGCTTATTTTTGGAAAAATCCAAGAACTTATTTTTACGACTAGTTTTATGAAATATTGCAATAAAGTTTATATTTTTTCTGGCACTTTTTCTTCAGGGATATTAAAAAAAATATATTAAAACAAAATATTATACATAGTAATCATGGAATAATGTTATTTATATTTGCGTTTTGTTTTTATTTTGGGTTTATTTTAAGAGACGACCAAATAGTCGAGAGGATTATTGGATTTTAATTTGAACTTGTCAACAAAAAAAATTCAAAGAATTATAGAACCTGATATGAATACGTAATTTTATTTTCTTGAAATAAACAGAAATATTTCTGGTTTGAAAGTATTTTGTTTTGTTTTGCTTTTTTTTTGTTATCAATAAGACACCATCACCAATGGTAATCAGATTCATTTTCATGTTAATATAACAGATGAGAGTGGTGGAGAGGTGTTAGGGAAATGCGAACAAAATACCAAACAATTTTCGTATTTTTTTTTTTTTGGTGTCAAATGAGAAGTTATACGAGTATGTATATTTTTTTATATAACGAAATCTAATATAAATGTTAAACAAGTTTAATGTTTAGAAAAGCGATGGGGGGAAAAGATTAGGTTACAATTACAATAATGTAATAATGATATCTTTCTTAATTTGAGCCTATATAACCCTGAGGTGTAACGTATTCTAACTCTTAACCCACATTTCACAAATATAAGATTTAGTGATATAAATAACAAAATTATAAATATCAATATTGGAAGCTAGATATGTTCGCATGGAAAAAAATATAGTCTTGAAAAAAACCCACAATTCACAAATATAAGATTTAGTGATATAAATACCAAAATTATAAATATCAATATTGGAAGCTAGATATGTTCGCATGGAAAAATATATAGTCTTGAAAAAAAAGTAAAAAAATTAATTAAAAATACCAAAGAAGTCCAAAGAAAAAAGTACATATTTGCATTGAACACTGACTCACTACCACATTGACTGATTTTTTAACGCCTTAAATGTATCTCCAATTGTTGATAGCCGTTGGTGCTAGCATTCTTTAGATGGTTTAAGAGCTCGATAAAATAAAGTAAGTGGTTTATGAACTTCATAAAACAAAACAAAAAAAAAAAAATGCCAGTGGGATTATAGGAGCTTCATATAGGCTAAACAAAATTTGTATCTCTAATATAAAATAGTGATATAAATTTTCAACTCTTGAGGTGATAATATAAACTAAAAAGACCCAGCACTCAAAATTCGGGTGCATATTCTAGGAGATTTTATATATCATTCAATTTCTTTCTTTCAATGTTTTTTTTAACTAAATATATATATATATATATATATATGTATATAGAAATTCCGAATATTTAAATAAAATAAGAGATATAAATGAGTTTGTTAATAAATATTTTTTTAAGAGCCTAAGGGTATGCTTATTAATTTTAGCCTATTCACAATTAAAACAGGGCTTCTGATATACAATTTTTGTAAACACATTAACAAATTTAATTAACACACACGCAGCATTGTATAGTTTTATATGTTTTACGTATGAGTTTTTAGCAACTTTAAATGATTATTACTCAAAAAAAAAAAAAAAAAAAAATGTACCAGATGGCGCACATCTATAAGGAAATACCGTTCAAATGGTATATTTTTTTTTCAAAATCGTTTAGTTTACTTTAGAGGTCACAAGAAATCGCCTTGCCTATTAATACTACAGACATGGGCACTAAAATAAGGAAAAGTTTTAAAGCGCCGTAAAAAACGCCCTGATAGTCTATAATAATATTTTTTCTGAAAATTCAACTATATTATCTACACCATTTCCAATTGTATTTCAAGCAATATCAACTGAATTTTAAAAATTATTAATTGTATTTCAGAAAATATCAATTGGCTTTAAGAAATGATTAATTGTTTTTTAACAAATATATAACGTATTTGAGAAATTATCAAATGTATTTCAGAAAATATCAATTGAATTTTAGAAAAATAGTTAAAAGTATACACTGCATTTGTAACATTTCTTGTAAACTTTAAATGTGCTTATATCGAAACTCTGTCTTCTATCTCCGGTATCACGAGGCAGATAAAACTCATTCCCGATTTCTATTGTGGTTTTTATATTTAATCTGATTAAAAATTATGTTCTCTTTTTCTTTTTCCCATGAGGACTCCACTCTGGTTAGTTTACTTTACAGTGTATGAAAAGTAAGTCAATTTCTGTGACTCCAAATCACTAATGGAAACAATTCAAATTCAACTAATATTTTCTGAAACTAATTTGAAAATTTCTAAAATAGGTAATAGAAATGATCTGAAATACATTTAATATTTTTTAGAATACATTTGATAATATCTGAAAAATAATTGTTGTTTTCTGAAAATCATTTGATCATTTTAGAAAATCAATTGATGTTTTCTGAAATACAATTCATACATTTTTGAATTTCTGAAGTATGTACATTTGAAAGTTTCTGAAATACATTTGACAGTTACTGAAAATCAATGGATGTCATCTTAAGTACATTTGATTATTTCCGAAATTCTACTGATGTTTTCCGAAAATTGTTTCATCATTTCTGAAATACAACTTTGAATGCCTGAAAAGCGTTTGATAATTAGTAATTATTATTAATTATCCAGTATATTCAAAATGATTAATAAATCTAGTAAAAAAAAATTCCGTCCGAAAATAAAAATAAAACAAGTAAGAAAATTATAGTCGGTCTAGACCAACTATACGATACCCTATACCATGCGTTTAGAGACCCTATCTCTCAGGCCCAACTAGCTGGATATAGAAAATAAGCATAAACCAACTTTGAGTGGGATTTTTATAAAATTTTTTGGCTGCAGATATGAAAAAGTTTATATCGGATGCTATATCTATAGGGGGACTAGGCCCAAAAATGGACAGATCCTGACCATGTTTGGTAAAGCAGCTCTATATGGGGCCTACGACTAAGAGTTGTCCAATAGGGATCATTTTAGGACTACTGATTAATGGATGTAACATATACATACAAACCCAATTTGACTAAGATTTGTATGATAATTTGGATCTTATGGCAACATATGTTGATTTCATAGGGGTCATTTGTATGGGGGCTAGGTCTGAACATGGACCGATTCTCACCAATTTCAATTGCGTTCATCCCATGGCGAATAAAAGATCAAATACCAAATTTCGTCAAAATATATTCATAGTTGCGACCTGCAGTTTGATTAAAAGCTTTACATGGACACAGACGGACGGACGGACGGACATCGTTATATCGAATCAGATAGTGATTCTGATTCGATCGGTATAATTAAAGATGGGTGTTGGTCAAATATTTTTGGTTGTTACAAACAGCAGCACAAAGTCATTATACCCAAACCACATAGTGGTATAGGGTATAACTATTAGTCGAGAAAAGTATAAATGCGAAGGGTGTTGTTTAAGCCCGATAGAACTTAAAATTGTAAAAATAACACAACAACTTAAATTTTAATCAAAAAATCTTTTTTATACGAACGATCAATACATGGCATTAACATTTGGCCTCCAAGGCTTCAATTTTTGCTGGTTTATATGCATAAACCATTTTATTCACGTAGCCGCACAGGAAATAATCGAGAGGTGTCCAGTCGCAGACTTGTATGCCAATTTAAAAGATCATTTCTCATAATCAACTTATCACCAAAATTTTTATTTCAATAAATCGATGATTGTGGTCGCTCCGTATGGCAAGTAGCACCATCCGGTTGAAACTACATCTCGCCCGGATCAACGTCATCCATATTTTCATAGAAAACATCATAGACCATGGTGCGATAACGATCTCCATTGACCGTAACGCAGCTCCGGCAGGTTCTAACTTTACATTACGCTAAGTCCACAATTGAAAACTTAAAAATATAGAAAATAAAATTTGTGTCAATAGAAGTCAACTTCCGAAAAGTCATTCGTTCGGGAAAATTTTAGCTGTTCACTGCTTAATTCAAATAAAGAAAACAAAAGTGCTGATATAAATGCAATTCCAAGACCCATGGCTGATGTTCGGGAAAAAAACTGATACAGTGTAAATTTTTTCTCCGAATTAAGCCTTATTTTGTATGTTCTAAATAACACACTGCTACAAAAAAAAAAAAAATTTTTTTTGCCAGAAGTTGAAAAAGGAACTAGTGCGGGTTGTGGGCTTAGGTGATTACATACAAAAACCGTTTCAAAGACTTTGAAACATCCTCAAAATTCTGAGTTATATTGAAAAAACTGTTTTAGGGTAGGTCGTAGTACCTTAGTACATATGTATAACTACACATTTTTTGGACCAATTTCAAAATTATAAACAGTTTTGGAGAGGCAAAGAATGAAGCTTTCATTAGATGCTTGCACAGGATGTATTCGATGAAATTAGTTACGTTTTTATCAAAAGTTTTGTATATCTCTTTTTTGTTGTTGTAATTTTTGTAATTATTTAAATTTTTTTCTATGAAAACTAATTTTTTCGCAGTGTTTAAAAGACAATTTTATATAGAAAAAATGTGGCATTATCTTTTAAAATTGGTTTGTATTTACAAAAGTTGCTTAACTTTTTCTATATAAATTTGGCGACTGCTGACTTTTATTTTGGTAAACCACTTGTAAATTAGAAACTGTACAAATAGCTAAATTAACATGTTATAGTTAAAAATGGTTGCTATCCCTCTTACGTTTATTCAACAAACCACAGTTTCTCGTTTGAGAGACCAGCAATAGTTTGTCAGCATTCTTATGAATTGTAATTGTAATTTGTCAGCATTCTTATTGAATTGTAATTGAATACTTTCTTAGTTAACCCATAAACCAAAAAACGATATAATAACAAGTAAGAAAATTATAGTCGGTCTAGACCGACTAAACGATACCCTATACCATGGTTTAGAGACCCTATCTCTTCAGTCAAACTAATTGGATATAGAAAATAAGCATAAACCAAATCTGAGTGGCATTATTATTAATTTTTTTGGCTGCAAAAGTTCATATCGGATGCTATATTTATATGGAGCCTAGATCGAAAAATGGACCGATCCTGACCATATTTGGTAAAGTCACTTATATTTCGAAAAAATATATACAAACCAAATTTGAGAAAAATCTGTGCAATATTTTTGTTTTTTAATAGATTTAAGTGAAGATCGGGAAGCAGCTCTATCTGGGGCCTATGACTAAGTATTGTCCTAAAGGGATTATTTTTAGACTACTGATTAATGGATATAAAAAACACATACAAACCCAATTTAACTGAGATTTATATGACAATTTGGATCTTATGGCAATTTATATCGATTTCATAGGGGTCATTTGTATGGGGTCTAGGTCTGAACATGGACCGAATTTCACCAATTTCAATAGCGTTCATCCCATCGCCAATAAAAGCTTATATACCAAATTTCATCAAAATATATTCATATTTGCGACCTGTAGTTTGATTACAAGGTTTACATGGACACACAGACGGACGGACGGACGGACGGACGGACATCGATAAATCGACTAAGAAAGTGATTCAGAGTCAATCGGTATAATAAAAGATGGGTCTACGTCAAATAGTTTTGGTAGTTACAAGCAGCACAAAGTCATGTCATTTTACCCTAATCACATAGTGGTATAGGGTATAATGGTTGCTATCCCTCTTACGTTTGTTCAACAAACCACTGTTTCTCGTTTGTCAGCATTCTTTGTCAGCATTCTTATGTGGTTCTGTCCATCGGAACGTTTTTCCATTTGTAAAATTTCTTGGTGAAATCGTTCTCTCTGCTCGTAACTGAATTGACCTAGGTTTTCGGGAAAAAATCCTAAATGTGCATGCAGAAAATGAGTTTTTATGGACATTCGACATCCCATTTCAGCATAGGATTCAAGAAATTCATTTACCACTTCAACGTAGTTAGGACTTTTCGACAAAAGGAAGCAACATTATTCCATGCTTTCTTTTCTATCTCAGTAAGCTTAAGAAATTTTCTTCAAGCATAATTTTGCTTGCGGTCCAATAAAAATACTTAAAATCCAACAATAAGATCAAATTAATATAACAGCATCTCAGGAAAAAATGTTAAATACCTTCTTTTATTTTGCCTTCACTTGTTTGTGAAAAAACAGATTTCAAATACAAAAAGCATCGCCTTCTACATCCAAACGCTTTACAAACTGTAAAATGATTTTATCTAAATGCACAAGAGGAATATTCTGAACGTTTTTCGGGCCTATTTTAAAACATGTCTTTGCAGACCAGTTTTTATGCTTGTATTGGTTATCGTTACGACAGTCCCACTCGCAACTTAGCATTACTTGGAACTTAGCATTACCTCCTTGCATTACGAACAGTATTTACAGAACTTTTAAATCTGCATTAATTTGACACTGACATTTATTAAAAAGAGTATTTTTTCCATTGTAGCATGTGCCTCTTTCATTTTTGTAGCGTAAGCTATCGGCACTGATGGTAGTTCATTTTTATTGTGCAATAACACTGCCTTAAGGTCATTAAAATATGCTAGTTGGTTGTAAATTAAAAAAATTATTAATACCTACTTTTACATGATCCATCCAAAAACAACCTCCAATTTGAACAATATAAAAGGTCATCACTACCATCACTGGCTTTAAAAATTTCCTTGAAACACGATTGGGGATTATCTCTTGGAAATGTAACTGTAAAGTCACTCTTTGTGATATTTCATTGTTTTAGAGATTTTTTGAGAGACAGATTGACAATAAAGAAGGGTATATTTAATTCTGCATTACCGAACATAATAACTTCACTTGTTAAGTAAATACCAAAAAGAACTGTAAAATTACAACAAACAAAACGCTTTGTATAATTAAGTTGATCAATTTCTTTAGTTAATTGTGTTTTGTTTAAACTCTTTCTTTTAACTCTTACTCTCTGTCTGTATGTCTGCCATGGGGCAACCCCATTCCCCCTCATCCAATTGATCTGAAAATTGGCCCATAGTCTTGTAGTGACTATAGATTAATTTTGGGGTAGTCACGCACAGTCGCGGAGAGATTAAAACCTCACTTCCCCCATCCGATAGATCTGAAACTTTGTCCATAGAGTTGTTGTGACCAAATATTAATTTTAAGATAGTCACGCACAGTCACGCATAGTAACACACAGTCACGGAGTGATTTAAGCCCCATTTCCCCTCATCCGATTAATCTGAAATTTTGTCCATAGATTTTGTGACCAAATATTAATTTTAAGATAGTCACGCAAAGTAACGCACAGTCAGGGAGAGATTCAAAACTCACATGCGAAAGAAAAGAAAGAGTTTTAATAAAAACTTTGTTTTTATAGGTTAGATTATTTAATCACATTTTTGGCGCTGGGGGAGAAAATACTAAAAAATGTGTTAATGAAAAGTTAAATAACTTTCACGATTTTTTGGTTAAGAACTAAATTTTCTTTATTTATGGTATAAATTTTTGTAAGCTTTCATATTAAAATAAGCGATGAAGAGCTACTAAAATCAAAAAAGTTGATATATTTCACTTTTTTCTAAATATTCTTAACAACAACGATACTCACATCTTGCAAATGTATCAAAAGTGCACGTCATTTTAAACCGTAATAAGTTTTCTTCCCAAAGCCGTTAAAAACTTAATCTCGGACAAAATCTGACTGAGCTACAGGTCGATAAGTTGATGGACATCACTGAAAACGGTTTTTATACCCTATACCACTATGTGGTTTGGGTATAATGACTTTGTGCTGCTGTTTGTAACAACAAAAAATATTTGACCTACACCCATCTTTAATTATACCGATCGAATCAGAATCACTATCTGATTCGATTTAACGATGTCCGTCCGTCCGTCCGTCTGTGTGTCCATGTAAAGCTTGTAATCAAACTGCAGGTCGCAAATATGAATATATTTTGATGAAATTTGGTGTATTATGTTTTATCGGCCATGGGATGAACGCCATTGAAATTGGTGAGAGTCGGTCCATGTTCAGACCTAGCCCCCATACAAATGACCCCCATGAAATCAACATATATTGCCATAAGATCCAAATTATCATACAAATCTTATTCAAATTGGGATTGTATGCGTTTATTACATCCATTAATGAGCAGTCTAACAATGATCCCTGGGACAACTCTTAGTCATAGGCCCCATATAGAGCTGCTCCCGATCTTCACTTAAATCTATCAAAAAACAAAAATATTGCACTGATTCTTCTCAAATTTTGTTTGTATATATTTTTGCAAAATACAAGAGACTTTACCAAACATAGTCAGGATCGTTCCATTTTTGGGCCTAGTCCCCATACAGATGTAGCATCCGATATGAAATTTTTCATATCTGCAGCCAAAAAATTTTATAAAAATCCCACTCAAATTTGGTTTATGCTTATTTTCTATATCCAGTTAGTTGGGCCTAAGAGATAGGGTCTCTAAACGCATGGTATAGGGTATCATATAGTCGGTCTCGACCGACTATAATTTTCTTACTTGTTTTAGAATAACTTCTGAATTTGAGAGTGTGTCCGAAATTCTTTGATACTATTTTTAATCTACACAACGAGACATATAACCCACGATAGATCGTTTTCCATGTTTTTTTTCACTGTAGTACCGTGGAATTAATTGTTTAATTGAACATCCCTACAAGAATAGTGACGGTCACTTGAGCGGTGATATGACGGTCACTACTGACTGAAGTTTCGGTCATCGCGTAGAACAAAGTTTCTATCATTTTATTAGGGCCAATATGACACAAATGACTGAAACTTTTTACATGTGATTTTGCATCTTACTCTAACCTATGAAAGTATGTAAACCAAATAATATATATCTGAACTGCTCACTCTACCGCTGTTTAGTAGTCAACGATGATGGATACTTCCATCATCGCTGACCGGTCATACTTGATGTTTATGTACATCATCATTGACCGGTCACGCTTGTTTATAATGAAACACGAATTATTATTTTTTATTTATTTATTTATTGTATTAAAAATCAAAAATTCAAAAATAGAAATAAACATTAAACATTAAAATACTAAAAACACAACAATTACACCAATTCCGAAATGTGTCGATAACTTTGAGACAATGTTGAATGTTTAAACAACTTTGCTAACTTTTCACTAAACATCCCTCAAAGCGGTACGTAACTTAGCACTGAATAAATTGACTAAACTCAATAGAAATTTCCGGTAATGGGCCTTAGTGCAATCAGTAGCTTCTTAAAGAAAATAATATATTATAACACATATATATCAACAATTTATATTAAAGCTCACCTTTTGAGTGTTGTGAATTAACAATTTCGGCCAAAACTGATACACTTCATTTGGAAAATTGTTTGTACAGAACGGTGTGTGAGATATTGTGATAATACCTCCAAAGATCAATTTGTTCAATATTTTGAGATCTTTATTCTTTTGAAAACTAATTTCATTATGGACGAATTTACGGATACTGCACATTCCTTAATATTTTTCATATTATCAACATTATATTCCAGACACTATATTCTAGAATGGTATAAATTAAAACATTCGAGCCAAATACTAAAAAAACCATATGCATGTTATGTCAACAGACTGAAAGATAGATATAAGGATTAGTGTAAAATTCTGCAAGGAGGATTTACTTTGTTTCTAGCTAGAATTTTTAATAAATTGTCAGTGCATTACCTTAATAAGTTCATTTGGTGATTGCGCATGTATTAACAATATATTTATAGTGACTTCCATGCGCACTAATCATTACAATAATACCAAATAGATAACAATATTAGTTGCTGGTACAGCATTCACAATCGAAATCCAGGATATAACATATTGTCGCACAATACAATTCTTTACATAAATACGTTTCCTGAGGTACAAAAGCTTCTTGATTGAAAGTTTGTGAAGATTCTACAGCAATATCTTTAAGTAAACGATCCAACAGGAATAGGCCACAAGACGCAAGCAAAAAATAAATCGTGGAAGGGTATAATAGAGGGACGTGCCACCACAATTGAGAATGGCACTAACGAATTCACTGACATATTTTGAAGAGTCCTAGAGAAACAACAAAAATTAACTTGAATTTTTAATTTAAGTAATTACTTACCTTTCCTATAAATTTTTATCATTTGGTGATTTTTCATATTAAATTCTTAAAAAAAAACAACTCTACAACAGCAACAATTACAGTCATATGTTTTTCAAATAGAAAAAACTGCAAGTGTGTTAGTACAAAAATTGTTTATGTGTTAGTTTCAGTCATTCATTTCTTGTAGGGATGCTTCGTCTTGAATACTTTTTTGGTTAACACACAAAGCAAATAACGATATAATAACGTTTATGATAATTGTAAACGATATCGTTGTGGTATTATATTTTAATTTTTCCCAAAATGATATCATTATGATGCCTCTCGATACAGTTCCTTCGAAGAATTGTACTAAAATTTAGGAAATTCGAATAAAAAAAAAAATATAAACTGTAATTCTTTTATACAAATTGTGATAAGTAATTAGAAAGGCTGAGAATCAAAAAGAATCGATCGACAACTTTAGCAGGAATCTGAGTACGCCTCAATCAAAATACATATTTGCAGATGATAGAATGCAACCGTATGTTGGGTGCCGCAAAAATTTTTGACGAAGACGGAAAACAAAATTATAATACTAAAAATGCAGAAATATGTCCGCTGTCAACTTGGGACAACGATGTTCAACCACAAAATCATCATCTGACGTGTTTGCAAAATTTTTACTTGTTCGATGTCATCGGCAAAAGCGTAAAGGAAATTGAAGAAAAACCTCTCGGTTATCTTCTTGTTCCAGAAGGTATGATATTTTTGGCACACTTGTTACAAATATCTTATATATACCTTAATTTAAATTAAATATTTTGATAATACTTTAAAACCACCTGAAAAATGACTGTAGCATTGTTTTATATATTCCATTAATTGATTCTCATAAATCATTTAAAATATATCAACACTATCATGGGTTCAAAACTGTTTTTCCTAGAACGTGTTCTTCCAATTATTTGAATTTTTTTCATCGTTGTCATCATGAAAATTTATCTTACTTCTTCGTACGTCTATCCACTTATTTTCTTCCCATTATTGAATACAACATTTTTTTAATACCCTACACTAAAGGATGAGGTATATTAATTGTATCAATGTGAAATACTCAATGGGGAACATGAAAATAATTAGTACAGGTGAATATTTTTTTGGCTAAAATTGAAACTTCGAAATACATGCAGTACAGGCGGATGGACACGAGTATAAAGTCTCAGAATTTTAGAGGCACCTAGCTTATATTAAGTTTTTAATTTCTGGATAAGAGATAGGTATTTATAAAATACTAAAAGGATCCACTCATATCGTTTCTGTTAAATACTTGCTCGATAGCTGGATATATCAAATATGTATAGCCATAGCAATTTACCTCTATCACACATCCAAATTGTAGCGTATTTTACCCAGTAGATCTTCACTTCCATTTATGAAAATAACGCAAATAAAAAAAAAATATGGTACTATCTTTTTTTGAATTTACGTGAGCGTGAACCTTTCGTCCATAGCCAAATACTTTAAGACCTCTTTAGTATGCAGAAAAATAGTAGAATTTTACATAAATTCGCAATACAGTAGAGAAGAACACTCTTCCTCACATTACGCTGTATTGTATTATTAAGAACAATTACTCGAGGGATGTAAATATCATCATTACAAGTAACTTTTTGCAAATCTACTGTTTTGTATTAGAAACAGGCACACGTACACAAAAATAATACATTCATGCAATCTATTAATGTCTGTACTTATAGTATCATACTCCATGCAAAAGTAAAATTCAAATTTAAGAAAAAGCCCAAACACCGAATGGAAGAAGACTAAAAATGTTCAAATTGTTGATTTTCCGATGATAAGATTATGGAGATATTATCTAAGGATTACTAATAAATATAAGTCAGCATAAAAATTTGAAGATACATTAAGATTTGAAACCTGACATATTTTAGTCAGAAGGGAATTTACGTTATATTTGCTTAGGCATAGAGCTCAACAGTTTGATGTGCAAAAAGAGAGATTTCTGGTAATAAAAATAAAGGTAACATAATATAAATTCAACTCGAGCTTTATTGATGATAAAATATTACTCAATTGTATATGAAAAATTTAGATGAAACGGGTTCAACAATTATTTTAACTATTTGTAATTTTCATCATTTATGCATATGTTTTCATGTAAAATGTTTGGAATCTGAACAGTTTTTGGAATATAGAACCTTTTTTGGAGGTGAGTTTCTCAATTTCTATCGAAAGTGTAATTTCTGAAGAAGAAAATTTGCAAAAGATGCATCCGATTTGAATTCCTAATTAAGTAATGCATCCTATAATTTAGTAATTTTAATTACAATTTAATAAGTTCCACGATTAATTCATATAACAAACATTTATATGTCCATATATGGCTCTCGAAAACGAAGCATCATAGAACAAAAGGGACAAACTATTTTTCAGGTTGCAGGATCGGAAAACAAAAATTTTTGCTTGGGAACATAAAATAGTTCATATCTCGACAGTTAGGCATCGTTGAGCAACATGATTGAAATTTTGCCTTAACTTTCAAATATCTTAGCTGAATTGTGCACTAAATTTTTTTTGGGTTGCCAGATTGAAAAAAATTTAAACTGGAGTGAAAATAAAATAGCTTATACAATTCAATTTGGGGTTCTTTATTAATGTATAGAGGAATTTATCAATATAATTTTTAGATTTTAGGATACATTTTCCTTTCTGCTTAAATAATAAATAACAATATATAGGATTCATTTGCAATTTTATTAGCACAGTTTAAAGATGGAGGCAAAATTTTCGAAAAACCTTTATGTAAAAATAGCTTATATATCGGAACCGAAGCATCATCGTATGGTTGATATTTTGCCGTCTTTTTGAAAGACACCATCCGAATTGTACACTAACTATTTTTCGTTTATATTAAATTGAAGTGTTATTTATTTATTAACGAGAGCCTTAGTCGCCTAACTAGTAAATCATATTTGTTGAAGTTTGTCATACCCGTATATTAACTCGTACAGTGATGACCGTCTGTCTGTCCGTCTTCGGAAATCTCCAATAGGTTAGCTGAATTGCTTATTTTTTGTAAAAATACTTTTTTTTTTATATAAAAAATTTTTTTTTCAAATAGCCGACATTTGCAATATAAAAAATATCAATGGAGTTCGATTACAGGGGAGATGTGTAAACATCTAGTAATAAACGATTTTTATAACACTTTTTTAAAATCAAACAGAAAGCGTCATCCATGTATCACTTATAGCAATCAACTGCAGGGGCTCTGCTAATATAAAAATATTTATTATTTATTATTTCAACCGGTTAATTTTTAATTTTTCGTATTTTATTTTTCATTTTTCATTTTTCGTTTTTTATGTTTAATTTTTCATTTTTATTTTTAATTTTATATTTTTCATTTTTCATTTTTATTTTCATTTTTTATTTTTCGTTGTTTATGTTTCATTCTTCATTTTTATTTTTAATTTTATATTTTTCATTTTTTATATTTTATTTTTCATTTTTCATTCTTAATTTTTCGGTTTTTATGTTTCATTCTTCATTTTTATTTTTAATTTTATATTTTTAATTTTTCATTTTTATTTTTCATTTTTTATATTTTATTTTTCATTTTTAATTTTTAATTTTTCGTTCTTCATTTTTCATTTTTTATTTTTCGTTTTTTTTTCATTTTTATTTTCCACTGTTTATTTTTCCTTTTTATATTTTTCATTTTTGAATTTTCAATTTTCAAATTTCATTCATTTCTTATTTTTTGGTTTTCGTTTTTAATTTTTATACCCTCCACTCCAGTGTGCAGAGGGTATATATAAGTTTGTCATTCCGTTTGTAATAATTAGAAAAAAAATATTGGACCCCATAAAATTTATATATTTGTGATCCTTATAACAACCGGAGTTGATATAGCGATGTCCGTCTGTCCGTCTGTCCGTCTGTGGAAATCACGATGACGGCACCAATCGGGCAGCTAGGGTGCTCGTTGGCATAAAAAATGATTCACTAACATCCTGAAAAGTTTGCTATTTAAAATCGTCCAAATCGGTCGATTAGGGCCCGAGATTTGAATGAAGAACTAAAAAAAGTCTTGAAAAAAAAATAATTTTCTATGTTGTTCTTGTCACGATCACGCCCTCAATAGTGCAGCTACAGTGATCATTTTTAGTGAGAATGATTCACCAAATTCATGGAAAGATTTCTGCTTCAAAAATCAGTAAAATCGGTGGAACAGGTCCAGGGAAATCTCTGAAAAAGTAAAAAAAAATGAAAAACATGATATTTCTATATTGTTCTTGTTGTTATTCTAAATGTTGCATTGTTTTCATAGCTGGACTTGCTGTTTTTGTGGTCGTTATGGTAATAATATAACAAAAACAAATCTTTGTACATTTTTTTTTATCAACTCTGGTAGAAAAATTTAAAAGTTTCCATTGTTTTGGCATCACTAAAAAAAATTGTTAGTTCATTTCTGTCATTGCCACGAGCCTGCCTGCAAAATTTCAGATCGATGGGGTTACGGAAAAGTAGTTAAAATCGATCCAAAATTTTTTCGACAAGCAGACACTACGTGTTAATATAAAGGGACTAAAAATTCACCAACATCTAAAGCAAATAATGCTAAAATACCTAGTTGATAATAAAAAAAAAAAACACTTGGGCAATTCGCAATGGGTAATGTATCGTTGCATCTGTTGTATCGTGTATCACTTTACAATAGTGTAAAATTTTTGTTGGTAATTTTCACTGAAAAATCTGATACACGATCCAACTTCATTTGCTATGTTTAGTAAATGTTGTATATTGTATCATAACATATCAGTTCCAAGTGAATACCAGTTTTTTTGAAAAAGAAAAAACAAATACAAAGAATTTTATCAGCATAAATAATTATAAAATAAAATATGGCAAATAATGCAAATAACGCAAATACATCGATAAGTTTATTTATATAAAAATTAATGTTTATATTTTTTTAGTATGTATTTTCTCTTTCAGTACCAACCAAAACATTTAAAATATTTTTTTTTTCATTATAAATTAAAATGCAAGAGGTACGTAACTAAAACTCCAGGGTATATCTCACGTCCAAAAAGCAAACACTGACAAGTGTTTTCTCTTATACAAAATAGCAGAAGCGACGAAGCGATCTTTCCTCGTTGGATCGAAAATTACTAAAGAAAGCGTTTTACGATATGAAAATACAACTGAGTGTTCACAACAAATGATTGTATTGTGTATTTCAATACAACATACAATATACAAAACCTGTTGTGAATTGCCCAAATGTAAATTTAGCAAAAAAAATTTATGTATTAATTTATTTAAAGAGAAAAACACAAAAATAACGTTTGATGTTGTATTTTTTGTGTGTAATATTTAAATATACATACATACACATATTAAATAATACAAATAATGTACATATATTATATATATGTATGTATGTATATTCATAGTAACTGCATGTTAGAAACAAATCGGTTATTTTATTTACATAAAATTCTGCAGTATTTTGTTGTGGGGAAAATACATTTCTTTTGCATTAACAGAGTGTCACTTCATTTTGCTCAGCGTGACGGCGCCATAATTTTTGTTTGTTCTAATTAGCTTTGCAATAGTTATTTCTATTTTAACATGAATGTTAATATTTTCAAATAGATATCATACAGAACAATGTTAAGAGTATACACGGGCTGGTCTTTTATTTCATACGTTTTTTCATTATTCTTTTACAAATATGAACATAAGTTTGGCATATTAACTTTTTGTTGTCTTTACAAAATAGAGTTACCGAGTTCGTCAATGAGTTTTTTGCTTACAAAACAGTTCTACATAGTTATATAGAATTATTATTCTGCTTTACCTATAAAATATCTGATTGCGATTACATCTAATTTTTAAAAATTGTTTATAATTAATAAAGCATTATTATTCACATAAGTACAAAATTTCACTTTTTAAATTTTCCATTCAAATTTAAGAAAATATCAATTATAATAAAAACTGAAAATAAAATTTCCCATTATTAACTTTTCAGTACCGCGATTCAGTAACTTCTTTTAACGATAGTCGAATCGTAAAAAAAAAGAAAATTGCAAAATTATCAGTACAATTTTGAAACGATATTCGCTATTGTTAAAGTCAGCTGTTGTTGTTATCTAAACGACAACCATTTTTGTGTTGTTTATTCAATCGATAAAAACTTAAATTTTTAGGTTGAAATGTCGTCATACATAAATAAAAATCATAAAATAGTGAAAATATTTTGCTTTAATTAAAAAACTTTTTTATATAAATAAAAAAATTAAATAGCATATTCAATTCATTATTTCATTTTCAAATAAATAAACAGAAATATTAGTAAAAAAATAAAGATATTAAACATAAACATAAAATCATCCTGTCAAACACGAAGTAATTTGTTTTTTTATATTCTTTGTGTTTTTCGCTTATTTTGACAGAGATGCCACTCCTTTACAATTTAAATAAATAGAAAAACAGATTTGTCGATATTAATTTAAATTCAATGAATTTAAGAAAACTTCAAATGATATTTAAGAATTGCTAACATAAAAAGTGTTACATAAGTAAACGTAATTTTATGAGAATGTTATTTTTTATATATAAATTTTCACAATTTTTTTTGGATGAAAATTTGAAGTTCTTCAGAAAATAAAGATAACATTAAATTATTTTATTTAAAATGTTTGGGACTTTTCGTTTTTTGCGTTTTTCATCCCTAATTTGATTATTTATTATTATAAATTTATTCTCTATGTTTTCAAAATATGGCAATATTTTAAAAAAAGTTGAGAGAGCTTTTTTTTTTTGGTTATTATTTTGTTACTCCATCCGACCTATATGGCCACAATGAAGAAATATTTGGCCAGTTAAAAGAAGCTATACAGCCATCTCCAATTAGCACGATTTAATGCATATAGCCACTCTACACAACCATTACCTTTGCAATGGAGGTTAGGGCGAGCTATTTAATTAGCAAAAACTAAATTAAACGAAAAGTTATGTCATATAACCGGAAACGCATGCATATAGGTATATAACCTTAATGCATGCCGATCAGCAACTACGATGACCAAAAAGCAAACACCGAAATAAATCCGAAATAATAGAAAAGACGAAAACCAACCCAAAGAATTTTCTGAAATATTAAGTTTAACAAATTGTTTACTTTTTCCAATATTTTGTTTACATTTATTATCAATACTCAAACCGAGGTGGAGGGTATCAAAGATTCGGCACAGCCGAATTTAACACTCTTACTTGTTTTTTTTTTGTATTGTTTTGATTTGTAACTAGATGTGAACGAATGGTTTATCGATGAGATTAAGAGAATAACAAGATGTTTTAATGTAATTTTATGTATTAACATATATGCTGATTGTATTTAATAATTGTTTTCAATTAAAAAAGCACGAAAATACCTAAAATGTAAGTTAATTATCTTGTTAATTATCTAGCCAAATAATGTGAAATCTAGCTTTTTTTATCTCTTAGTGTTGACAACCTTGGTTATAATATCTGGTTTAACACTCTTACTTGTGCTGTATAAATTTGCGCATTCACAGCTAAACCACGTTCAGTTACGGCCAACCACAATACAATCATAGCAACTTCTTCTTATAAATATATTTGGATTATTCGAGTGCTGTCTGAGTAGAAAACTTAAAATTAGACTTCCATTCGTAGCATTCAATGCTAGGAAAAGCTAACGCAACCTTCATCTGATCATCTTTGTTCCCTTTTTTCAATGACCGAGTATTATAGGTATTATTTCATGGTTTTTTTGGCATTTATATTTTCAGTCTATCGTTGATTTAAACCCCAAAAAAGCATCGGGGATCAATTTGATACAGTAAAAAAATGCTTTTGGAGTTATCCCGAATAGCATTAAGAATAATTCTGTTTATTTTTAATGCTATAATACGCCTTGAACATTTTCTCCCAGAATGGAAAGTTTCACTCGTTACTATGATACCTAAACCAGGTAATGATCACGCAAAGGTCGATTCGTATAGACCAATAAGTTTACTGTCCAACTTGTCAAAATTATTCAAGAGAATTTTGGTAAACAAACTTACAATATCCGTAGATCAAAATAATGTCATTCCAGCACATCAATTTAGTTTCAGACGAAAACACAGCACCACTGAACAAGTTCACAGAATTGTAAGTGCCATAAGAAGAGCTTTTGAAAAGAAAAAGTACTGCTCTGCACTTTTTATAGACGTCTCGAAAGCCTTCGACCGAGTTTGGCACAAGGGACTCCTCTATAAAGTTAAACATTTGTTGCCCCCGAACACACATAAGCGAAGGGAGAGCTATATAATTAATGGAAAATTCTCTATAAGAGAGAAAAGCTTTGTGAGCCCTCCACAGACAATTCATGCTGGTGTACCACAAGGTAGTATCTTGGGCCCGCTTCTGTACATTCTTTGCACATCAGACATGCCAACAAATGAACACACACTTACGTTGACTTTTGCGGATGATATTGCAATCTTAAGCGTACACGAAAACCCCTCAACAGCATCTCTTCTTTTACAGAGCCATATTGAAGAGCTGGAAGATTGGCTAGATATGTGGAAGACTAAAGTAAGTGAACAAAAGTTTATCGACGTAACTTTTACCCTAAGAAGGGGGACTTGCCCTCAAATTCGAATTAGGAACCAGTCTATACCTCAACATTCCTCTGTTAAATATCTCGGACTACATCTTGATCGCTGACTTACCTGGAAAAGCCATATAGACCCAAAATTGACAGAAATAAAATTTAAGTTAGTCCAATTCACATGGCTAATTGGCAGGAACTCAAAGTTAAGTCTCGATTGTAAGCTCTTGATTTATAACTCGATTTTCAAACCCATTTGGTGCTATGGTATACAGTTATGGGCAACAGCCTCAGCTTCAAACACAGAAAGAATACAAAGATGCCAAAACAAGATTTTGAGAATGATTACAGGCGCACCATGGTACGTGAGAAACTCACATTAGCACAGAGACTTAAATGTTACTCTAGTAAAGTACGAAATCACTAGATATAGCGCAAACTATTTGCAAAACCTAGAGTCTTACCCGAAACCTCTAGCACGTAACTTAATCAACAATCGAATCCACCACCGCTTAAGAAGAGGGAGACTGCTGATATCATTGGATGAAAAATGGATTGATACAATTATTTTTTTTTTTTATCATTAGATTACATAAGTATATAGAATAAATGAAATTTTGTCTGGCACTGGCTGGATTTAATATTTATGTTTTATTTTTAAGATTTGAATAAGTTAGTTCACAAACGTATGTGAATATTCAATAAATAAAGATGAGTTACCAAAAAAAAAAAAATATATATATATTTTCAGTCTAACTCATGGCACTATTTTCTACTATGACCTACGGTTTATTGCGTAATTTTGAGTGTTGTAACCTATATTTTTCGCCGCAAATGGGGTTTCTTTCTAATATACTTTTATTCTCCACCAACTAACTGTCTTATAAATGCAAGACGGTTGAAATCCCATGCCCTTAGAATGACAAACAATTTGAGTTAAGTATGAAAATTATACAAATTAGGTTACGATGCTCTAATTCGATGTATGATATTTCAAACATTAATTGATCAGAAAAACAATTTGGTTTTATTTTAGAATTAAGAATTTGGGTAATGGAAATATATTTTTGCAAAAACAGCTATTGTTATCAGTAACGCATTTTTATAAAACGACTGTTAAATCTTCCCTATTCAAGTGCCCATACGTTATAAGTAAGCATCAGATAATTTATTTTATCACCTTCAGCTACCACCGCCCCCCTTTCCCACACACATAAATTAAAAGTACACACTGAAGTATATTTCCAACTAACAGTAAGCATGTTAGTGTACGTGTATGTTTGCTTAACACTAAAATTACAATACGTGCGTAAATTCGAGTAGATATTTGCATATAATTGTAATTGTAAAATTACTTACAAACGTAACTAAAAAAAAAAAAAACAAAAAACAGACAACCGTATTCCATACACCCTCCGAGGAAATAAATGTGGAAGATGATAATAATCATATTATCACTTACTAAACAAACTATGTACAAAATTGCATTTGGGAATTAAAAGAAGTGGAAACCGTAGTTAACCAAACGAAAAACCAATACGAGCAGAAAGTTGTCAAAGAATTTACATATGAAAGTTTAATTTGCATACATATAGAACGCTTTTTTTTATAAAGGAGTTTTTTTATTTGATATTTTCTTGTTAGGATTGAATAAATTATTTTGAACGTTATTTTCTGGGGTGATGAGCATAAATTAGGCTCAATTCAATTTAAAATCGTACATGTGTCAAAAAAAATTCTCTTATTAAGAAAATATTTGTAATCTTATTATTTATAGCGAATTGAAATGATATATTTCTAAAATTTATGACAACAAGACCAAATGCGATGGTGGACAATAATTTGTTATTTGTAGAGTCCAAGACCAGTACGGCTAGAGCAGCACTTGACATAGTAGCCTAAGACCACAAGTATAAACTTTTGAACTGATATGCACAATGAAAAGTGGTATTGAATTTCAGTCGGATGGTCCCATTTTGTACTACTAGTTATTTTGAGTATGGCAACACCAATCTCAGTTGTGTTATAACAAGAATTCGGCTTACGCTTGAAGAACGTTGAGATATATTGAAAAATTATATCCTAAGTGTTGAATCTTCTAAAGAAAGTGGAAGAAAATTACGTTCAAAGTTCGGTACATAAAGAAGCGCCTTCCGCGCAGGATCTTTAATTGGGCTACGGAATGTTTGGTTGAGCATTTTTTCCGAAAAATAATTTTTATGGAATGGGTTTTGGGCCGGCCTATTTTTGAAGTTGTTTATCTGGACAATATTTGGTTTCAACAGAATGGCGTGTCGTGACACACTGGCCATGAAAAAAATTATGTGAGTCCGATCACAGGGGAGATGTGTAAACATCTAGTAATTAAAGAAATTTTTATGTCACTTTTTTAAAATCAAACAGAAAGCGTCATCTATGTATCAGTTATAGCAAACAACTGCAGGGGCTCTGCTAATATAAAAATATTTATTATTATTTATTATTTCAACTGGTTAATTTAAAATTTTTCATTTTTTGTTTTTAATTTTTCGTTTTCCGTTTTTCATGTTTCGTTTTTCATTTTTCAATTTTCATTTTTTATTTTTAATTTTTTATTATACCCTATACCACTATGTGGTTTGGGTATAATGACTTTGTGCTGCTGTTTGTAACAACCAAAAATATTTGACCCAGACCCCTCTTTAATTATACCGATCGAATCAGAATCACTTTTTGAGTTGATTTAACAATGTCCGTCCGTCCGTCCGTCCGTCCGTCTGTGTGTCCATGTAAAGCTTGTAATCAAAGTGCAGGTCGCAAATATGAATATATTTCGATGAAATTTGGTATATGAGCTTTTATCGGTCATGGGATGAACGCTATTGAAATTCGTGAAATTCGGTCCATGTTCAGACCTAGCCCCCATACAAATTACCCCTATGAAATCGACATAAATTGCCATAAGATCCAAATTGTCATAAAGATCTTACTCAAATTGGGTTTGTATGCGTTCATTACATCCATTAATGAGTAGTCCAAAAATTATCCCTTTGGCCCCATACAGAGCTGCTTCCCGATATTCACTTAAATCTATTAAAAACAAAAATATTGCACTGATTCTTCTCAAATTTTGTTTGTATATGTTTTTGCAAAATACAAGAGACGTTACCAACCATGGTCAGGATCGGTCCATTTTTGGACCTAGGCCCCATATAGATATAGCATCCGATATGAACTTTTTCATATCTGCAGCCAAAAAAATTAATAAAAATCCCACTCAAATTTGGTTTTTGCTTATTTTCTATGTCCAGTTAGTTGGGCCTAAGAGACAGGGTTTCCAAACGCATGGTATAGGGTATCGTATAGTCGGTCTAGACCGACTATAATTTTCTTACTTGTTTTTCACTGCGCATTTGCTATTTCTCCCTGTTGACCTGTTAAGGACGAGTGTTACACTAATCACCCAGCGTCGATTGAGGAACTGTAAAATAGAAGTTAGTGCAGTCAGCCGTATTTTACCGAAAACTAAAGATAGTGAAAAACATTTATCGTAACAGAACATGTGCATATAGTTAGTTGTGTGTTAGCGATGCATACAAATGTTTGTTGGCTTGTTGTTTTTGTTTAGTTTTTATTTTTATGTACATGTAAAATTTACATTGTAAATGAATGGCTTATCGGTGAGAGTTAGAGAATAACATATACTTACTTTCTTTAAACAACAAAAATATTATTGTATGTATTTACACTTATGCTAAATCGGTGGTGGCCATCGAGAGGATTGAGTTAGTAATAGTGTTTATGAGCATGTGTTAGTTGTACTACACTGATCGAAATCCGTGGACATAACACAACGCCGATATTAAATGGGTTTGTGTAGATTTTGTACGAATGTTTATATGAATGCATAAAAGGGAAAATAGTTGAGTTCACGAAGAATATGGTTAAATTTTAAATATATTTTTTTGTTATAAAATTTTATATCTTACATTCTGAATAGGTAAAACAAAATGTGAAGAACATTTAAGCTCTTTTATCCATAAGTTTGAAGTTTATTAAATCAAATAAGTAATAATGAGTCATTCATTTCTTAAAAAAAAAAAAAAAACAAAATAGCAAAACTTAAAAAGATAAGAAATTTCAAAGGTTATTAAGTATGTTACCAAAAACTAAAAAAATTACCAGTAACTGGATATTTTTTAAAATTAAAAAATGCATAAAAGACAGCTGTAATGTTGTCAAATGGAGGCGACGTATGTTATTTATAGAAAATGTTTAATTTATAGTTTATCAAGTCTTTGAAATTTTCAAAACATTTTTGGTTTCTTTTAAACAAATATTCTCTGTGTACCTATTTAAAAAAATATATATAAATTTCAAAAGGCAGTGCGACATAGACCTGCTTTGTTCAAAAGCTTTCATAAGACTGAATGAAATTGTTGTTTACTTTTACTCTTTGGTGAGTATTTTTGTTTTCGTTCGGCTGTATACATATAAGAAGCCGAGCACCAGTGTGTTTGGCTTGGCCTTCACTGTGCTAAATGCATTTAATAATTGCTTTCAAAGCACATTTTTGTTAACTATCTTACTAATTATAAACCCATTGATTTTAAACATCGCGGATAAATTTCTTTATACCTAACTGTCTTCTAAACTCCTTTTGAACTTTATCAAATATGTATTTAGTTTTTTTTTTTTTTTTTGGCACAAATCTTTTGTTGAATCTTTAAACAAAGTTGTTTGACGAGCTGAATGTGACTCTGATCTCTGAATTTCTCCACGTCAGGTTGAAGAAATCCTTACGCAAAAGTGAAATGAATTCAGATACTCTTGTCTCAAGGTCTGAAATTTTGTCAATCTATGCGAAAATATGATTGATAATGTAAAGAAAAACGATGAAAATTCACTGGTTATGGAAACATTATATGAATTTAACGAATTCCTTCATAATATCTGGATTCATTTTGAAGAAACGTTGGAAGTATTGCTATTCAGTTAAAAGTAAATGTAAGTCCATACCCATCAAAAGGCCGAAAGCAGTAAAATCAAAATTTTATATATGTGAGCATATTAAGAATGTGCACCTACTCCAAGCTTTCGCTGCTTGTTTGCGATCGTGGTTTTTAAGTCTTTTTGACGGTTATAGTTATCAACCTTCTCAATTTGTGTAGTTATTGGAATTCGTTATGAATTTTTAGAATAATTTGAAAATTTCATTCAAATTTTTTTATACCTATTTTCAATATCCAATAATAACCATTTGGGTGAGATGGCTGGTCTGTTGTAAGACGGCTTCCCGTAATTAATGATTAAAAAAATTTTTAGTCGGACAAAGGGACTATAATTTTCATTACTAACAGCGCATATACAGTAGGGCGGGTTGTTTTAAAAATCGCCCAAGTGACAAGGAAAATCGTATTCTAGGGATCAAAATAATAAACTTTGCCCGAGAAACCATAACTCTAAAACGAATTCTGATGTCCCGACTTTTGACCTGTCCGTCTGTCTGTCTCACTTTGACCCATTTAGAGTGCCCCAATAGAGTCTAAATGTATGATCGACCTCCACTAACATTGGAGGGCCGACCCACCCATGCCAGTGGCACACCCCCTTGAGCCCCCTGGGGGTTCCCCATACAAATATTAAAAAAAAAAACACCATTTTTTGTTTAGAATTGGGCTGACTATGTTTGATTTAATATTAAAATTAACACTCATACGTATACGTATCTTCTACTCTGCTAATAAATAACAATCATACACCTTGACTATGTTATGTTATTCAAAAAGATCGATCGGATGAGGGTAGATAACTTTTTGATCACTCCGTGACTATGCGTGACTCTGAGTGAGTACCCCAAAATTAATCTGTAGTCACAACATGATTATGGGCCAAGTTTCAGATCAATTGCATGAGGGGGAATGGGGTTACCCCATGGCAGAGAGATACAGACATACAGACAGACAGGTCAAAAGTCAGGACATCAGAATTCGTTTTAGAGGTATGGTTCCTTGGGCAAAGTTTCTTATTTTGATCCATAATATATGATTTTCCTTGTCACTTGAGCAATTTTATACCTCCCTACAAATCGACCCGCCCTAATATACTGTATACATAAGTCAATTTTCCTATGAATATAAAATTAACAAGTAAGAAAATTATAGTCGGTCTAGACCGACTATACGATACCCTATACCATGCGCTTAGAGACCCTATCTCTTAAGGTGCTATTACATGATGTGTTTTTTACATATGTACTGTCAAATTTTCCCACATCAAAAGTTGTACACATCGTGTGATACATATGAAACATTGTTTATGTACAATACATGAGGAAAGTCACATGTACATTTTTCAATTAGAACAGGTTCTATTTTTGCATGACAAACAAATGAAAATACAACACTGCTTGTGGCGAAAGAAAAACAGAGTAAATTTTAAAGATTAATATTGAAAGAATAATAAATTATTTAGTATTAATTAACAATTAAAAAATATATAACCTTTTTTTTAACAACAAATTTTTGTAAATTCACAAATTAAATCAGCTGTTGTTTACATTTAGAGGTTATGTCATACGGAAATACATACGCACGTGTGATAGCAAAAATTATGAATCGTATGTAAAAGACAATTTTGACAGACATGAAGAATTTCATATGGATAAAAAAAGTGACAGTACATATGTAAAAAAACACTTCGTGTAATAGCACTTTAGGCCCAACTAATTGGATATAGAAAATAAGCATAAACCAAATTTGAGTGGCATTTTTATTAATTTTTTTTGGCTGCAGATATGAAAAAGTTCATATCGGATGTTGTATCTATATGGGGATAAGGTCCAAAAATGGACCAATCCTGACCATGGTTGGTAAAGTCTCTTGTATTTTGCGAAAATATATACAAACAAAATTTGAGATGAATCAGTGCAATATTTTTGTTATTTGATAGATTTAAGTGAAGATCGGGAAGCAGCTCTATATGGGGCCTATGACCAAGGGTTGTCCCATAGGGACCGTTTTTCAACTATTCATTACTGGATGTAATAAACACATACAAACCCAATTTGACTAAGATCTATACGACAATTTGGATCTTATGGCAATTTATGTCGATTTCATAGGGGTCTTTTGTATGGGGGCTAGGTCTGAACATGGACCGATTCTCACCAATTTCAACAGCGTTCATTCCATGGCCGATGAAAGCTTATGTACCAAATTTCATCAAAATATATTTATCTTTGCGACCTGCAGTTTGATTACATGGACACCCAGACGGACGGACGGACGGACATAGTTACATCGATTCAAAAAGTGATTCTGATTCGATCGGTATAATAAAAGATGGGTCTAGGTCAAATATTTTTGGTTGTTACAAACAGCAGCACAAAGTAATTATACCCAAACCACATAGTGGTATAGGGTATAAAAACGACCTTTGGCAGTCTGTGGTGAGGGTACAGAATCACGTTCTGAGTCAATTTAGCGATCTCCGTCCGTCTGTCTGTGTGTCTATGTAAACCTTGCAATCAAATTGCAGGTCGTAAATATAAATATATTTTGATGAGAACGGTAGGACGATCGCTATTGAAATTGATGAAAATCAGGGCACACTCAGACCTAATCTCCCTACAAATAAACCCTTTGATTATTATGTATATATGTGTGCAATATTCATGCAAAAATAATCATGTTCGATCATTTTTAGTTAAAGTAGAGCTGCTTCCCGATCTGCACTTAAGTTTATCAATTAACAAAAATGATGCAAAGATTTGTCTAAAATTCATTTTATATATGTTTTTGAGAAAAATAATTTTTTTACTAAATATAGTCATGATCAGTCCATTTTTTTTTACCTAGACCCTATATAAAAATAGAACCTGATATAAACTTTTTCATCTATATTTATTATGTGCTAATATTCTTTACTCTATTATGACGTCAGAAAAGTTGGAATTAAAACCATTTCTCGAAAATCTTGGAATAGGGAATCGTATAGTCTATCTAGACCGGCCATAATTTTCTTACTTGTTTTGCATTCCTCTTTCTGAATGCCCAACATGTCGAGAGTGTTGTGACAAAATTTCAAATAAATAGGAGCAAAACTTAAAAAGATACAGCGTTTCTAGCAACCGGCCTCATACGGTATATCGTATATAAATCAGTTCTTAAAAAAACTCTAAATCGATTTTGTCGCAAATAAATGTTCGGAGACCATGAACATCGTAACTCAAAATCTACTTGACCGATTCTTTTAAAATTTTACACACTATATCTACACATAAATCGCAAGTAACCACGAAGAGTTCTTATTTTATTTTCCATTTTTTCCCCATTTTTTAACAATAAATTCCCGTAATTTTATAGCAAAGTCATGTTTTTCACTTCAAAATGCTGAAAAAAATAATAAATAAATTGAAAAAACTCTTCGTCACTACCTCAGGAAACATGTCACCTTTTAATCGCATTTCGATTTTTTATTTCACATGATCCGGTAACGAGTTATGATATTCACCGTAAAACAAAAACGCCTCTGAAGATTCGCTGTCATGTACTTATTTATTAAAATTTTTAATTAAAATTTTTTTTTAAGATTCTTCAAATGTTGGCGGCAAATCTAGTAGATTGAAAACATTTATAATGTAATCTAGTTTAAACCAGATTAGATTGTCAGTGTTAATGCATTGTTAGTCACAAAAGTTTCTTTATAAAAATTGCTAATAGTATAAAGAGAAAGATTTGCATAAATATTTAGTTTTAAAAATTTGATCAAACAGTTTCATACTTTATCACACTGCTTGATCGAGAAATAACTTTTCTATACATCTTTCTAAATATACTAAGTCACTTACTTCCCTTATAAAGAATTTATACCAAAGCAATCCTCGATGGAAAAAAATACCTGCCAAACCGGAAGTATAATGAAATGCCAATGACTACATTAAGCTTATTTTTGTTTGTGAACTCTGCAGAAAACCTTTACAAAATCCATTCATATGCATTGACACTTTTACTTTACACTTTGCGCTGCTTTGCTCACGTAGAGATAACTATACAAATTTTCTTGAAAATTTCTTTTAAGATTTCTTAATATATATGTTTTTTTTTTTTTTTTTGGTATGAGTGGCAAAGGGATTAATGGGGAAAACAACAGGATGTTGAATGCAGTCAGCAGGATAATCATAATGGTCTTTTGATATTTGTTAACAACAGCGTTAGTAAAATGTAAGCAAAAATTCTTTCAACGAAACGAAATACAAGTGAACAAGTTAACTACTAATACTGAAGAGATTCGAATAAACATAGATACAAATTTACAATTGCGGGTAAGGAAGTAGCGGCGGCATTGAGAGAATACTATACTCGTATTTGATAAATTTGTGAGCAGTTATTAATTGCTAAATAATGAATGACAACAAGTAAGAAAATTATAGTCGGTCTAGACCGACTATACGATACCCTATACCATGCATTTAGAAACCCTATCTCTTAGGCCCAACTAACTGGACATAGAAAATAAGCAAAAACCAAATTTGAGTGGGATTTTTATTAATTTTTTTGGCTGCAGATATGAAAAAGTTCAATTCGGATGCTATGTCTATATTGGGACTAGGTCCAAAAATGGACCGATCCTGATCATGTTTGGTAAAGTCTCTTATATTTTGCAAAAATATGTACAAAAAAATTTGAGAATAATCAGTATAATATTTTTGTTTTTAATAGATTTAAGTGAAGATCGGAAAGCAGCTCTATATGGGGCCAAAGGGATCATTTTTGGACTACTCATTAATGGATGTAATGAACGCAAACAAACCCAATTTCAGTAAGATCTATATGACAATTTGGATCTTATGGCAATTTATGTCCATTTCATAGGGGTAATTTGTATGGGGGCTACGTCTGAACATGAACCGATTCCCACCAATTTCAATAGCGTTCATCCCATGGCCGCTTAAAGCTCACATACCAAATTTCATCAAAATATATTCATATTTGCGACCTGCAGTTTGATTACAAGGTTTACATGGACACACAGACGGACGGACGGACGGACGGACGGACATTGTTAAATCAACTTAAAAAGTGATTCTGATTCGATCGGTATAATTAAAGATGGGTCTAGGTCAAATATTTTTGTTGTTACAAACAGCAGCACAAAGTCATTAAACCCAAACCACATAGTGGTATAGGGTATAAAAAGAAGGCTGAAGAGAATGGTTTTACATATTAAAAACTAAAAAAGATATTTTTGAAATTTTTATCAGATATTTTAACATTCTTACATAATATAGATACTAAAACAGACCTAAAACTTCCCAAGGTGGTCTATGAATTTTTTTAATATTTGCCTTTATACCATGCATCAGCTTTTGTATACTTAAATTAAATATTATCAGAAATATTAAAACTTTTTTTTTCACTACTAGATACTTTAGATATTTTTCAAAAAATCTCTTTCACTTGGGCCTAAAATTATTTCGTAGACCTTAAATTAAGTAGTTTCGAGGATTGTTGCCTTTCGTAACATGTGTAATTCATTCTATTTTATTGATACATTTCTATAGATATCTGGTGTAATGTATTGTCTCTAAATCAGGCCCCAATATTGTTGATGTAGGATTTTGTGGCTCATGAAAGAGTAATAAATGTTTTTGAAGGCAATTCTTTATGGACTGACTTAAGTTGTCAGACTAAACATTTCCTTACAAAATTTATTCACTTTTTTACATTTCATATTTGGTTATATCTACTTTTAAAGTTCCAGGATATACAAGAACACCTGAAGTTTTGATATGCATGAAAACAAATCCTTTAAAAAATTTTAATTCCGAATATAATAATTTCCTGGTTCGAGTTTTAGCCATTTCGTCAACATCATCGTTTCGGTTTGCGAGTTTTATAACTTCGTTTATTCTTAATTTAGTTGTGTGCATTTTTTGCCAAAGCCCTTTGACACATTATGTGTATTCTTTTTGATTGTATTTCAAACTTCGACTTCATACATCACATTTACCGTCATATCTATGTAGTTTTAAATTGGCTTAAGATTTTGGAGAACTATTCTGGTTATTCCCAGTGTTCCTCCGGGAAGTTCTAGTCTGCCTGTTACTGCAAACGAAGCATGCAAACCCTCAAGATAGGTGTGCACATAATTTTTTTAAAAATATATCTCCTTGGTTTCACCCTATGTCGAATCATAGAAATTGAAGTTGATCGGAATACTAACATTTCTAGAGGCATACAAATCCCAATTTATAAAGTTTTAAGGTGTTTTTAATCAAAATACCGTTAATATAGCCACTAAAATAAAAACTTTTTTTTTATTTTCTAGCTGTAACCAGATGCGCTTCGCCACACCCATCGTAACGAAATAAAAAACTGGGCACAAATTTTGTAGGAAACTATTTTATTGTATTTGCGATTTAAAATTTTGAAGATTTTTGGCTTTGTTTTAATTTTTGGCGTTTTTGACTTTGGCGATTTTTGTTATTCGCAATTTTTGGTTTATG
This sequence comes from Cordilura impudica, assembly GCA_963682025.1. Taxonomy (NCBI): domain Eukaryota; kingdom Metazoa; phylum Arthropoda; class Insecta; order Diptera; family Scathophagidae; genus Cordilura; species Cordilura impudica. The sequence goes on along the minus strand of OY821521.1, from coordinate 157,320,794 downwards.
CGATTTTCGACTTTAACGATTTTTATTTTTTGGTATTTCTGATTTTTGGCGAAATTTGTTTTTTTTGAATTTTGTTTGTGATATTTGGCGATTTTTGGCTCAGCGATTTTTGGGTTTTCTGAATTTTGATTTTGGCGATTTTTGTTATTCGGGATTTATGATTTTGGCGAATTTTGTTTCTTTACGATTTTTGATATTTTTGCGATTTTTGGCTTCAGCTATTTTTGGGTTTTCTGATTTTTGATTTGGGCGATTTTTGTTATTCGGGATTTTCGGTATTGGCGCTTTTTGAATTTGGCGATTTTTCTTTTTTGCGATTTTTGTTATTCGAGATTTGCGGTTCTGGCAATTTTTTTGGCATTATTGTTATTAGCGATTTTCGGTTTTGCCGATTTTTGAATTTGACGATTTTTGTTTTTTTTTTCGATTTTTCATTTTGGCGAAATTTATTTTTGGCAATTTTTGATTTTGGTGATTTTTGTTATTCCATGACTACTCACATTGGTAGTTAATGTTCTTGTCAAGAGTTTGAAAGCTGTCATTTTCATAGTACTTCATATTTTTTGTATAGGAGGTGCCACTCCCATTGGTCCGATCACGTCCATTTTTTGGGCAACTACTCACATTAATAACTTATGAACTCAGACAAAGTCCCAAGGCTTTCTCTATTATAGTACTCCAGTTATATGATATAAAATATTTACTTTGTATGGGGTTGACACGTCTATTAGTCCGATCCGGCCCATTTTTTATCCGACTATTCACATTTGTAACTTATGAACCCCCACAAAGTTCGAAGGCTTTTGAAACTACAGTACTCCAGATATATGACATTATATATTTTCTTTGTTTGGGGGGTATCATGCCCACTGATCTGATCATGTCCATTTGTTTTCCGAGTAATAACTTTGATAACTTGTGAATCCACACAAAGTTCCAAAACTTTACCTATTACAGTACTCTAGATATATGACAATAAATATTTACTTTGTATGGTAGGTGCCACGCGCATTGTTCCGATCCCGCCCATTCTTTCCGTAACACTTCAAATTATTTTAGTGTGTACATGTCGTCGTAATCCAGTTATTATATGGTAACATTATATGTTAGAAATTCACTTGAAAAATCCAAAAAACTTATTTTTCCTTCCGGATAGGCAGTCAACTATTGTAAAAATTTCAAGACGATTGATCCAATGGTGTAGCCTCCTATAAACCACAAAGAAACGTACAAACATACAAAACTCCGTTTTTATTATATATAACAGGCATGTGCAAATGCGGCCCCACGGGACGCATGCGGCCCACGAATGAATTTTATGCGGCCCCATATAAATTTAAAAAAAACTTTAAAAATTTAATTTAGATTTAATTCAAAAAAAAAAAAAAAAATCAAAACATTAATACCAAAATTTCCAAGTATTGTTCAAAAATAGCATTAATACGAGTATAAATTTTCAATTGGGCCATAAAAATAATACAAATTATTTGAATGTAACGTCTGTTAGCATGCTTCATTTTTTCTATTAAAATAAATGTAGCATGTACAAAAAAAAATCCATTTTAAAAATTGCATGTTTGCAAAACACACTCATGATTTGAAATGCAAACGACAGAGCATAATAATTTTTCTCTCTCGTTTTTTATAGTTCTTTATTTTCAGGGTTGTCAACTTTAAAATATCAAAAAGCACTAAACCGACAAAAATCGCATAATTTGAAAAAATAACACTATGTTACCCATTTTTTGTTTTTGCTTTTTTCAAGTTAATTAAATGTTTCATTAAAACTAGAAATTTTTTATCTTTTGAAACAGAAACCATTAAATTTTTTATACATATTGTACCACATAACAAGCTTTACAATTTAAGTAGACACCATGAAAAATTTCACTCACAATTTGCCATAGATTATCCCCTAAATACTAATCTTAGAGAGACTAAACTGAAGGCATTGTAGTCAAATATTGAAAAAGAACTGAACATTATTTCGTCTTTTAGCCATGGAAATGACACATCACTTGAAGCAAGTTACATAATAGCTTGGGATATTGCCCGTGATAAACGTCCTTATGGGGAAGCAGAGTTAAGAAAACACACTATGAAGAAGGTTATGAGCATTCTCGACCCTGATAACAAAAAGCTGCATAAAGCGATAGATCAGCTTTCTTTATCACGGCGCACAACCGAGCGTTGGATTGGAGATATCAGCACTTTTATTGAAACAAGTTTAAAAAACGAACTAAAAAGTTCTGCAGCATTTAGTTTAGCTCTTGATGAATCCACAGATGTTAGCGACGTTTCTCAATTGGCGATCTTCATTAGGTCTGTATCAGTTGAATTTAATATCACTGAAGAAATGTTAGACCTTGTAGCTCTTTCTGAAACAACGCGAGGCATTGATGTAAAAATGTGCTTTTCGAAGTAATTAACAAAATTGAATTGCCACGAGATAAAAGACCTCGAATGTAAAAAATTTAAATTTTTTCCTCTTTTAAAATTGATCGTAAATAATATACAAGACGATAAGCTGGAAGAATACATAAATAATTTAAAACAATTTCATGAAAATTATAAGTGTAGATTTGAGGATCTCAAACAACTTCAAGCAACATTCTCAGTTTTTGTTAACCCATTTTTGTGTGATGTCCTAAATGATGAATTTTTATTATCCGATATAATTCTTGCAAAACCAGATGTTGGAAAATTGGAGTTGTTAGAAATGAAGGATGATATTGTATTGAAAATGCATCACAAATCAACTTCTCTAGTTGGATTTTGGAAACTTTTTAACGAAACCCAATATCGACAATTGAAAAAAGGTGCTGCTCGTTTATTTTCAATGTTTGGCACAACCTATTGTTGGAAATCTCTATACTCCACCATGAAAAATGTTAAAAACAAAAATCGTTCACGTTTAACAAATCAAAATCTTACGGAAGTCATTCGGACAACTTTGACAAACTACACACCTGTTTTTAAAGAAATAATCAAAAATTCTTCCTAATTTCTTTTTTATTTTTTGTTACCTATATTTTTATTTTATTTTTATATAACTCCTTTTTTTTATTTTATTTAATATGAAATTCTTTGATTTTAAAATATAACATTATTTTTATAAATACTAATAATATTTCAGTATAAAATTTATTTGTAATGTGTATGAAATGAATTAATATATTTTATGTTTGTTTAAAAATTGTTTTTTTTTTTGCTTTTTTGGTTGAAAATGAATATTTGTACAGAAATAAACTAGTGCGGCCCCCTTTTAGTAGGTGAAATTCCAAATTTGGCCCAACGAGCCATTTACGTGTCCACCCCTGATATATAAGATATACTATGATTATACCCTATACCACTATGTGGCTTGGGTATAATGACTTTGTGATGCTGTTTGTAACTTCCAAAAATATTTGACCTAGACCCACCTTTTACTATATCAGAATCACTTTCTGAGTCGATTTACCGAGGTCCGTCCGTCCGTCCGTCCGTCTGTGTGTCCATGTAAACCTTGTAATCGCAAATGTTTAGATGAAGTTTGGCATATAAGCTTTTATCGGCCACAGAATGAACGCTATTGAAATTGATAAAATTCGGTCCATGTTCAGACCTAGTCCCCGTACAAATGACCCCTATGAAACCGACATAAATTGACATAAGATCCAAATTCACATATAGATCTCAGTCAAATTGGGTTTGTATATGTTTATTATATCCATTAATCACTAGTCCAAAAATAATACCTGCAGGACAATCCTTAGTCATAGGCCGATCTTCACTTAAATCTATCAAAAAAAAAAAAAAAAAATATTGCACATATTTTTTCCAAATTTGGTTTGTATATATTTTTTTCAAAATATAAGTGACTTTACCAAATATGGTGAGGATTGGTCCATTTTTCGACCTAGTTCCCATATAAATATAGCACCCGATATGAACTTTTTCATATCTGCAGCCAAAAAAAAATTAATAGCAATCCTATCCAATCTATATCCAATGAGTTGGACCGAAGAGATAGGGTCTCTAAACCATGGTATAGGTCGGTTTAGACAGACTATAATTATCTTACTTGTTTTTTATATATTATATAAAAAGTCGACATTTTGGACTAAAAAGCCACAAAAAAAATTTTTGGGATTTGTTATGTCCCAAAACTTATAGCCTGGAACATTTCTTACAACTTAAATAAATAATTTTGCATCGAACCATCATGACAACTCGAATGATACAGTTCGATTCCTGGGCCCAGAAATGGGGTGTAACATTTGGTTCGGTCATATCTTTTTTTCGACTTGCACAGTGTTATAGTTGTTTTTGACTCGTTTGAAATTTATTGTCAATATCTTCATTTGTTCAACAGTGATGCTCGTTGTTATAAGCAACTTAAAGTGAATTTGTATAGTCGTATTTTAACAGTGTCTGATTCTGTTCAATAAAGAAGTTCAATTACATTTTGTTTGCGAAATGAAATTTCTACTGCAAAAACGATAGCAATGTTAAAGCAGTCTTTCGACGGCTATGTTGAAAGAAATACTTCCAAGTTGTACAAAAAGCTTGCAAAATGCAGACAAAGTGTTTAAGACAAAAAGCGGCCCGGACAAGAAATATCACTACGTCAAGAAAATCGAAGATTTAGTGATGAAAAATCATCGATTCACCATTCGAAACATTGCTAATACCGAACAAATTTCAAAGATAACACTCAGAACTACTTCAAGAGATATTTGGACCGCAATTACCTCAAATCTCGCTTGGTTCAAAAATATCGTTCAAAATTCAAGGTAACGATAACAGTTTCCTCCGATTGTCTTGTTGTGGGGCATTAAGAATTCCTTCCGCTGGCCCAAACTTTTAACAAAGAATACTATTTAAGTTTGCGTGAATCCCTTCGCAGAAAGAGGTCACATCACCACGACAATGCACCGTCTCACAATACATTGGTTCTTCGAGAACATTTTGCACAAAATTCAACTCACATCGTTTGACTTTTGAATATTCAGTAAGCTCAAACTACCCTGGAGACACCATTTGCAATCGATTGGGAATATAAAGGGCGAATCACTGCTTGCTTTAAAGGTCATTTCGCAAATCGACATCGACAGCTGTTTCAAAGATTGGAAAAAATGTTGGCTTAAGTTTATTTTGTCGGAAAGGGACAATTTTTAAGGCTATGAAATTGATTTGTTCCATTTAAAAACAGTATTACAGAAAAAAAAAAAAAAAATTTTAGGTGTTTCATAAATTTTTGCCGCTGAGTGTGTTCAAAAAAGCATGCACAAAGTACCATGTATGCTTTTGAGCATTTTCTGAAGATCCACAGCAACTTTAAATAAATATATAATGATTTTTTTCTTATTTTTGGGCAGTAAACGTTTTTGGATTTTGGATTATTTTCCATTTTCTTCTTGGGCATTTTTTGATTTTATTGGGCGAAAATTCATATCTTAAATTTGGACCACTTCTTCATATTTTTTGTGTTTATTTAGCTCGTTTTTCTTACTTAATATTTTCGGAATTTTTGTCCTCCATAGAATGAACCCTCTTATGGATATTAATTAAAAGTTTTTTGAGTTTTTTTTGAGTTTAAATATTGGCTCTTATCCATACTAATATAATAAAGAGGTGATGTGTGTTTGTTTATTTGTAGGAGGTAATCTCCGTAACTACTCATCTGATTTGAAAAACGTGGTTCCAATATTTATAAAAGTCCTAAGGATGCACATACTTGATACTTTTAGTGGGCTTGGCATCTTCCATATAAAGTGAATTTTTAATATCATATATCGCTCATTTGCCGGAATGTTGTAATAACTCAAAATTCTTCATTTTTCAGGAGACCCATTTTTAGTTTTTAAATAAGTATATAAATTTTTTTATTTTCTATGAAATCAAAATTACATTTTTATGAAATCAAATGACATCGGTGTTGATAAAAGCCAGAAATGTATACTCCATCGTTTTATATAGATTCAAAAATCATTCGACTTTGACTTATGATGTTCTTGCTGCAAGAATTTGTTCCATAAGGCGACTTAAGACAAATTGTGACATTACTGCTGATAAAATTTTTGTTTATAGTTCTAAAAATTTCAAAATTTAGACTTTTGACTGTAATACACTCTTACCTAACAAAACAATACACAAGAAAAAAACGCACGTGTAGAAACCAAAAATTATCGCATTAATTGCGTATTTATTGTAATTAATAAAAATAACAAAAAATTTTATTTCAGGTACAAAATAAGTTAAATAAAAGAAAATAAAACAATAAAAATTAAATATTGATTACATTTGCTCGTAATAAGTCTTATAATATTTAGGTATGCGATTTTTTTCAATGTACAGTTCTAATAGGGCTATCATTAATATTTAATGTACGTTTAAAAAACAATTTGCATACTCTAACTCCTTTACCATTGAGCATGAAATAGAAGGCGTTATTGTTGTCACTTTTTTTCTTATACCACCTTCACGCACATACCTTAATTTGGGCTGGATGGGCTCCATATTATTTTGAATAAACTGTCGCTGTTTGTGGTTATCGACCAAATTCCAGTATGAATTAAAAATAGCCATCCTTTCATCTTCCGTAAATTTTTCAGAACATTTTAGCCTATACTTTTCTGTACATGGGGGTTCAATTTTTCGTTCTTTTCGAACTTTTTGGCACGCAGAATTCATTTTGTATTCTTTTCCGCTATTTCTAAGTCTTTTGTTAACATTTCTTATCAAGTTCTTCTCGATTCGCCTACGCTTTACACCTTTTTTAGAGGACTGGTTAAGATAACTGGATTTTCGCCATCTTTGTTATTAGCGTCATTTGTTGACATTATCAAGTTTTCTTCAATAGCATTCATATTCCCCTCGTTTGCTGACGTCATCGAAGTTTCAAGATTGTTCATATTCAAGTTATTTATTGAAGTCGTCGAAGTTTCTACATCAGTTAAATTAGGATCAGAACTATTGGATGTTGAATTATCTTTGGGTGGAGTGTATGTGCCATCAAGAAAAGAATCGTCATCATCTTCAGAAAATGAACTTTACGTTAATGAGTGTGATTTAATTTCAGCATCTATTGTCGTACTCTTTATCTGACATTTTTTTTACATTACTGTCATATTTTTTTACCACCATTTCGGTGGTACTATACTATATAATAAAATAATATATTTAAAGGGTCAATCAGACAATCCGCGGTATAAAGAAACTTGTGCCATCGTTGTTACGATATGTATACGACATTTAAACTGATTGGACTTTAAAATAATTTTACATAAAATATTATATTATAAATAATGTATTAAATTCTTAATACAATATTGACCCAAACAAAAATAATTTGTAGTAAATTCTTGAAATTTAAAAATTATTAGGTGCAAGATTGTCGCAACATAATATAGTTATTTTATGCACGATTGTTACTGAAATGAATTGCGTTTGCAATAGTGTATTAAAACAAAATAATACCGAAATAAAAACAATTCTTTTCTGCAAGAACATATTAACTCAAAATAACTTTACTTTAATTCATGCAAACTTTTAAGTGAACAAACACATATCTCAAAAAAATATACTATTTATATAAAGGCAAAGAACAAACAAATAACTTACCTTTCGTACATATTAACACAAAACAAAACATTTCACTGTTTCGGCAAAACTAACGAAGTTGACCACACAACAGCCGACACACAACTGAGATAATACATTGTTGTAATTAACCTAAAGGGCGTTATGAAGTTGTGACACAATGCATCAATCACAATAATGCGTTAAATCTTTAACGCCAGAGTGTCAAACTTTGACAGCAAATAAAACTTTTTTTTTAGTACAATAGTGTTGTCAACTCGAAATTCGCACTTTTTGAGTTATTACAACATTCCGACAAATGAGCGATATATGGAGTACTATGACAGAGAGAGCCTTGCAAATTTGTGTGATTTCACCTATTATTTAATAAGTGGGCGTGGCACCCCCTATGCAAAGTATTATTATAATATTACATACATATATCGAGTACTATGACAGAGATAGCCTTCAGCTCATCTATTCTTAATTTGAGTAGTCTGAAAAAGGATGGGCGGTATTGGATCAATGGGCATGTCACCTCCCTTACAAAGTAAATATAAAATGTTGTATATCTGGAGTAATGTTATAGTGAGAGCCTTCAGACTTTGCGGAAGCCCATAAGTTATTCATGTTATTAGTCAAAGAAAGAATGGGCGTGAGCGGAGCAGTGGGCGTGGAACCTCCCATAAAAAGTAAATATATAATATCATATGACTGGTATACTATAAAATGGCAAGCCTTGACACTTTGCACGAGTCCATCAGAAAATATGAGTAATGCGAAAGCGACAGTCTTCAAAACTTTTGACAACTACGTTGATTATCAATGTGAGTAGTTGCGGAAAATATGGGCGGAATCGCCAAATTCAAAATTAGCCAAAATTAAAAATCGACAAAATCAAAAATCGTTAAGCCCAAAATCGCGAAAAATAAAAATCGCCAAAAACTAAAATCTTCAAAATCAGAAACGCAAAAAATCAAAAATCGCTAAAATCACAAATCGCCAAAATCAAAAATCGCTAAAATGAAAAATTGTCAAATGAAATTCTAAATTCAAGGCCAATAGTTAAGTGTTGCCAGATTTTATTTGGAAAATCCACGTTCTTCTCATGGACAGCCATATGTACCTTGCTCCAGAGTAGGAACGCTGAAAATTTGTTAATTGTTATACCGAATGAAATAAAAAAAAAAAAAATATGAAATAAAGGAAATAATACAAATGAAATAAAACATGTCAATAAGTCTCGGTACGTCGTAGCGAAGCGTGACAGGCCATACTAGTAACTTATAAAAGACAATCTATTTATATAAGTGTGATATTTTGATTTAATTTGGTCCTTTTCTAATACTTTTTGATAAAATATCAATCAAATGGCCGCCTCTATTGGCTACGGAAAAATTTGCCCTTTCTTGCTGCATTTTCCATAACTTTTTCGAGCATCTGGTGCAGTATAGCGATGAATTTGGCACGAATGTTTGCCTTGAGTTCGTCAATAGTCAAACGTAGAGGAAATTTTATTTGCAGAAACTGTATTGTTTCATTTTCACTGTGGCATGGTGCAACATCTTGCTGAAACCAGCAACCACTGAGGGTTTTTTAACGCATTTTCGGGCGGACATAATTAGCCAACAGCCACCGATATCGTTCCGCATCGCCAGTGATATTTTAAATTCAAGGCCAATAGTTAAGTGTTGCCAAATTTAATTTGGAAAATGCATATGTTTCTCATGGTCGGCTATATATACTCCCTAATAATTTTTGCCACGAATAAAAAAAAAAATATTGTATAGCAGCAAGCACTGATATTAAGAAAATATAAAATAAATTAAATCAAATATTTTAATTGCACAATACAAATTTGGTAGGAAAAACTTATGACATGTCAATAAATCTCGGTAAGTCGTAACGAAGTACGACAGGGCATACCAGTTACATATAAAGAAAAGTTTTTATATTCGAAATCGCCATTGTCACAATAAATTCCTCTCTTTGCAAGTCCTTTTTGAATTCAGTTGCTTAGCAATTCGTTGATCTTCGTGAACTCTTATTTCTTCATCATTTGTATGCATACGAGAATTTTGGAACTAAGACCTTCTTTTTAATATAATTCTTTTAGTCTCACTAATTAATATCAGTAAGCCAATCACGTGCAGCAAAATAATTCATATACCAACACATATACTGCTATTTGTCTACCCTCAACTGCCAATTGGAACTACATGTTCGTCGTAGCAATATTCATGTTGGGTATAATTTCATGTTCTTGAAAACGCTTTAAAGATAAGTTAATGTGACCTGGGTGCATCATCATCAACTTCTTAGCTAGACAAAATGTTTGAGTTTGTATGGGTCTGCATATAAGAAAGACACTATAAAAAATATGCTGAAGTTTAGCTAAATGTTATTTCTCTCTCTCTCTCGTCTTTTTCGATGTTGTTGTTGTTGTTATTATTTCATTTCTATGAAATAGTTTCCGGTACACGTTTATCGTATGGTTGGTTTATATACTTTAGTTAGTATTTAATGTTTACTTTAGTTGCTGTTACGTGAAGGTGTTCTCAAGGAATACGACGCCATCCATGTACAAATATGCCATGCTACTCCATTGACTATGGCATAAAGAATGAAAAGTTCAATGCAATCATTTTATATCGCCTGGAAAGCAATACAACCTAATCGTGTATCCTGTACTCGTATGTATCGTAGAACACATATAAAAATATACTGTACGACCCATGCACGACAAAACGATAATAGTTAAAAACGATAGAAGAACTTTAAATATTTATGTTTAGGTTCAAAATAACTATTAAGGAAAGGAGTTACAATGACTGAGATGATGCTGTATAGGAAAAGAGTGTAATCGTAAACATTTCTTTTAATTATAGATAGTTTGAATTAAAAGTTTGGCATTACTTAGTTTTAATTATTACTACGCATTTATTTAAAGGCGAAGGCGGATTTGTTGATAATTTAATGTTAATTTTTTTGTCAAGTACTTAAAATTATTGAAAAGCTTTAAGAAAATAAGTTAGATTCTTCTTTTCTTAACATCGTAAAATTTGACAGGATTTATTAAGCAAATTCAGGAATTATGATTATATAACCATTATGACCATTATCGTTTTCGTAATAATGAAAACAAACAACATTTTGAAAATCACATTTGCAGAGCAACTTAAATTATTCTTTATTAAAATAAAAATTGGACATAGTTACAAAATGCACTGAAAAGCTTGAGTCTCACTGATCTCATAAGGTGAAACTGGAAGGAGTGCTCAACCAATAAATATTTATTTTAAAAATACCTATTTAGAGTCAATAAAATTTTGTTTGGTAAAATATTAAAATATAAATACTTATTATAAATTCTCAATTATCCAATAAATAATCATGTAGAAATAACAAAAATCTTGAACCAGCTTAGTGTCAAGATAATCAGTAAGGCCTATTCAGAACATAACCCCGAATTTCGTCGTTTGATGGTATTGCGCCTGGGTGAACAACTAAGAAAATTATAGGCCCGTTGGGTTTTGCTAGTTTAGCTGCTGTTCATATTTTATGGCTTCATATACATATATTTTGGCCAAAACTTAATTTTTTCCGAAGAACATGCAATTTTTCTCGCGGCTATATCATGGACCTGAACCGCTAACGAAAAAACTGAGAACACTAACTTCACAGGCTGCGCCGAGAGCTTCACGTTCAATGGATATTAATTCATGTTTATTTGCCTTTTGCTACATTTTTCATACATTTTCCGGGGTAAATAAAATTAAAGCTATTTAATATCTTTAGACCATATATACTATTTGTTGCAATATCTATATGTAAAGAAAAGATCTCATATGTAAATATGTAAATAAAGGAAGAATATATAATTAAATTAAAATTATACATTTCCCGAATTTTCGATATAAAATGCATCTGGAAAAGAAATTTATTTCTTTTACTTTGATGGAAATAAGGTTTAAAGAACTAAAAAAGAGATCTTTGTGCATGAAAACTGATACGTATGTATATTGGTATTTTGCGTAAATGAATTAAAATGCAACACTGAAGGTAACCATGCTACTCTCCATTGCAACTATGACATGTAATAACATTTGAATAAAAAGAATAAAAGACAGTCTCAAATAAGCTTGCATCGTGTTAACTTAAATCGTATCAATTGGCGACGAGATAAATAGCAAACGTAGAAATTTACATACATTAATTTTCAAATACAGAAAAAATGCCGAACGAAAAGGAGTTGGGCGATAATTTTAAAGAATTATTTATTCAACAACAAGAGTTTAATAAAACTTTACTATTACAGCAGCAAACATGGATGCAGTCAATGTTTAATAATCAGGCTGGTGGTACAACTGGATCTATCAATGTGCCATCATTTCATAATTACAATAAAGAGCAACAAAGCTGGGACTCATATTTGGAGCAACTTAGTCAACATTTCCAGGCATATGGTGTCACTTCAGCAGAAAGACAGAAATCTTTTTTCCTTTCGTGGATTGGTACAGAAATTTTTGATTTACTTAAAAATTTGTTTGGCAGCGCAAATTTACAGCAACAAACATTCAGCCAACTTGCAGAAAAATTAACGGAACATTTTCAATCAAAGCGTCATGTAGTCGCGGCACGCTATGAATTTTTGAAAAGAGACATGTTGCCACATCAAAGATATAGAGAATGGGTTGCTGATTTGCGTGGTTTGGCCAGAGATTGCAATTTTGTATGCGCGGCAGAAGATTGCTCTAGCAATTTTGTGGATGAGATGATCCGAGATCAAATAATTTTAAGAACGCCCCATGACAGTGTTCGTGCGTCAGCTCTACAGAAAGTGCAGCCAACTTTACATGACGTTATGCTTATAGCGGAAGCATTTGAGGCAACAACAAATTCTGTCACGACAATAAAAGGCAACGTAGATGAACATACCACCCCGGTCAACGTAATACGCACGGAATCGTTCAGAAATAAAAAGTTCAAATCCTGTTCTGGCTGTGGTCGGTCACACAAAAGGGAACAATGCAAATTTAGAAATGCGATATGCAATAAATGTGCTAAAAAGGGACACATTGCGGCGGTTTGTATGTCTAAGCAATTCGAAAGCGACAACAGTAATGTAGACAATGACAAAGATAGTGCTAAGAAGCAGAGTAATAGAGATAGAAGACAGAATGTATACACGAATGATGAAATTGACTCAATTGAAACTGTTTTTAATGTGACTGGTAATATACAATGTAGAAATAACAAGGCTTTTATTGAAACTAAAATTTTTAATAAAATTGTCACCTTCCAAATGGATTCTGGTGCTTCTGTTTCTATAATTACTGTTGATACGTATAAACAGTTGAACTGCCCTAAATTGATTAAGTGCAACAGAACATTATTTGGGTTTGGTCAGAAACCGATTCCAGTACTTGGTCAATTTGAAACTATTATTAAATGTGGTAAATATGAAAAATCAGCTGTGCTCGTCGTTGCAGACGTAGAAAATGGAAACAACTTATTTGGTTCAGATTTGTTTAAAATATTTAAATTTGAAATACATCAAATCGCTAACGTCACTGACAATAAGATTAAGGCTAAAGAACTTTGTGAGAAGTACAGTGCAATTTTTGAACCAGCGCTGGGTACGATAAAAGAGTTTAAGGCTAAAATTTATCTTAGACAGGGTGCTATGCCGAAATTTTGTAGAAGCCGACAAATTCCATTTGCACAAATGCCCACATTTCGAAAGGAAGTTAACAGACTAGTGCGTACCGGAATTTGGAAGCCAGTTAAATTTAGTGACTGGGCTTCGCCTATTGTTTTGGTCACAAAGGCTGATGGGTCTTTAAGAATCTGTGGTGATTTTAAAATTGCTGTAAAAAAAATTGATATTTAACAGTATCCGCTGCCAACTCGCGAATGCTTATTTTACAAGCTTCGTAATGGTAATTTTTTTTCAAAAATTGATCTTCGCGACGCCTACCTTCAGATGGAGCTAGATGAAGAATCAAAAAAATTAATGGTTGTCAACACACCACTGGGTTTATTTCAATATCAACGCTTGCCCTATGGTATAGCCAGCGCACCGGCCATATTTCAAAAATACATCGAACAGTTACTTCAAGGTATTGAAGGTTGTGGAAATTATTTAGATGATATAGTTGTCACCTCATCATCGCTTTCAGAGCACTTGCACCGCTTGGAACAAGTTTTGAGAATATTACAGAGTAACGGTATCAGGTGTAAATTACAGAAATGTGTCTTTTTGACCGACAAAATTGAGTATCTTGGTCGTAAGATTAGTAGTGAGGGAATTTCGCCGGATGAGTCGGGTGTAGAAGCCGTAAAAAAAATACAACCCCCTACAAATATTAAGCAAGTTGAAGCGTTTATGGGTAAGGTGAACTACTATCACAATTTCATTCCAAATTTTGCTAACTTATCAGCACCAATTAACTTTTTACGCCGAAAAACCGTTCGTTTCGTTTGGGGCCCTGATCAGCAAAAAGCTTTTTCTTTACTTAAGGATCACATTATCAATGCAACGCAACTGGCACACTATCAAGATGATTTGCCTCTCCTTTTAGCCGCTGATGCTTCCGCGTATGGGGTTGGTGCTGTTATTTCGCATACATACCCTGACGGCACTGAACGTCCGATTGCATTCGCTTCAAAGACATTGGACATACATCAAATTAAATACAGTCAAATTGAGAAGGAAAGCCTGGCAATAATTTTTGGTGTTAAGCGATTTCATCAATATTTATATGGTCGTAATTTTACTCTAATAACCGATCATAAACCGTTAGTAAGTATTTTTAGTCCTAATAAGCATCTACCAACAATGTCAGCACATCGAATTCAGCGTTGGGCAATTACGCTCATGGCATACCAGTTCGATACCGTAAAACTGCAGAGCATGGTAATGCTGATGCGCTGTCACGCCTGCCGATTGGAACTGATTTGGAATTTGATAGAGAGGAAGCCTGCTACAATATTGAAGATATTCAAACACCAATCGATGCGAAGCTGGTATTTGATTATATGGGAGAAGATAAAACATTACAAAGAGTAATTAAGTTCGTAGAAAATGGTTGGCCAATTAAACTACAGGCCAGTGACAACGACATTATTCCATATTTTAATCGGCGAATAGCACTTATAATTCATAACAACATGCTTTGTCTTCAAATCAGAGTTAATCGAATGGTTATTCCAACCGCACTTCAACCTCAAGTTCTACAATTGCTACACGACGGTCACTGGGGCATAGCCAGAATGAAACAGTTGGCCCGTCAACATTGTTGGTGGGTTAACATTGACAACGATATTGAAAAAATTGCGGCCAATTGTGATACCTGTAAAGTAACAAATTCTGCACCTTCAAATCATTATAATAGCTGGCCAGTTACGTGTCGTCCATGGGAAAGAGTGCATATAGATTTTGCCGGCCCAATATTCGGATCTATGTGGCTAATTTGCGTCGATGCCTTCTCCCAGTTCCCTTATGTAACACAACTCAGTACAACAACTACAGCCGATACGATATCGGCTCTTTCAGCAATATTTGCAATCGAAGGGTTGCCTGAAACTTTAGTCAGCGACAATGGGCCACAATTGACGGCTGATTCTTTCAAAAGATTTTGCAACCAGAACGGTATAAAACACCTTACTACTGCACCATTTCATCCAGCGTCCAACGGCCTTGCTGAAAGGTTTGTTCAAACTTTTAAAACAGCTGTTCGTAAAAATATTAGTGATGGGTTACAACTAAAAGCAGCGGTGGTGAAATATTTAGCAACATATCGATTTTCCCCAAACAACGATGGTAAAACACCATTTGAGCTTATACATGGCCGTCCAGGACGTACACTTTTAAGTCAGCTATTTGAGACATATAAAATAAAACCAACTAAAAAAATATCAAAGTTTGGGATAAAGGAGAAAGTTTTCGTACGAAACTATGCACGTGGCTCAGATTGGATTACAGGAGTAATAACCCGCCACTTAGGGCAAATGATGTACGAGGTGCATACATCTTTAGGCTATTGGAGGCGTCACCAGAATCAACTAAAACGTCGAAACTCTTCCGATAATACGGAATTCAGAAATGCGATTCCAAAAAATTTAATTATTGATCCAATTGTTTCAAGTTCTACAACACTATTGGGCAATGGGGTATCGGTTCGCAACATGGAATCTAACTCGGGTAATATTCAGCCTACAATGAATACAACAATAGGAGAAGACATAATGCTTCGTAGGAGTACTCGTAGCAGAGTTCCTGTACAGCGTTTTCAGCCAGAGGATTTCAGAAAATGACTTATTTTGTGGGAACTTGCATAATCTGTATTTTATCTGTATTTGTTATTTCTAAGTTTGATTTCAATTAATGTATTATTTAAGAGGGGAGTAGTGATACATATGTATATTGGTATTTTGCGTAAATGAATTAAAATGCAACACTGAAGGTAACCATGCTACTCTCCATTGAAACTATGACATGTAATAACATTTGAATAAAAAGAATAAAAGACAGTCTCAAATAAGCTTGCATCGTGTTAACTTAAATCGTATCAAAAACTTTTCGACAATTTAGCAAATTTGAGGCATTAGCTGCGGTTTTTCCGGGTTAGTTTGTTTTATGCTTTTTTTCTCCTAGTCTTCGGAAAAATCAAAATTTAGACAAAATACACATGAGGCCATAAAATTCAAACTGCAGCTACATTAGCACAACCCGACTCGATGATTTCAAAATTGTTGGTATGGGTACAAGGGTCAGATGGTCAGATTTTTGGCCATAGGTCACCAAAATTAAAATATGGTATATTGTTTCAATGTCTTTAGATTATTAAGTTGAATACTGGGATGCAACTGTATGTGGGAACTATAACTGAATATGGTCCTATACAGTTTATTTTTGGACTAATGACTTTTATATATAATGAAGACATATGTATATACCAAAGTTGACTAAGATAGATATACTTATTTGGATTTTATGATATTTTTAGTCGAATTCTTCAATTCGGTACCGATTTTTCTTGAGCCAACCGAAGCATTTTCATTGAATTTCATTAAAATTTTGTAACAATTCTGACTTTTAGTACGCGCATAATATTTAATTTGATACGTTGACACGTGGATGGGCAGACGGACGGATGGGTGGACATTTTGCAGTCGACTCAGAGTGTGATGCTGAATGTATTTGTGTAGTAAAAATGAATGCAGTTTCAGTATTTTTAGTAGTTATAAAAATCAGCTTAAACTCATTATACCCTGACCACAAAGTGATAAATGGTATGCCAAATACAAAAACGTGTTTCTTTGCTTGCGATGCATTTTCGGATCAATTTAAGTAACCCAGAGATTAACTGGACATCAGAAGTAGAAAAACTGGTCGTATGTATGCTCATATGTAAGTAACTAAGCTCGGTGCAGTCTTACACGGTCATAGGCAATAAGGCCATATGGCTTTATTTCACAATGTAAGGTGACTTAAGGTGGCCTTATAACACTGTCGGTCCAGACCGACTATACAATACCTTATATCATGAGTTTACAGAATGGTTTTTAGGTCCTACTAATTGGATACAGAAAATATCTTTTAAAAAATTTGAGTGATACTGTCATGAACTTGTTGCCCGCTGATATGAAGAAGTTCATACCGGTTGCAATGGACCGATAATGACCATATTTGGGGGTTAGCTACTTTTCGCAAAAACATATACACACCAAATTTTAAATAATACTAAAGGACATAAACAAAACAAATGCAAATATTTCAACATGACAACCACCAACAGAAAGCCACATCATTGCATTTTATTTAAAACTGAATCGTTCGAAAAAATTATTTTCGAATTCGTAGATCTTTTCATTTTCTTAGAAGCAGTCAAAAAGGCTTTCTATGGTTTGTCACGTTCCTAATCTCATGTTTATTTTAAACTGGCAGATGCCAGCCCTCGAAATTCGAGTGCAAATTCTAGGAAATATTATTTTTTCATTAAATAAAGACTCTAAGACTCTAAAATGCAAACTCATTTATATTACAAACACACTAACAAATTTAAAAAACACACACATAGCATTGTATAATTTTATGTATGTGCTAGTAGCAACTTTAAATGCAATTCACTTAAAATAAAGGAAAAAAATTAGAAAACTGCAAATCTGCAAAACGGCTAAAAAGAAATAGCTTTTAAATAATGTCAGTTTGGCCAAAATCAAGATAAAATGGTTAAACAAAACAGCGTTCACAAGAAATCGCCTAGCCTATTAATATTATAGATATATTGGAAGCAATAAATTTAAAAAACCAACCTTTTGCATTAAAGATAGTGTTACTAAAAAACTATTGAAAAATTAAAACGAGAAAAAACAAGTAAGAAATTATAGTCGGTCTACACCAACTATACGATACCCTATACCATGTCTTAGAGACCCTATCTCTTCGGTCCAACTAATTGGATATAGAAAATAAGCATAAACCAAATTTGAGTGCCATTGTTATTAATTTTGTTGACTGCAGATATGAAAAAATTCATATCGGGTGCTATATTAATTTGGCAAAGTCACTTACATTTTGAAAAACTATATACAAACCAAATTTGAGAAAAATCTGTGCAATGTTTTTGTTTTTTGATAGATTTTAGTGAAGATCGGGAAGCAGCTCTATATGGGGCCTATGAATAAGAATTGTCCTATAGGGATTATGTTTGGACTACTGATTAATGGATATAATAAACACATAAAAACACAATTTGACTGAGATCTATATGAAAATTTGGATCTTATGGCAATTTATGTCGATTTCATAGGGGTCATTTGTATGGGGACTAGGTCTGAACATGGACCGAATTTCACCAATTTCAATAGCGTTCATCCTATGGTCCTGTAGTTTGACTATGCGATCTGTAGTTTGATTACAAGGTTTACATGGACACACAGACGAACGGACGGACGGATGGACAGACGGAAGGACGGACGGACATCGCTAAATCGACTCAGAAAGTAACTCTGAGTCGGTCGGTATAATAAAAGGTGGGTCTAAGTCAAATATTTTTGGTAGTTACAAACAGCAGCATAAAGTCATTATACCCAAACCACATAGTGGCATGGGGTACATACATTGTAAAGATTTTTTATTCTTTTTCACTTCAAAGGCTAAAGAATGGTTCATTATTGACTAAGAAAATGCCCATATAAATATTTTATTTTTATATATGACTAATAATGATCCTGCGGGTTTTATTTTTGGAATATTGATTAATGCGTGTAGACTACAAATATACAGGGAAGCTAAATAAGATATATATTATAATCTGGATCATATGGCATTTTAAATCGATCTCGTAGATATCAGCAATTTTACAAATTTCACTAGCCAACAAAAGCTTATACACAAAATTTCGTGAAAATATGTTCATATGATCGACCTTTGGTTTGATTACAAGGTTACAAGCACACGCAGACATACAGACAAACGGAAGGACAACCAGGCAGTCAGTAAAGCGGACGGACATTGGTAATTCGACTCGGAAAGTGATTTTAAGTCGAACGATAGGTGGGTCTGTTTCATATATTTTTAGTAGTTGCAAACATCAGCGCAAACCCTTCCTAACCCGACCACAGATTCGTTTAAGATATTATTAAAAGAGTCGCAGTCCATTTTTGGTCTTAAGGTTCAGATTTACAGTCTTTTGAACAGATCGAATTTATACCCTAAACCGCTCTGTAGTCAGGATATAACAACTTGTGCTGATGTTTGTAACTCTGAAATATAACAGAATAAGACCGACCTTTTATTACACCGATCAACTCAGAATCCGTCTATCTGTGTCCATTATTTACCAACACTCAGGTGATGCCCCCTACAGATGCAGTGCATTGTGTTTGACCTCAGGAAAATAGGCTATGAGAAGGAGGCAAGAGGGAGTAGTGTTTGTGGATATTTGACTTTAATTTTATTAGATTATAACTGTGCGGGGAGTTTATTCCACATAGGGCTAGTTCGACTGGAAAACGAATTTTCGCTGTAATGATTTCTATAGTCAACTGGACAATAGACTACAAACGATGTGATCTACTATAGAAGCGGGTAGAGCGAACTGAAACCCGGGCCTTTGGAATAAGTTCGCTAATCTCAGAAGAACATTTCCCGTGGTAGAATCTATAGAACAGTGCTAAACAACCCAACATTAAGACGATGTTCCAATGAGTCAGTAGAGTTGGATACCCTACTGTCATTAATGAGCGTCAACGCAATTCTTTTAACATGGTCCAGTAGCTCCAAAATAGATCTTGAAGCTCCTGCTCATATAAGGGAGTTTTATTCTATTTGCGGCCGGATATGAGTCGTATAGAGATTAGACGGAGTGAATTTTCGCACCGTTCTAGAAAAGTAACCACTTGAATGCTTCTTTCGACACTTGAAAAACATAGTCGTTCCAACAAACATCACATTGAATTCTCATGCCCAGAGCATCAAGAGTATTCGATTCCTCATTGCCTGTACCACCCATATATACAGATGACATTGTTGAATCCATGGCCCTATGGGTAAACATACAACATTGAGGTTGTTAACAGATATTGTTAACAGTCTTGATTGAGTGTGTCATTCATTGTCCGCCTTTTGCTCCCCCAACCTCCAATAGGCTTGGCTACAATTAAAGGAAAATGAATGACAAATGCTGCTGTCATCTGCGAAAGAGTGTACAGATTTAAAAGTTTGACCAAGAAGGTCGTTCAGAAAGATAAGGAAAAGAGAAGGAGAAAGAACGAAACCTTTGGATAACCCCTAAAATTACACCTATTTCTATTAGATCGACTTAAATTACCCTTAAATCCAAATAATAAAAAATAAATGTGGATTAAATTTGGTTTATACTATTTGCTTATTAGACTCATTTATTATTACGTCTAAAATAAACCCCGTACGATCATTTTTAGTAGTCTTATACCCTTTATAAAACTGCTGCTCGATCTTCACTTAAGTCTTTCAAGGAAAAAATGTTTTAATTATATATTCTTCCTTTATTTACATATTTAAACAAATTTGATATCTACATATGAGATCTTATCTTTACATATAGATATTGCAACAAGTAATATTTAGGATATAAAGATATTAAATAGTTTTTAATTTATTTTTAATGATTTTTAAAGGAAAATGGGAGGAACAAAATCTTTATATGATTTAATATATTCAAATACTATCTGAAAATATTTATATGCTTATAGGAGTTTTATTTAGAAATAATATACCTCTACATTCTCTTACCAGTGGGTAAGAGGAATTTTCAGATTTCAAAGAACAAAAAATTGCATAGATTTACAGAAAATTTTAAGTGTTGAATTAATTCTGTTTTTGATCAAAATAAGTGACTTTACTGCATTGACCTATTATACAACTCCGCTTTGATTTTGTGAGGTGTCTTTTGATTTTTCTTGTCAAAACAAACTTGTGTAATAGTAACTGAAGTTAATATTTTGTATTGAATAAATGAAATCTTTTGAGTTGAAGGGAAAATACTTCACAGTAAGGGAGTATATAATTTTTGTAACCACACGAGGACCTCCAAAGATTTGAAATATAACCAGAACAGCAGGCTGTACCAAGCGATTAAAATTAGTAGATTTGAAAGCAGTAAATAACATTATAATATAATTTCTGTAGAAAAATAAATCAATCGATTTTTGATGGCTTTCCAGTTGTTGCTATATACAAGGGCGGATCAATAAGTCCGTGACTTTTAGAATAAAACACAGTTTTTATTTTTTGCAAAAAAAAAAAAATAAATATTTTTCAAAATAATCTCCTCAATACACTTAGTGCAACGTTTCTCCAGTTTTTGTATCCCTTCCAAAAAATTGGATTTTTTCAGGTTCATGAAATAGGCATTTTTGAACAATAATTTCATCGTTGGACCTAAATCTCTTTCCACCGAGTCATTTCTGTAGGTTTGGATATAAGAAATAGTCACTGGGGGCTAAATCCGGAGAATATGGCGAATGAGATACCAATTCGTAGCCCAATTCACGGAATTTTGCCATTGAGACTCGATTACGTTTATGGTCAATTGAGAGCAAACGCGGCACCCATCTTGCAGACAGCTTTCTTAAACCCAACTGATCATTTAAAATCGAAACCACACTGTCATATGAAATGCCTATGCCATCAAGAATCTCACGCAATCTTAGTCTTCGATCGACCAACACCATATCGTGGATTTTTTCGACATTTTCAGGTGTATTGATCGGGTGTTAGCCGTCCCGTTCAGCGTCATTAGTATTTGTGTGACCACAACGAAAGTCAGTAAACCACTCTTTTACCATTGAAATCGATGGTGCAGAGTCCCCATAGTATTTAGCAAGCTTTTCCATGGTTCGGAAAGTCACGGACTTATTGATCCGTCCTCGTACCTCAGACATTGCGGTATAACTGGTACACACAGAAAGAATATTTGCCAACCGAATTGGTCTTAAGTGGAACAACTGTATTTTCGATTGTATCACAGAAATTTCATATCATCTGCAAATTTCCTATTATAATAAAATATTTACTTTAAGGCAATAGAATTGTAAGCACCGTGAACCCGAAAATCGGTTATTAGCATTATCGCAATTCGGTTGTTAATAAATTCGGTAGCCACTATGAATCCGTTTTCTGTGTGTATTACTGGATTTAAATGCTCTCGCTAAGCAGAATAGGAAATACCTGATCAGGTTCAAATGTTTGAAAGATGCGAACTCTTTATACAGACACAAGCCAAATCGCATCCAGTAGAATATTGGAGTACCAATACTGCCATAAAAAACAATCTTTCTGGTTGAAAGAATATGGTCTTCCTTTTTCAAATTAAAATATAATTTTTCGAAGACATGGTGGACATACTATAGAATAATGGTCCCAATTGGCGAAAAGGTACTTCTTTAAGAAACGGTAGTATTTAAAGAAAAAGTTACTTTTTAAAGAAAATGTACTTTTAAAGAAAGATACCTTTTAAAAAATTGCCATTTTTTAACAAAGGTACTTTTTTAAAGAAAGAGGTATTTTTAAAGAAAAATTCATTTATTAAAAACGGTACTTTTTGCAAAAACGGTCATTTAAAAAAAGGTATTTATTAAAAAAATTTACTATATGAAAGAAAAGGTACCTTTCCAAGAAGAGATACCTTTTTAGAAGGCCCTTTTTTAAAAAAAGTACTTGTCTTAAGAAAAGGTACTTTTTTAAGAAACGGTAGTATTTAAAGAAAAATTTACTTTTGAAATAAAATTTACTTATTAAGAAAGATACCTTTTTTAGAAAAAAAATTTTTTTTTGAAAATTTACTTTTTAAGAAAGATCTTCATTAAAAAATCGCCGTTTTAAGAAAAGGGCACTTTTTAGGAAAGGTTATATTTTGAGAAAATATAACCCTTTAATAAAGGATATTTTTAAAAAAAAATTTACCAATTTAAGAAACGGTACTTTTTTAAGAAAAGGGTACTTTTTGAGAATATTTACTATTTAAGGGAAGGTACTTTTTACAAGAAAATATTTATTTTTATTTAGAAAAGAAACTTTTTAAGAAAAACAAATTTTTCAAAGAAAAATATAGTTTTAAAATTTACTTTTTTGGAAAGGTCTTCTTTAAAAAATCGCCGTTTTAAGAAAAGGCACTCTTTAAGAAAGAGTATATTTTGAGAAAATGTACTTTTTAAGAAAGGGTATTTTTTAAGAAAATTTACCAATTTAAGAAATGATACTTTTATTAAGAAAAAGGTACTTTTTAAAGAATATTTGGTATATAAGGGAAGATACTTTTTTAAAGAAAATATTTATTATACCCTATACCACTATGTGGTTTGGGTATAATGACTTTGTGCTGCTGTTTGTAACTACTAAAAATATTGGACCTAGACCCATCTTTTATTATACAGACCGAATCAGAATCACTACCTGATTCGATTTAACGATGTCCGTCCGTCCGTCCGTCCGTCTGTGTGTCCATGTAAAGCTTGTAATCAAACTGTAGGTCGCAAATATGAATATATTTTGATGAAATTTGGTATATAAGCTTCTATCGGCCATAGGATGAACGCTGTTGAAATTGGTAAGAATCGGTCCATGTTCAGACCTAGCCCCCATACAAATGACCCCTTTGAAATCAACATATATTGCCATAATTGCCAAATTATCATATAAATCTTAGTCAAATTGGGTTTGTATGTGTTTATTACATCCATTAATCAGTAGTCCAAAAATGGTTCCTACGGGACAACTCTTAGTCATTGGCCCCATATAGAGCTGCTTACCGATCTTCACCTAAATCTATCAAAAAACAAAAATATTGCACTGATTATTCTCAAATTTTGTTTGTATATATTTTTGCAAAATACAAGAGACTTTACCAAACACAGTCAGGATCGTTCCATTTTTGAGCGTAGTCCCCATATAGATATAGCATCCGATATGAACTTTTTCATATCTGCAGTCAACAAAATTAATAAAAATCCCACTCAAATTTGGTTTATGCTTATTATACCCTATACCACTATGTGGTTTGGGTATAATGACTTTGTGCTGCTGTTTGTAACAACCAAAAATATTTGACCTACACCCATCTTTAATTATACCGATCGAATCAGAATCACTATCAGAATCACTATCTGATTCGATTTAACGATGTCCGTCCGTCCGTCCGTCCGTCCGTCCGTCTGTGTGTCCATGTAAAGCGGGTCGCAAATATGAATATATTTTGATGAAATTTGGCACGTAAGCTTTCGTCGGCAATGGGATGAAGGCTGTTGAAATTGGTGAGAATCGGTCCATGTTCAGACCTAGCCCCCATACAAATGACCCCTATGAAATCAACATATATTGCCATAAGATCCAAATTATCACACAAATCTTAGTCAAATTGGGTTTGTAAGTATATATTACATCCATTAATCAGCAGTCCAAAAATGATCCCTATTGGACAACTCTTAGTCGTAGGCGACATATAGAGCTGCATCCCGATCTTCACTTAAATCTATCAAAAAACAAAAATATTGCATAGATTTTTCCCAAATTTGGTTTGTATATATTTTTTCAAAGTATGAATGACTTTTACCAAATATGGTCAGGATCGGTCCATTTTTCGACCTAGTCTCCATATAAATATAGCACCCGATATGAACTTTTTTCTTATCTGCAGCCAAAAAAAATTAATAACAATGCCACTCAAATTTGGTTTATGCATATTTGCTATATCCAATTAGTTGGACTGAAGAGATAGGGTCTCTTAACCATGGTATAGGGTATCGTATAGTCGGGCTAGACCGACTATAATTTTATTACTTGTTTACTATATCCAGTTAGTTGGGCCAGAGAGATACGGTCTCTAAGCGCATGGTATAGGGTATCGTATAGTCGGTCCAGACCGACTATAATTTTCTTACTTGTTCTTATTTAGAAAAGTTTTTTTTAAGAAAGGGAACTTTTTAATAAAAATATACTTTTTAAAGAAAAATATAGTTTTAAAGGAAGTCGATATTATTGAAATTAGGATTTATAGCTGGCGATTCCTTCGACCGGAGAAAAATATTCCTATATTTTAAAAATCAGCCATTGGCCCAGTTATCGAAAAAAAAGCTCTAGCTTTTACACCAACAGTATAACTTAGTCAGATAATGAAATTAATTTTTGATAATCTCTTCCAGTTAAATAACTTTCTTATTTAAAATAACCAGCTCTCCAATTCCCTTTCGAATTTTAATTTCATTTTATTTTCCCTTGCACATTCGTACACATTTCGTTTTTTTTTTCAACTTGACCACAAAAACACGTTTATAATAATTTTCATTTAACCATAAGGCTCAGATGGTCCATTCTTAACTACGGTACGAGTATGTATGGACGTTTAACTAATAAAGTTATCAACCATATGTTTGCCTGTTGTGTTGGAAGTTATGTGATGTTAAAACCTATTATCAGTAAAAACATATTTTGAAACATGCAATATTTTACAAAACACATGCTCGGAGTTTTCCAACATTTCTTAGTTGAGAGAGTATGAGTAACAGTAGTTAGAGCAATACATTTGAGACATCATCATCAACAGCATCAAATGAAATATTAAAGTATGACGAGTAGTAACATGCAATGAATTACGTGACTTTTGATGTATTTAGGGATTATTTTTTTTTTCTACCTCTAATAATAACAAATACATAACAAAAATTTTTCTTTGAAAGAAATAATATCAATTTTTTTAGGTGAACATATATTAAAATTTAGAGATTATTTCAAATATACTCGTATATTAGAAAGAAGACCTATTTGAAATACATGTAATGTCTATAGACATCAAAATTTTTTTGGTATTAGTATAATTTTCTGGTATTAATAAGTAATGAAAAACATTATAATAACATTTATGCGGTAAAGTATTTCAGCACTACTCTACGGCCATCTCAGTTTGTCCAACTAATAGAAAGTGAGGTTTAAAAAGAGAGTGTTTAATTCAGATATACCGAGTGTTTGCTACCATCTCCAGGGTTTTTGCGGTTTTATTACTTTGCTGTAAGGTGGTTAAGTCGCTCATTGAATAATTATGGAAATTAATTCTTTTAAGAAAAATTAAGCTTTTCAAAAAATTGCGCCTTAAAAAATACTTTTTTTTAAAGAAAACTTGTTAAATTAACTCTTTAAAGAAAAATTTACCTTTTTATGAAATTGTACCTAAAAAATGCTTTGAAAAAAATCTTAGTTTTGCAGAAAACGGTACTTTTTAAGACAAAGGGTCTTTTTAAGAAAAAAGTACTTTTTAAAGAAAATTAAACTTTTACGAGAAATATGTAAGAAAAGGTATTTTTATGAAAATATACTTTGTTAAGAAAAGGTACTTTTTTTTAGAAAAATTAATCCTTTAAAAATATGTATTTTTTTTTTTTTTGAGAAAAGGTTATTTTTTAAGGAGATGTAATATGTAAAGAAAAGCTACTTTTTTCAGAAAATGTTTTTTTTAAGAAAAAGTACTTAAAAAAAACTAATTTCACTTCCTGTTTTAAAGTTATTTTTATAGAAAAATTAAATTTTAAGAAAAAAAACTACTTTCTCAAGAAAAAGTACATTCTTATGAAAAAGTACTTTAGAGTGTCTAATGTAATATTGACAGGAGGCGACCGCAGCGGCAATAAATTTTGTGTTTATTATATATTTTGTTGTTGTTGTTCATACTGCCTGAGGATGTCATTCAAACAACGACGAAATATTGGAGAGATTTAAAATAATAAAAGATATTTCATAAATAAAAACGTGACCTCGAGCTCAATTTTATTATTAAAAGTCGGATAATTCCTTTTTTTTTTTTAAGAAAATATGCTTTTTTAAGAAAATATCTTTTTTGAGAAAGTGTTTTTTTTCCAGAAAGGGTCTTTTTTGAGGTAAGGTACTTTTTTCAAAAAGAGGTAATTTTTAAGGCAAAGGTTCTTTTTAATAGAAAAATACTTTTTAAAGGAAAAATTCCCTTTTAAGTAAGTAAACTTTTTAAAGAAAATTTGCTTTCTAAGTGAATGGTACTATTCTAAGTTAAGATCATTTTTCAGAAAAATGTTTAAGAAAATATATTTTTTGAGAAAATGTACATTTTATGAAAAATTTACTTTTTAAGACATACGTCCTTCCTAAGAAAAAAGATTTTTTTTAACGAAAAATTTACTATTTAAGAAAATTTACCTTTTAAAGAAAACTTACTTTTTGAAAAAGGTACTTTTTTTAAAGAAAGTGTACTTTTTTAAGAAATGATAATTTTTTAAGAAATTGCACTTTTTAGAAAAAAGAAACTTTTTTAAGAAAATGCTTTATTCAAGAAAATTTACTTTCTTATGAAATGTACTTTTTAAGAAAATTTACTTTCTTGAGAAGAGACACTTTTTTAAGAAAAGTGTTTTTTGACAAAATGCGCTTTGTTAAAAAAAGTTATTTTTTTAGAAAAATATACCTACTATTTAATAGAAAGGTTCTTTTTTTAGACAAATGTAATGTAATGTAAAGAAAAATTCACTTTTAAAAAAAATTATTTTTTTTTAATGAAAAATTCACTTTTCAAGAAAAATGTATTTTTTAATGAAAACATTCACTTTTCAAGAAAAATTTATTTAAAAAAAATTCTTTCTTAAGAAAAGGTACTTTTTTAAGAAATGCCACTTTCTTAAATAAAGTTACTTTTTTAACAAATGATAATTTTTTAAGAACTGGTAATTTTTTAAGAAAAGGTACATTTTAAGAAAATTTACTATTTAGAGAAAATTTACTTTTTAAAGAAATTTTAAAGAAAAATTCACTTTTTAAGAAAATTGACGTTTTAAAGAAAACGTACTTTTTTAAGAAAGGTACTATTTTTAAGAAAGGTCACTTTTAAGAAACGGTACTTTTTTAATTAAATTTACTTTTTCAGAAAATACACTTTTTTAAGAAAATGCTTTATTTAAGAAATGATAGTTTTTTTTTAAGAAAAAGGGTACTAAGAAAAAGTATTATTTTACGAAAATGTATTTTGTTAAGAAAATTTACTTTTTACGATTTTTTTTTAATTTAAAGAAAATGTTCTCTTTTAAGAACTAGGTAAATTTTAAAGAAAAATTTACTTTTTTAAGAAAACAGTTTTTTAAGCAAAAAATTACTTTTTAAAGACAAAGCAAAATTTTTAGAAAAGAAACTTTTTTAATAAAAGGTACTTTTTAAAATTTCAAGCCTTTACTTTCCCATTAAGCTTTAAGTAAATTCTGATAGCGTTTGCATTTGTAACTATCAAAAATACTTGATTTATACCCACCTTGTATTATACCGATCTACTTAGAATCGGTTTCCGAGTCAATTTAACAATGTCTCGCCGTCTGTCTGTTTGTGTATCCACGTAAACATTTTAATCAAAATTAGCGCATGACGCAGCTTCATACAAATGACCCCAACGTCCAGATTATCATATTGTCATAATGAAATTTTGTTTGTGTACGTTTATTACGCCCATTAAGCAATATTCTAAAAACAAAATCTGATTCCCGATCTTCACTTTTATCTATCAAAAACAAAAATATTGGATAGATTTTTCTCAATTTGAGACAATATACGTTTTTGAGGAAATAGTGTCTTTACTAGAAATGATTATGCCCGGTCCATTTTTTTGATCAAGTCCCCATATAAAAATAGCTTCCGATAAGAAATTTTTTATATCTGCAGGCCACACATTCATTAAAATATCATCAACTTGTTTTCTATATCCAACTGTGACCTAAGCAAAGTAGAGTCTAGGACCCTTTATTTAAACTCTGCTTATAGCCAATAGTGTCTCGTATAGACGGTCTAGACCGACCATAACTTTCTTACTTGTTTTATCGCGTGTTTGTGGTATTCGAATCATCTTGTCAACTCACGATAGAATTTTCATCTATGGACCATGGGTTCAGCTTTTAATTAGTTATAAACTTTTGAATCTTGTAAAAGACATCTGGAAGGCGCAATGCCGATTTAGATATGGAATAAATACATCGAAATTCCATATTTTGGTTTATTATATAAGAAAGACTCACAAACATCGTACATCGTTTGCCTTTTATTCTATGATAGACTCAAAATATTCTTAGTAATTTATATTAGAAAATAAGAAAATAATTAAGATCAAAAATTTCGGTTAAAAATATGGCGATTTTTTACACCCATGTCCTTAAAATGGCTACCATATCCACTTTTAGTTTTGAACATATTTTCTTCATACACTTAACAAATTATTTTACTACACTCTGATTAATTGAGTAACACCTTGAATGGCAATTGATCGGAAAACAATAATTTTATTTTTTGGAATTGACACATTTGAACATTAAAAAAAAAGTTTTCTTAACAACAAGTGAAAGTATTGAAAAAATTCGAATTTTTCCTATTTTAATGCAATTTCTTGTGACCGATGTTTTGTTCTACCGTTTTATCCCGATTTTGACCAAACCTATATTGTTTGAAAGGTATTTATTTTTAGCCGATTTGCAGATTTACAGATTTTTAAGTT